>JARDYH010000001.1:18840000-19242500 GCA_029215795.1 Anniella stebbinsi
GATGAGCAATACAACGGATGATTGTCCGTCCCCCCCCCCCCCGGTCGATTAGTGTGTCGTCTGAAACAGACCGAAGGCAAGGCACCAAGAACAATAGTTGCATCCAGCATTGCTCCTGAGTTCTGGCATGTCTTTTATGGGGATGGTGGTGATTGGGAATTGTTGTCAGCTGCATTGGCCTTCAGCTAGCTTCTTCCTGTTCCCTTGAAGGGTCACTCCCCAAACACTCCCAGGCTCAGCTATTCCTCCTTTTTGTTTATTTCCTCAAACTGAAGCACAACACCTGGTAGCTCTTTCCTGGCAGAGGGTTACAAAACCAGCAAAAAGCCACTGGCTGAATTCGGACAACACGATAGTCAATGGTGGGGTAATAATGAACTTTACAGTTGTTCATCTAGGGGATACTCCTTACACAACATGGTAATAAATAATCAACTGTGGTGTGGATTAGGATCAGCGCTGAGTTGACTATGGCAGCATTCGGACGACATGATAGTCAATACAACTGACAATTGTTTCCCTCCCACCAGTTGCTTATTGTGTCGTCCAAATTCAGCCACTGTCTCGTATCAACATGTCTGACCTCAGAAATAGGTGGACAGAGTGCAAGGACTTGGAGAGTGACCCTAAGGACGGGTTGGTATGGATGATGGTTTCAATAGTAACCCAACCCTAAGCCATTTCAATGATTGAATGACTGCATAGAGTCAAACAGAATGAACACTTTAGCAAGTCTTCCCTATGTAATTATTACTCCATTTCAGATAAATTCCCCAGGAGGGAGAAAGAGGAAGACTTTGCTTGTTTCTGCTATCACTATTCATCTGAACTTTGTCTAGTAGTCTCATCAGCGTCATCTTGCTGTGAATCAGAACTCTGTAATCCAGGGGTGGGGAATGTACATCCCTCCAGCTTTAGCTGGACTTTAGTTGCAGTCTAACACTATCTGAGAGGCCAGATGTTCCCCACACCTGCTGCAATGGGTTTGCTGTGGTTGCATCCCCCTCAGATGTTTTTGAAAAATAAAGTTTCACTTTCACAAGACACTATTGGGCTTTTAGTCACAGCACAAGAATGTCAGACCCATAGAAACATAATCTGGAGCGATGTTGAATTTACGTTAGCTCTCACTAGGATTGTCCATCACTGGGAAATACGCTTCTTTTACTGCTTGAAGGTGTGCCATGGCATTTACAATTCCATTTGTGTTTGCGAGCCGAGCTGTGGACTTTTCTCCAAACTCCAGGAACTATTTTTGCACATTTATTTTTGTGGGTTCCCCTATTTGCACATGTTTCGGAGCAATTTACAGCCAAAAGTGTGCAAATGGATCAGAAATTTGTGTAAATTGTGGAACTTGCAGAAAAAATGTGCAAAACGCTCAGAAAATCTGCAAACTTGCTGCAGATTGAGTGGGGTGCTGCAGCAGGAATTGGAATGAAGTCTGGGAAACCTAGGAAAACATGTCAAAATTCTCTCCCCACCCCTCAAGGGTTTCTCCAACATCCCTAATTCCAATTATTTGATTCTTACTCTCTCTACTAAATTCCGTTAAGGAATATTTACAGCCTTTGCTATTCCTTCCCCCATTGGTTCTCTTGTTTAGTTATGTTTGCTTGTTCTTCATTCATTGCATGTTCTTCATTCATTGCGTGTTCTTCATTCATTACTTGATCTTCATTCATGCAATGCTTTTCGAGATAAATCACAAACTTGTATAGAATTCCTCTCCGTTTCAGAAAACATTGGTCTTTTGGTGTGGAGTGGTGGAAATGTCACTCAAGAAACAAGTCCAACTTGCAAGGCCAGCCCTACCATTAGGTAGTGAGGCAGTCTGTTCTAAAGAGGTCTGTTACATCCCTTCCGTACTGTACATTTTTACTGTTTACAGAGAACTCTGATTTCGGTAGGGCTGTGTATCCACTCTGGGTTTCAGTCAGAACCAGCCACAACTCCAAAGGAGCTATCCAAAGCCCTGAACCTATTTTTGGGTAGGGTGAGAATTCTTTAGAATTCTGGCTGATTCTAACTGAAAACCAAAATGGATTCACAGCCCCACTGAAATGAGAGCCACCAGCCTCCACTGACTCAGAAGCAAACCCCATTGGATTCAATGGGGCTTACTTCCAGAGAAGTGTATATAGGATTGCAGCCTAAGAGCCTTAGAAGGTAGCCACTGGTCTTCGAGGCTTCTATGTATCCGGTGCCCTGCAGGGCTGCTGCTAAGACAGGGCAGGAAAAGGGCAGAGGCAATTTTATTTATTATTTTATTATTATTGCATTTATATATCCCACCTTTTTTCCTCCAAGGAACCCAAGGTGGTCTACATAATCCTCCTCCGCTCCATATTATCCTCACCACAACAACCCTGTGAGGTAGGTTGGACTGAGAGTCTGTGACTGGCCCCAAATCACCCAGTGGGTTTCCATGGCCGAGGGGGGATTAGAACCCGGATCTCCCGTCTCCCAGTCCAACGTTTTAGCCACTACACCAAACTGGCTCTTTTTCAACCCTCCTTTTCAATTTCCCCCCTCTAGACAGGCTTCAGAGCAGTTGCCCTGGCAGAGTGGCTGGAGAGGCCATCAGATTTCTGATATCCTGGGTTCTCTCCTCCCCTCCCTTCTCTGCCCACTGGAACATCCCCCTTTCCTCCCTCTGAGGCCGCATTTGCGATCTTGGGAAGCAGCCAGTGCAGTCTTCTTGCGAGCCCTGTGAGGAGGCAGGGGAGATGGATCAGTCTCCCTCCCGAAATTGTAGCAGTGTCTATGGACTTGGAAGGGACACTCCAAATAATCCTATAGTCCCTGGGATGCTCTCCCACGGACCATTGGGTGTCTTTCTTAATCACTTGCTCAGCTTTTATGTGATGTATACATTTTGACTGTGAGTTTCAATCCAAGTGCTGAAACATGTCAATCCATTTTTTAAAAAAGCAGTCTTTGGCACCACCAATTGCATGGGTATTGTAGCTTTGAGATAAGACCAAAAAAAAAAAAAAAAAAGGAGAGAAGCAGGTTCTCAGGATGCTAAAATACTTTATTTCAAAGCTCAACACCTTTTGGCCTGTGTTGTTTTTAAGGCCTTCTTCAGGGGGATGTAATATCAAAAATGCATTAAATTATGTTTGTAGGGATAACACATAACATAGATAATTTAATATATTTGTTAAGGGGTTAGTTAGGCATATTGCCACAAAGGCCTATGCCCATATGTGTGTGTGTATATATATATATATATATATATATTATTGTTGCTACAATATGAAGGCTCTGGGGCCTGTTCACATTACACTTTAAAACTTGTATAAGTCAAATATATATTTTTTAATAAAAACATTGTTAACAAAAGTATAATATACAGATTCTTACTTGATAAAAGATGCCTGCAAAATACTCCTAACAGGATGATATCCTCCTATGACAATTACTGACGACTGGGAAAAATAATCATTCCAGGGCCCTCCTTATATTCTAATTCATTTTTTTCTCATTGTTTTCCCATTTTTGGGGGGGCTCTGCCAGGTGCTTTCTATTTCTATTCCATTCTATTTCCTTTCTTAATAACAGTTCGTTGTCTTGTCTGTTCAGTTTTTCCAAAGCCAAAAACTTTAAGTCTGCAAAAGAATGATGTTGTGCTGAAAGGTGATCTACTAGAGGAGCCGCCTGATCTGTTGTTCTTTAAGTTACTGAGGTGCTCTGCTCTCCTATATGTTTTTACAGAGGTCTAACTGTTTTGCCTATATAAATCTTTGGGCATTTACACTGGATGGCATAGGTAACAAAAGGGCTGTTGCTGGTGATGAAATGTTTGAGGAAATATCTTTGGTACCACCAATGGCATGGGCATTGTAGCTTTGAGATAAGAGCCAGGCTTGGATTCGGTAGAAATCAGGGTTTCGTCTCCAGCACTAAAGCTTTGGGTCTGTTCCCTGTTCTTGCATCTGATCAGTTATTTGTTCATTTAGAACAGCAGGTAAATTTATGGATGAAGATGTTGAATGTTAAAATATATACTTCTGGTTTTTGTCCAGCGCTCTTCATATCCAGTGCATCGCAGGTACTGATTTCCAAAAGTCCTTCTCAGCAATTAATAAGAGCTGTTCACTTTTGCTGTTTGGCATTTACCTGGTTTCTGTTAATTTTCAAGACAAATACTTGGAGAATTTAAGTATCTCCAAGTGCTGGATGGCATTATATCCTGTGCCACTCAGTCTCCTGAATGGGGGATTTAGGGGGATATATTGTTCCAACAGTTTATGTCTCTGTGATTCAGAAGGCATTGAAACAGTAAGGGGGCAATCCTATCGGGATGCCTGTAATCCTCCAAACTTGGATGCTTATGGCCATCCAATGCAAGAGAGCAGGAGGAGCGGTGGAGGTGATCTTTTCCTTTGTGCTCCTCCTCCTGCTCTGCATTTTGGCTAGATGGGCTTTTTTGCCCATCTAGCTGGGCTCTGCTGAATGCGAGAGAAGGAGATTGGGGATATGATGTAAGCTGGCCTCCCCTGTTCCCTCCCCTCCCTGCCCACCGGCATGCCCCCCTTTCCTCCTCTCTGAGGTCACTTTTGTGAGCTTGCAGAGGCACCTGGCATGGTTCTCTCTGCACTAGCTGGGAGGGAGGGGAACTCAGATTCATGGCTCTGAGTTCAGAGCACTATCTCTGACCTCAGATCCAGGGATCCAAACTATTCTGTGCCAACCCACCCCCAGATTCTGTCTAGAGGCCATAGGGTAGCTCCCCTCCACTGTATTTAATTTTATTGTGATTTTTATAGAGATCTCTAGAAGAGTTAATAAAATCATTTATGGGTTGAAATGGAATATATGCTTAATTTCCATGCACAGAGGTAGGGCAGGGGGATTGCAACATGTGGGGAGAGGGTTAAACCTTCTCTCCTCAGCTGCAATCCCCCTTGCAAATTGCTCACGGTAATCAAGCTGAAGGGGGAAAAATCTTCCATAGACACTCAGGGCTCTGTGGAAGAGATCCAGGGATGTAGGAAATAAGTTCAGGGTCAGGGCCCCATAAGCCCAGGACTAGCAGCACCCAGGTAAAAATATATGGAATCTCTTGGCTGCTTGGAGAGTTTCTTCATAATTCTTCATCATAGCAACTGATGTTTAATCCTCCAGAATCAATGGAAAGACAGTCATCATTTTTTAATTATTATTTAAAGTTTTTAATTAGTTTTCTTTTTTGGTACGATAATGGATGCATCCTTAGCAATAACTAGCATTCATTCTACAACATATAATCCAGCCATATGTATGGGACAAGGGGAAAGGGGGGTGGGGTAGAGACAGAAGCAAGGGGAACCAGGGAGGTGCCTTCCAAATAATAGCTTTCGTATTCTTTCAGAGACCTACGCTGTGCATCCACAGTTCCAAGAACGCGGACCAAATAATCAAGACTTAAAAAAAAAAAATTTGCTTGCCTCCCACCTGCTAAATGTTCAGTTTCTTTTACATCCACGTCCAAGAGATCCTCTGCCTATTGTTCTATATCTGGTGTAGTAGGGGACTTCTGGTTCTTCAATCCAATGCCGCTTGGCTACCAAGGGTGCCCATAAAATCCAGAGTCCACGTCCCTTTCCGACGTCCCATTGTGGTGGCACGTATCCCGACAACAGATGACAAGTGTCTAGTACAAACTTGACAGGTTTCATTACCGCCTGCCGAAAGGAGACAATAATTGGGCAGGGCCATCACATGTGGACTCACATCCAACCCGGTTTTCTTTCCATTCCATGCTGCCTCCTCCCTCCAGCTCACATTCCAACACCCTTGGGAGCAGGCCCTATGCCATGAACTTGTGTCTTTCTCCTTCCCCTTATTATAGGGGAAGAGATTAGGGGAGGGGGGGTGGAGAATTGTGATGCTGAGCCCATTGTGACGCTTCGTATGATCCGGGGCATGCTGGCTGAACCCTGAAGTGGAGGATAAGGTGGGATGGAAACTGGGCAGCAGTAACAAAGAGTTAAAGCCATAGCCCCTCCTCTGTGAAGGTGGGGGGGGAGGCGAGGGGGGAAGAAACGGCAACTTCTTTTTTTTCTCTTCCTTGCCTTGACTATCAATAGCCCTTGGAGATGGTGAATGAGGAGCTCCAAGCAGAGGCTCAGCAGCTCTCCATCTCCCCCGTGGGACGTGATCAACCCCCCTGCTGCTCTTTGCTCCCATTATGGCGACTGCCAGCACCCTGAACCGCTTCCGGGTTCGGCCAGCGGAGCCGCGGGACTGCCCAGAAATCCTGCGTCTGATCAAAGTAAGAGGAAACGGAGGAGATGAACCAGGTCCAACCATCAACGAGCAAGCAAATGGGTATCCTGTGGTTGGGTGCTGGGATTGCTATAGACAGGGCCAGCCCTACTATTAGACAGAGCAAGGCATTCATCTCAGGCAGCAGATGCTGGAGGCGAGAGCTGTGGGCCACATGGCTTGCCCCACGCCCCCTGAGCTGGGCTTCTGCCTTCAGCTGTGGCGGAGGCTTCAACTGCTAGTCCAGTCAGACTTTGTCCACAGAATGGGAGGAGGCACCATCTTGTCTCTCGCCTCAGGCACCAAAATGTCTCGGGCCACCTCTGGCAGTAGAACACTGCAAGCCATGACTGGCGGTGACAGTCAGATTTTAACTTCTGCTGCTACAGTTTCACCCAGCTGTGCGGAGTCTCCAGCCCAGGGATGAAATCTGGCCCTCTGCAATTCCCCAACCTCCAATTGTTTGGTAGTTTCCCCGGTTTTTGTGCAGCCACCCCCCCCCCCCAATACCATGAGGTAGAAATGCCTCTCCAAAGGCTTTAGTTAGGGGGCAGTAAGACCTCCGCGCAGGCGCAGAGCCCATATGTATGATGCCCAGAGACCACGAAGAAGAAATGCAGGTTGCTTACCTGTAACCATAGTTCTTCGAGTGTGCATTCACCCCCCCCCCCAATCTTCTCTGAAATGGAATTTGCAGCTCTGGCTGAAAGAGTTTCTTGACCCCCCCCCCCCCAGTTTAATCCTTTCCTCCTGCTATGATTCCAATGAAAATTACCCTCTTGCCTCCACTATTTGCATTGGAAGGAAAGCTTCTATTCACACTCATTCCATGGGTGCTGAGCATGCTCAGACCTCGTTGGGCTCTTCTGGGGGTTCTCCCCCCAAATCTAAAGATGTTGTTGTTGCTGTTCTGCAAACCTTGGGGTTTCCCCAAGGCTGCTGCTGGTACCAGCCTTTTGTGTGCAGATAGAGCAGTTTAGGCTACATAACCATCAACCTCTCACACCCGAACATCAGTAAGAGAAGGAATGGTGATTATTATGGTGCCATCGACGAACGAGGCACTTTGCAGAGTGACAGAAGTGAAAGAGATAGGACCTGACTCGAAAAGCCAGAAATGTAAATGTTCGCCATGGAGAGAATTCAGAGAACAGAAAGGGAGCCTGGGAGAAGCAAGAGAAAGAGACTGCATGCATATCACACTGGAAAATTCATATACACAATCAATAATCAACCATGACGATCTATATTCATGTTATATCCTGAGCAGAAGTGCCTCCTGTGGGGCTGTTCACACAACACACTGTCACAAACTCAGTGGGTTGTTTGGTGAACTGTGGGTTAGTGTTTTGTCTGAATGCCACATGTTTTCTGCAGGGTGGGTTATCGTCTGAACGTAGCCAGGGTGGCTTGTTAACCATGCAGTGTGGCTTGTTAACCACCTTGAACAACAAACCATGAGTTCTCAAGGTGGCTTCTTTGAAAAATAAGCCACAATGCATGGTTAACAAGTAGGGGTGTGCACGCCAAAAAATATCATTGTTTATCATTATCGTCATTTCGGACCAAAATAAATATTATCTTCATTCATATCGTAGGTGAACTGTATCGTCTTCACGATAATTATCGTGAAAAAACAATATTTTTTGCAGCCCTATTTTTAAAGAAAAATGCCTATAACATCTGTATTTTAAAAGTTAGAGGCTTGAAACTTGGTCACAGTGCTTACGGGGTATGCCTAAGTATGTGTATGAAATTTGAGATCGATCCCTCCAACCCTCGATTTTATATGAATTTTTAAAAGATCATTTCCGTTCTGACAGGTCTGAATGAACGCACGTGCAAGCTGTCATTCTGATCTGTCAGAACTGAAACAATCTTTAATAAATATAAAATTGAGGGTTGGAAGGATCAATCTCAAAACCCTCGATTTTATATCATAGGTTTTTCTATTGTATCGTCATCGTTAAACACATGCACAATAACGACCTTATCGTATCGTTATCGGCTATGGGGCGGTATACAAATGTAATAAATAAATAAATAAATGATACGATACACATCCCTATTAACAAGCCACCCTGGCTGGGTTCAGACAACACGATAACCGAAAATTCAACAAACAACCCACAGTTCAAAACAACCTACACTCAACCACTGTGTATGGCTTAATGCGTTGTGTGACCAGCCCTGTGTCAAAACAGTGTAATATGTGAAGCAAACCTCTAGTAACTATTTAACAGCCAAAAGAACAACAGGGGTTAAGTGAGGACCATTTCTTATTTACATAACCTACAATAAGGAAATAGATAATATTGCTTGGAGTTAGAGTTCCATGAACCTTTCATATATATTATCAGCTCACCTAGTCCAGTATTATCTAAAAGATCTCAGGAAGAATTATTTCCCAGTCCTGCAAGCTGAGGCCAGTTTGGTCTGACATGCTCAAGATTATTAATGTGATTCTACAATGAACACTATAAACCTGTATGGATGATGGATGACACACTAAGCCATGATGGTTAAGCATTTTGAGCGAAACATTATGGCTTAGTATGTCATGTGAACCATGACTTAGCATGTTGTGTGAATCATTCCTAACCATGGTGGCTACATAACCACGATTTAAACATGCTCACTAACCATTTGCTGCAAAAGGGTTAGCAACCTAACCATAGCTTAGCATGTCATCTGAACAGGGTCTATTTGTTAAAGACACATATATTTTTAGGCTATACCTCTAGTATATGGAACCTATTTCTATATCAAGTTATGGAAGCTTCAAGCATGGGGCATATTTAAGAAAATCATCATACAGAATTTGAAGGGCAAATCCATTCCTGATTTACAGCTATAGATAGTTGATATGTTTTCTTTCTCAAAAATTCTTCCATCATTCTAGTCGCCGTCTCATTTCTTCTCTTGGCAGGAACTGGCTGCTTATGAAAACATGCCTGAAGCTGTCAAAATAACAGAAACAGGTAAAGAGTAAGTGTAGCAAGTTGTTTTTATAATAGGGTAAATATTAACTTATTGGTTTATCACAGTTTTAACTACACCCATTTGCTCCATGGAGCTTAGGAAAGCACAGTCAAACTCGCCCACCCTTCCACACACACATGCACTGGGAATCACATCAGAGACACGGAGAAGGAATTTAACCCTTTCATCCCTGCTGTGTTCCTTAGGAAAATCTGTCCTCTGAGTATTTCCATTGAGAAGGAATTCTAGTGACATCCAGAATTAAATTCCTTCTCTTTGCCTACTTTGATTCTATTAATTACCCATCTCCTCCACCTGAAGCAACTGCCATTTCAAAAACAGCGCCACCTTAAGTAGTTTGGTGGTCAGTAGAGATTGGTGACTCCAATATCAGTGGGGTTGTGAATCCATTCTAGGTTTCGGTCAGATCCAGCCAGAACTGTAAAGGAACTATCCAAGGTGCCAATCCCATTTGGGAGGGATGGGGTTCCGCAGCTCGAGTAGGTCCTTTACAGTTCTGACTGTAACCCGGAATGGATTCACAGCCTCACCGCCAGCCTCTACTGCTGGCCATATAGAAAAGGAGATGTCAGGGAAGACGTTTGTGGGTTCCGATATCCCTGCTAGGCAATGGCTCAAGTGAGAGGACACAGGGTCAGACGGGCTGAAACAATTCTGGGCTGGAGCAGGTTCATAACCTTGGACAGATCAGTAGGTGCTGACTCAGAACGGTGGGCTCAAATTCAGGACCACGGAGAGCAATCCCACAGCTAGACACAACGTTGCCTCAGCACTGGCTTGGAACAGCTGACTGGGTTTTACAGCCAGGCCAGGAGAGTCCTTTGGGGAGAGCCACATCCTCAGATGCTGCACCTGTTCCCCCACCTCTTTTTTTTAAGGGCCAGTGTCCTTTCCCACAGTTGCTGGCTTCATTTGGGCAGGGAGGGCCTGGGGAGCGAAGAGTGGTGGGGGAATACTCCCCAGTGCCTCCTTGCTCACACCCACTCCTTGGACTCAGAAGGCAGCAGTACCTCCTGGGTATCAAATGGACAGGGTGCAAGATCCTAGTGGAGAGCCTCAATTATGTCAGTCCAAGAACGGGTTCAGATTCTTACCTTGAGGTTGATGCCCCTGGAACATCCATCTCAGAGGGCACTCAGTCCTGGGCCACGACAAGAAGGTTTTAGCTTAGCTTTCTCCCTAACATGGTAGTTGTCTACATGCAGTGCTTTTATTTCCCCTTTTTGTCTTGGGGGAGCATCCAATTAGTTTTACCAAGTGATCTTCAGTTTGTCTAGCTTGGTCCTGCATCAGATGTGCACATGGATATTAGTATACTAGCCTCAGATATTCTTTGGCATGTGCGAGTCATTGGCCAAAGAAGAGAGCCCCAACAAAATCCCACAATTTGGATTCTGGTGAGTCTTCTGATATTTTGGCCCTCTCTGGCAGAACTCCCAAATCTGCCTAGAGTTTTACTTCATACAGATACTGGTGACAACATAACCCCAAAATGTCATCTGTTATTTTACAACTACATTTTTCCTTTACTCAACTACCTTAGTGTTTTGTAGATTGTTTAACCTACCAAAGGAGTCTTCCTCCAATCATTCAAATGCTTAATGGAAAACAAGCTCCTTCCCAATCAACGCATCCGTGCTTGGTTAAAAACTATCTCATATTGTTCTTACCCTCAGTGCTTGATTGGGAAAAAGTTTGATTTTCGTTACATATTGGAATGGTCGGAGGAAAACGCCTTTGGTGGGATGAATGATCTACAGGGGTTTGTAAGAGAATGTGTATATCTTCGCCGAGTTATCAGTTTACCATAACATTTTCAGATTTACTTCAAGATGGGTTTGGAGCACGTCCTTTTTTCCAGTGTTTAGTAGCAGAGGTAACAAAGGAAGATGTAATGGCAGGTAAGCTTTAAAGGGGAAAAAATTAGTATAATCCGGTACAATCATTTTAGCTACTACATCCAAGCTACTTTTTTTTTTTTTAAGGAAAACACACCCACACATCCACTGTAAATTCAAGTGAATACATGGTAGAACACAATAATATAATAATCCTACATCAAATTATAGAATGATAAGAGTTGGAATGGATCGTGGAGGTCCAACAGCCCCAGCTAAGTGTAGGATTTGTACAACAGGAGGCAACCACAGCATCCCTCATAGACGACTATCCAACCTCTACTTAAATATCTCCATCGGACAAGAATCCATCACCCCCAAGGTGCATCTGTTCCACAGCTTGTACCATTAGGAAATAGGGCCTGGTTCCTTTACTCAACTACCTAACTACCATTAGGAAGTAGGCCTGGTTCTCAGTAGAGCGGAAGCAGAGGCAGCGGCGGATGGCAGTGGCAGCAACGAGGAGGCTGCAGGTAAGCAGGTAGAGTGGGGGGAGGGTGGTGAGTCCTTTTCCCCATAGACTTGCAAGTCTATGGGGAACAGGAGGCCAGAGCAGAATAGCGTTGAACAGGGTCCAAGCCTACTCTTGTGGTTGGTGCATATCTCAGTGGTCATGGAATGTTGTAGTTGGTGCACATCTCTAGAGCCGTAGGATGTTGAACATTCATTACAAAAGAAAACTGAAAAACTGAGAGGTGTGGGGGAGAAATATAAATAGGCTCTCTTGAGCCCCTAACAGTTTATAGGAAGGCATAGCTGGGTAACTGGCACCCCTAATAGGAGCATTTCTGTTAGGAGTCGAAGGTATACTGCAACATTTTGTTGCAGTCCCAATTGCCAATAAGCTAACAACAGTTTTGGGAGAAGGATGCAAAAGGGTTGAACATTCCTTCCCCCGACACTGCTGTCCCAAGCCACTTTGCGCAGCACTGCGACTGTTTTGAAGCATTAAAATCATCATCATCATCATCATCATCATCATCATCATCATCATCATCATGTGTAGTCTGGCCATCAGTGTGTGTGTGTGTGGGGGGGTAATTTTAATCCAAGGGGGTTATGAGTTACAAGTGGTTAGTTACTTTGCTTGGGTCTACTTTGATGATGATGGTGATTTTAAACTGCCCTTCATCCAAAGATATCAGGACGGCATACAAAACAAGACTCCCAAATGGTCACATAACTCTAAAATAACAGAATATAGTCATCAAACAATTTAAAAGGGCAGTAAAATATCAAAGGACAAACTAACCAGCTAAACTGCCTGGGCAAAATGGAAATGAACTTCTGTTCAATTGATGGCTTTTCCTTATAGCAACGGATAGTTGGTTTCTGTTTATTAAACTGTTAAGTTCTCTCACATTTAAACTTCTCATGAAGACCATAATCTCAGTAATAAGCAAGCTAATTGAAACTGGATTAATTAAGATAAAAGAAAGGTGATTAAAGGTGCAATCCTATGCATGTTCATAGAACGAAAAAAGTCCTACAGCTCCCAGCATGCTGGGAGTTGTAGGACTTTTTTTCTGTCTGAACATGCATAGGATTGCACACCAATTTCTTTAGTTGGTTGATAGCCTTACTATATTCAGAGTGGTCATGTATTTCCTCGTGTAGCAGGTTTGTTTCTCCCCAGATCCTGTTATCGTAGGCTTCGCTATGTATTATTACACCTATGACCCTTGGATTGGCAAGCTGCTGTACTTAGAAGACTTCTATGTCATGGATGAATATAGAGGTAAAAGAAATAACAGAACTTGCTCATAGCACCATTTGAATGAAAGGCAGTGTGGTGTAATGGCTAAATCAGTGCACTGAATCCAGGGAGACCTAGTTGCAACACCTCATTCAGTGGCAAAGCCTATAGTGATGGGAGGGGGCACACAGTCCCAACCCCTGGCCTACAGGGTGGCTTTGGGCTGGTCACTATTTCTTTCCTTAAAAGAAAGATGACGTTGTTAGAAGGTTAAAGAAGGGGGGGGGACCATGTACACGGCCCAGAGCCCTTTGAAGGAAGGGTGGAGCAAGTGTAATAAAATGCCACCAATTAGCTATTCAGACAAGTCTTGCAGTAGAGAGCTCATCAACACTTCAAAAATAATGAAAACTGAGGTCAGAAATGCCCGGGCATCTTTACTGGAGTTTTGATGTAAAATCAACAACAACACAACCAGCAGATCCTCTTCCTTCCTATGTGTCAAATTGCTTTTGAGAGCTGCTTCCGTTTCAAAATGTCAGCAAGTCTAGTGTGGCTTACAGCAGAGTTGCCTTCAACAGAGAGTGTGTGGCAACACAGCATTTCGTATTAATGCAATCAGCACAGGCTAGAAACAGTTTAGAAGAAGTTCAAACCAACTTTCTTTATTAATACTTTTATATGCATCACCAGAGAAGGCTTTCTAACACTGTTTAACTACAAGCACCCCCTAAAACTGGGTGTCTGAGGGTAAGTGAAGGCATGAGGTATGGTTACTTATTTCCGCTTTGGAGAGAGCCGCATGGCACTTGCTGCGGAGGTAGAGGAGGAGGAAGCAAGAGGAAAGGGAGGGAGCAAGAAATAGGAACTGAACAAGTTCAGAAAAACAAGGGGAAGGAACAAGACAAGTGGCTGTTGATGCAACACATTCTCTATCGCACCCTAATGTCTGGAAGCATGCAGAATTGTCTTTATTATCCAACACAAAAGTTATTTGCAAAGTATCTGTGTTGTTTGAGAAACATCCCCTCCCCAAAACTCCCCTGGATGTGCAGACCTAGTTGTGCAGTTCTTTAGATCCTGGCCCATATACATTTTGAAATATTTAAAAGTAGTTTAAAGGTTTTCCTTTTCAATCAGTTGGAGTCCCCACCACCACCGCAATACACAGTATAGCAGACTTCCTCAACCGGCTGCCCTCCAGATGTTTTGGATTTCAATTCCATTCAGCATGGCCAATGGTCAGGAATGCCAGAATTGTATTCCAAAACAGGAGTTGAAATCCAAAACATCTGGTGGGTACCAGGTTGGGGAAAGCAGCAGTACCTGGGTTTTTTTTTTTGGGGGGGGAGAAGTAACACTATGGAAGGCTAAAGCAGAGATAATTTTAAAGTTCTGTATGGATAGTTTGCCAATCGTTTCTGTGCAGTATGATGGATTTTTCTAATCAATATTCTGGGTTAGATGTCGCGATACATCCTAACAGTTCCATTTTCTTTTTATATTTTCAAAACAATCATAAATAAGTGTACAAGTTTCATTTCCAATGGCATTTAAAAAAATTTATACATGTGTGAAATAATACATCTGTCTCCACCTACAATTTCATTTTGCTTGTGGTTCACTGCAAGCAAAGAATGAAGTAAAGCCTATTTTTTTTTCAACTGTGTGCACTTAGGTAGCTTGTACGTTCAGACAACTGAGCCTTTTTTGAACTCTGTTTTGGCAGGTTGGGGCATTGGAACGGAACTCTTAAAAAAATTAAGTCAGGCAAGTAATTGTTCAATACCTTAAAAATGTACTCTGAATAGAATCATACTCCCATGTTTTCATCTATTCATGTGTCAGTCTACAGTAGTTAAAAAGCTGCTGGCAGAAGAAGGACTCCAAAGACTCTGTTGTTAAATCTGCTCTAAGATGCAAGAAGAAATGTCAGTAGTTGGAATAATGGGTCTCATGTACATGAGGCAGTGTGCTGTAGTGGTTAGAGCGTTGGAATGGGACTCGGGGGAGTTCTAGTCCCCACTCAGCCATGAAGCTCACTGGGTGACTTTGGGCCAATTGCTGACTCCTAGCCCAACCGACCTCACAAGGTTGTTTTGAAGATAAAACGGAGAGGAGGACGACCATATAAGCCACCTTGGGTTCCTTGCAAGAAGCAAAAAGAAGGCAGGATATAAATGTCATAAATAAAAATAAGTGAACAGCAGATGAGATGGTAAAAAATTGTCCATAGAGTGTTCCACAGCAGATTCTTACAAGGTTGAAAATCAGGAGGATCCTAAGGTTTCGGCCCCAAGGACTACATGTGATGCTGGTTCCAGGGTTTGAGGCTGTATGCACACTCCCCCCCCCCAAGTCAAATGCATGCATGCATGCGCATATAGAAGTACAACCCAGCAATCCTGATAACAGATTACTCTTTCCTCACTAGCAGCTGAGTGGTGGGGGAAGAGTAAACTGTACGAGGATCTCCAAGGGAGGGTGTGGAGAGCTGGTACAATTGGCAGGAAATTGACTGGGATGGACAAGGCACTCATGGGGGGGGGAGCACAGTTAAGACCTGGGGGGGGGGAATGACACATAGGCCACGGGCTGAGCATCCCCTGCTTAAAAATAATAATCTTCCACATATAACATTGGCCTTAGGAAAAAGAATTCTAGCCTTAGGGAGAAGATTCTTACCAACGTGCTAAATTTCTCTGTGCAGGAAAGCATTCAATTATGCGAACCTCCACCTGCAATCTGAATAGCAGCCCTGTGTTTTACCATCTCATCTTCTGTTTGGATAAAATCTTAGCCTGGGTTCCAGCTGTTGATCCTCTCTGTTTAGGCTGCAGTCTTAGACCCAATGTCCTGGGTGCCAACCAACTGGGGTAATTTTTGAGTAGACATGTATAGGATTGTGCTGTTAGTTTGCCATCAGCGATAGGGTATCCACTTACAGGAGGAGGCCAATTCAAATGCTTAACTCATCTTCCACAAGAATGAACCACCTCTGGGCTTTTGTGGTGGTGGTGGTTGGAGTTACTGGTTTGCAAATGTCCTCATGTGAAAACCAACTCAGAGAAAAGGCTGGCTTTCAGGTCTTCTCTTTCAGGGGAAAAGTGGTGATATGGGTCATGACTTTAAATCAGGGATGTCGAAGATATCCACAACAGAATAAAATGGGTTTGGATTTCTATAAATCTGACATGCAGATTCCACAACTCTTCCTGAGTTGCATAGAGTCCATAGATTTGCAGACCATTTTTTAAAAACTTGTTGGAATTTTGTGCAAATTTAGTAATACAAAAACACTGGCTGAAAATGCACATTTCCCCCCATAGGCTAAAGAGTGAAAATGCACATTTTGGAAGGACTTGTATATGGGGGGAGGGGAGGGATTTGCACATTTCGCAAGTGTGAATTTGTGGAAATGCGAATTTGCACAAATTCAGGAATTTGGAAGAGGAAAAAACAATTCTGCCAACGATGGGATGAAAGGTGTCTGACAATCTGTGAAACGCAGATGGAACATATCTTTACTTAATCCGTACATCCAGGCTTTAAAAAAACTCCCCTCCCCTGGAAAACCCGAGGCATTAAACCTGTGGCAGAACAGTACAACTTCAGCTACTACACATTTAAATTGGCTCAGAGACAGAAAATATTATTTATTGCAGAAAATATTAATGATATCACTTAGAAATAATTTAATAGCTTGTATGGAAACCCCCAGTCTCAACAGAATTGGAAAACTCTATTCTGCCCAGCCGCTTTGTCTCAACCTTTCAAAGCTCTAACGAATCGGAGAACAGACAGGAGTTTTTTAGTTGTACCACTTTGTATTCAGAACACTAGATGTGTGAATTATATATTCCTAGAGTTTTCTCTACAAGCAGTCCTAAAGTGAACACAATGGCCATTGGAAAGAGCCAAACTGTTTTTTTAATTGGTTTGATTCCAAGTTTTGCTACTACACCAATTCAAGCAATAGAGTTAAAGTTTCTGAGGCAGAGACAGACCGGCTTATCTTTACAGATGGACCGAGCAACTACATTTGTTTCTGAAACTGTGTGATTGTATAAGAATTTCTACAAAATGCCATAGAAAACCAAAATAAGTTACAATTCAGGGACTGTATTTTATATACGTTTGCATAAATGTTTACTGATTTTAACTAGAGAAGCAGAATTTTGTTTCTTATTTAAGTTCATATTCTAGATGATCTGGGCTTGTAATATCTCTTGATAAACATTTGTTTTGTGATGATCTGATGCTTATATACATCTACATGAAACCGCTAGGAAAGATCACCTGGAGGCATGGGGTGGGGTACTATCAATATGCTGATGACACCGAAATATATTTGCCTTCGATAACAGTGTCAGTTAAGGATAGTGTGTGTCCCCTGAATGAATGCTTGGAGGGCTGGATGAGGAAAAATAAACTTAAGCTGGATCCAGACAAGATAGGGGTGCTTCCTGTCAAGGGCTCTGGCCTGGGTTTGGAAGTGTGTCAACCAGTTCTGGATGGGGCTATACCTCCCCTGAAAGACTGCATTCGCAGCTTGGGGGTGCTCCTGGATCCGTTGCTCCAACTAAGAGCCCAGGTAGATGTGACAACCAGGAGTGCCTAGTATCAGCTTTAGCTATGCCAGCTATGCCCTTTCCTAGAGGTGGAAGACCTAGACGGTATGCACGCGCTGGTAACCTCGAGGCTCGATTTCTGCAATGCGCTGGACATAGGGCTACCATTGTGCCTAGTTCAGAAACTTCAGCTAGTTCAAAATATGGCAGACATGTTGGTCACCGGTACATCTAGGGGTGACCATATTACACCAACATTAAAATCACTCCACCGGCTGCCAATTAGTTTCCGGGCAAAATACAAAGTGTTGGTCATTGCCTTTAAAGTCCTACATGGTTTGGGTCCAGGTTACCTGTGGAATCTCCTTCTCCTGTGCAATCCGCCCCGCACACTCAGGTCCTCTGGGGAGAAACTTACTTCAGTCAGCTAAAACTAGGACCTTTTCTCCTGTCCCCCCCCCCCCCGACTCTGGAATGACCTGCCGGAGGAGATTCGTCAACTTAACACTCTCTCTGAGTTTAAGACAGCTATAAAGACTAGTCTCTTCCGGCAGGCCTACCCAGATGAACTTTAAACCAAGAATTTTAAGATGTGTTGATTGTTATCTTGATATTGTATTGCTTTATATGCTCTTTTAATTAATTTTATGTATTTGATCTATATTGTATTGTACTAATGTTGTTCCCCGCCTCAATACAAAAGGAGAGGCAGATAATAAATAAATAATTATTATTAACAAATAAATGCAATCTGCTCTGAATAAGAGGTAGTTTAAAAATAAACTACTTTGGCACATGTTCAAGGTATGGCAGCCGTTTCAGTGGCTCCATGGATCGTTATCACTGGCATGACATTGCGATTCAAATTGTTCGGTGTGTGTCTGTCCCCCCCCCCCCCCCCGCACCCCCATGCAATCGCCTATGTGTTTGCTTTCCTACAGGTAGCCCTTGAGAGCAACTGTAACTGCATGCATTTTCTGGTCGTTGTTTGGAACAAGCCATCCATAGAGTACTACATGAGGCGTGGAGCTTTGGACCTTTCCACTGAAGAGGGCTGGCATCTTTTCAGATTTGACAAAGAACATCTAGTCCAGTTGGCAGCTGGAGAGTAAAAAAGGCCATTTGCCCTTAGAGCCTTCCCAAGCTTGGAGCGCCGTTAAAGCTCATTGGGTTGGCAAAACCCCGTTCACCACGAAACATCGGCAAGAGCAGGGCAGTGATAGCAACAGAAATTAAAAGTACTTTTGCCTGTTTTATGACTGGCATTATTTTTGACACGCTCCTGTCATCATTACTGGGACCTGCTGTACTTCATGTGTTTGAACTTTTCTCCACACCGACATAGAACACTTTCAAAGTCAACCCAAATCTTACTAGCAGACAATCTGCGTACTATTGCTTTATTGCTCAGTATCATGCTTTTCTGGCTTTTCCACGGCTGCCTGGAAAAGCCAGATGCAAGGCTGGTCCATTGAACTTCCTCCCTCCCAGCCACACTCCCCACTCCCTCCCAGCCGCACCCCTCTGTTCGTATGCTGCCTGCTAGACTTTCCCGTACTTCAAGCAATTTGGAAACTGTACTTCCATTAATGCAGCCCAAAATAGCACTTACCTTTTTTTGCAGCCACATCACGCTGTTGGCTCATATTCAGCTTGTGACCTACAACAATTCCAAGATCCTTCTCACTAGTAGTATTGCTGAGCCAAATATCCCCATCTTGTAACTGTGCATTTGATTTCTTTTTCCTAGGTGTAGAACTTGGCATTTATCCCTATTCAATTTCTTTCTGTTTTGAAGTTTGTTTGTCTTCTGGGGTATTAGCTATCCCACCCAACTTTGTGTCGTCTGAAAATGTGATAAGCATTCCATGTACCTCCTCATCCAAGTCATTAATAAGAATGTTGAAGAGCGCTGGGCCCAGGACTGAGCCCTGCGTTACCCCGCTTGTAACCTCCCCCAGTTTGAGAAGATACCATTTATAAACACTATTTGAGTCTGATTCTGTAGCAATTGTGGATCCACCTAATAGTTGTTCCATCTAGCCCATTTTTAGCTAGTTTGCTGATCAGAATGTCATGGGGTACTTTGTCAAAAGCTTTGCTTGAGTAAAGATATATTATTTCCACAGCATTCCCACCGTCTACAAGGGAGGTCACCGGATCAAAAAATGAGATCAGATTGGTCTGGCAGGATTTGTTTTTGACAAATCCATGCTGGCTTCTAGTAATCACTGCATTGTTTTCAAAGTGCTTACAGATTGACTTCTTCATAATCTGCTCCAAAAAAATTCCAGGGAGTGATGTCAGACTAACTGGTCTACGTTTCCCAGGCTCCTCCTTTTTGCCCTTTTTGATAGGGACATTAGCCCTCCTCCAGTCGTCCGGTACTTCACTCATCTTCTATGATTTCGCAAAGATAATAGATAGTGGTTCTGAGATTTGTTCTGCCAGCTTCTTTATTACTCTAGGATGCAGTTCATCAGGCCTTGGAGCTTTGAACTTGTTCAAAGAAAGTAGGTGTTCCTTGACCATTTGTTTATCAATCTCAAACTGCAATCCTTCCCCTTCAGTTTGACTTCATTTTTGCCAAGGGGGTGGGGGTCAAAGACCCACTTCTGGAAGAAGACTGAGCCAAAGTAGGAATTGAGCACTTCAGCCTTTTCTTTGTCATCTGTTATCAATTTGCTATCCTCATCAAGCAGCTGAACCACCATGTCTTTCCTCTGTCTTTTACTATGCACGTACCTGAAGAAAGCTTTTTTGTTGCTTTTAGCGTTCCTTGATAGCCTCAGCTCATTCTCAGCTTTAACCTTCCTGATGCCATTCCTACACTTCTGTGCTACCTGTCTGTACTCTTCAACCCCACCCACCACTGGAAGGGAGCCCAACAGCTTCTCTGAATTTGAAGTAAACGACGGTGGCGTAATGTAACAGATGGGGAATGTGCTGCTGGCCAGGAACCCCCCCCCCCTTTCTTCAAATAAAAGGAATACCCAATGTACCAGCATGCTGGTGCCTGCACGAGTTTGTGTCCATAGAATGCTGGGCCAGAAGAAAGAATGGGCCCTTGATCCCTCCCCTGCCCTTACCTGAGGAGTGCAGCAATGCTTCTTAACAAAGCTTGACTCCATATGGAAGACTGCTGCTGTGACAACACTGAAGAACCTTGGTTGGGTCTTAGCACCAGCGTAATGGAACATGTTAACTTCCCACGTGCTGATCAACACGGTCAGGTTTGAAAACAATTAAGGGTACCATTAATGCAACAACATACATTCCACTTCCAGGTTTAACCCTTTTCTATTTCTCCTTCCTTCATTGTATGTCCAGTCCAGAAGCGGGTGGCCAATGTCCTTACTTGGTGGCCACATCTTCTATACACTCGTGAGAAGAAACTGACCCCCTTCTTCAACTACACATTGTTATAAACTTAGCAGGAAAGGCTACACAGGGGTAGCACATGTCCTCAAGTGGTATGACGTCACTGTCTGTGGAACAGCAGTGCTTCTGGACAGATGCCTCCAAGAGGCAGACTGGCAATTCAAGACACATCCAGAGTCAATCCTAGTTTCCCTTACAAGAGAAACTCTGTTTTGTTTTTACCATGAAAATGGAGTTAAGTTTGGCATGGAACAGTAAAGGAATTGATGCTTCAAGAGCTGAATGAAGCTCATGAGCAGCTAGTTGGCTGATCCTAGTTTAGAGAGCAAGTAGAAATACAAAGGTAAAAAACCTAGTAGCAGAAGTACTTTCTTAGTAACATTACTAAAGACTGTATTGCGGACCCATCTCAGATCTTGCATGTGCTGAGAAGCAAAAATCCAAGGGACTCATGCTTCTGCTTGTTTTTGGCCAATGGAGTCACACATCTCCCCATTAGGGTAAAAATATATATTCACAATTATGGGTACAACTTATACATTTCCCAACAGGGGTGGAGCATAAATCTCTCCTTCCATTACATGAGGAATGAAGAAAGCAGATCCCCTTGATGTACAGTGTATAGCAGGGCTGTTGAATCTCACATGTGTGTTGGCCAAATCCATCCCTCTGGGATTCCCCTAATAGCCACGCCTCTTTCCCCGACTGCCAATTGGTGGTTTTCTAGCTTCTAAAAGGTTGAAGTGCCTCTCCTAAGGCTTAGGTGGTATCTTCACGGCTCCGGGTTGGTGCTGCATCCCTCAGAAACCCCACACTTTCCCTCCCCCAGGGGGCACTGGGTAATCCTGATGCCGAGGAGGGAGATCAGGGTCTCTGGTCAGCCATCTGGGGACAAGAGCCGCCCCCGCCCTCTTCCTTGTGGAAGGCAACCAATTGTAGGTCACCTTCCAGGAGGCGCCACCCGACCACGCCTCCGCTGTGACTCCGGAGCAAGGCTTTGGGGCTGTTGTGATGTTGTCTTGTTCATCCTGGCTTCACTCCAGAGAAAAAAAGTCAGGTTAAGTCCCCAATTTTTTTCTCCGCAGCTTTAATGGAAAGCCCTGGGGTAGATGCACGATTGCAGCTGCGTCGTATAATCGATGCCGCGCCACTGTACATCCACCCCGGGGCTTTCTGAGCATTTAGACAGCCCCTTGAAGCTCAAATATCCTGATATTTTAGCCTTGTTCCCTTTGCCTTCGCTCCCTTTTGCTTACATCCCTGCCCACAAGCTGGAATGTGGCACATGAGAGCATCTCCAAAGTCATATTTGGCCCTAGGCAAAGCCCAACAGTCCTGATGTAAAACCATCCCCGTGCCTCTACAACAACAAGCAGTTTGTGAATGTCATTTAATACACTTCTGTAGTTTATACTTTATGTGTTTTGTAATGCAACCTTTGACTATTAAACTACATTAGCACTGCATCTCCCCTTCTTTTAGCAACATGTTAAAAGCCAGCATATTAGCAGGATGTTATAGTTTGTGAACATCCCCCCCCCCCCCCCCGGTATCAGAAATTAGGGCAAAGAAAACATAACGTTTACATCTCCTTTTATTATCCCTTCATCTCTTGGGCAGAAGCAGCATAAAAATATATTTTCTGAGTGATTCCCATTTCCTACCAGCTTGACAATGACAATCTCATCCGAAGCCCTGAGCTCTTCCAATAAAGAAACCAGATATGCTGCCCTCCAAAACGGAAAATACTTTCAGTAGCAAGAAGCGGTAGAAAAAGGATACAGTGGAAATGAAGGGTGAATAAATTGGCTGTACAGAGCGGGTTAAGAAACAGCTGATATCTGCAGGGAGTACAATTACAAGTTGCATAAAGTTTCCATTTTAATGTCCCATCGTTATCATATCCTAAAGATTAGGGAGTTTGGCCCATTAGCTTCTGGTGCTGTACATATCCACATCTTCTGGGCTGGACTGGCCATGGTCCATGAGGCTGGGGTCTGGTTTAAACTTTGATGCCTTCAACACACCTGTTAAATAAATAAAGGTGTTAGGATGTGTGTGTGTCTGGCATAGTCCTGTCAGTTAAGATAGGGATGGCACCAGTACCTGGCATTCCTGGGCAGCTGCCAGGGCCCTGCTAGGGCCCACCAGTGATGCTTGCCATGGCCCACTGCCTTTAATTATTTTCCCCCTGACCAGGCACTCCAAGCAGCACCAGGTGGCGGGGTCTGTCTACCATTCTGATTTTCCACAATGTCTCTGACATCGTGTCCCTCTGGGGCATGGTGGAAGATTTAAGATGGTGGCCAGATCCAGCTGCCCAATGCTTCTCAAAGCACTTCCAGTTCCACCAAGGCCTGCTGCCAGAGAAGGAAGCCCAGAAAGCACTTTGGCCGGGACTTCTCATACCTAGAACCAGGCAAGTTATGATCTTCAGGAGAGGCCCAGGCTACCCAAAAACCAGGAGTATCGACAACATGACTGGCAGTGAGGGCAATTTGAATTTCACACCTGATCTGACATTTGGCATCTTCTCTTCAGCTGTCGGTGGCATGGAGTCTGCCTGGGCATGCGTCTTCCCTGCATGAAATTGCATCTCCAATGCTTTTACCTTTTCCTCTGATTCAAGGGAAATTTTACGAGCTTCTGAGATGCTATGACCCGGTCCTGGAACTTCCTGCAGTTGAATGTAAGACTGAATAGTAAAGAAACCTGCCACTGAATTACACAAGCTCTGTGGCGATACAGTGTGTATTTAACACAACTGGATTCAAGATCTACCCGTAAAAAGGTATGTTACACCAAATTACTGAATGGAAATACATTCCAATTAATATGGGGACATTTTCTTGCAATGGTATGCAGAGCAAAGTGATCAACTGGAAAACCAGTGCAGGCATGTGAAGAGATGTGCATGACATCAAACCCTTTTATTTTTATTCGTTTCTATGAAGCTATTCATCCAATTTTGGCTTAATCAGTTACTTAAATACACGAAACTTTTACCCTTTAAATAGAGAGTGATATGAAGAGAGGAAAAGGAAATCTAAAAGGGGGACAATGTGGATGGGGAGGATGGGGGGACATCGTATTTGTGAAGGACTGAGGCCTACAGAAGGAAGGTAATAAAGCCAGGCCTCAGAAGCCTGAGGGTTTCAGTTGGGAGGGTGTACCCCGGGGGGAGTAGTTTCATTTCCCTGGTTAAATTTCATTTCTCCAATTTCTTCTATTTCTTCAAGACTGCTAATATTAAAACCTCTCAGGGGCCTTCGAACCTCATAATGTGCAATAGAGTGATGCTGGAGATCCCCAACTTTTTACCCTTTGGTACACGTACATTAAACACAATGTGGATCAATGAAAGGTACCTAAACTTGGTGGGCTAAAAGGTGCATACTTAAAGACAGCTTACCTGAGCACTTTTGTCCTGGGTGAGTGGTTCCTCCACAGTGGATCTTTTCATCCATATCGATCCTATTGCTTCATAGGTTTTATGGCTTGCAGCATAAACCTTTCCACCTGTTACCTAGTGTAATTTTAGAATTGTTACTGTACTGAGCAACTAGTTTTAAAAATACTCTAGCGTAGGCAAGGCTAATTGACTTCTCCCATAAAACGGTATGATTCAGCCAACAGTGGAAGAAGAACTTTGCAATTATAGATGGCAATCTATTAGAAAGAAGCTTTCAATTCAGATTTCAAACTCTGACTAACTAGAAGCAAGATTCTTAAAACAAAACTAAAAATTTAGAAGCGTGGTAAAAATGCACGTTCCCTAAGGAGACCTTACCTTTGCAACCAGTACTGATTGCACTGGATAGCAAAGAGAGATGCCCAGTGTGCAAAGTCCTAAGGGATAGGCAATTTTCTTAAATCTGGACCCTGCAAAGAACAAAATCAATTCCTTTAAGCAATACGGAGCATAAAGCAACACCCATATTGTGAAGGCTAAGCAACAAGCCTTCTCACATGCTCGTTTTCTACGAACAGGAAATATGTTTGCATGGAGTGTGTTCAATCATGTGAACTGTATAAAGCCTGAAACAGGAAACCCCACACACATATTCGAAGGGCGTAGCTTAGTAATAGAGTACAGGCTTTGCAAGCATACGGTCCCAGGTTCAATTCTGGCCACCTCCAGTTAGGGCTGGAAAAAGACTCCTTTCTGATATCCTAGAGAGCTGCTGCTGGTCAGAATAGACAATACTGAGTTAGATGGATCAGAGATCTGACTCGGTGGCTGGATTTACACAACACGACAAACCAGAGTATGGGTTGAATGGGGGTTGTCACTGAATCATGGGTTGTTGTATTATGTGAACTTAGCTGTGTGAATAAACCATGGTTTGTTAACCATGAACAACCCACAAGAGAACCCAAGTATTCAACAACAAGCAATGGTTTAACAACATGCCACGCTTAACCCATACTCTGGCTTATTGTGTTGTGTGAACCATGTCAGTTGAAAGCAGCTTCCTCTACTCCTATTCCTAGGTTTACAAACTCTTCTGTTTGTGAGAACAACTCCACCACAAAACCTCGAGACGTGGACATTGTTGTGGACTGGATATAAGCTGCTATATGAGATATGTACCTTCCCCTACAACAGTCGTATACCTAGGCCTAGAGTTCCACAGGGATGTTTTTTTTCTGCAGGACCCATTAATAGGGAGGATGCTGCTGGCCCTATTGACGTACTGCCTGCTTAACACTAAGGCTTCCACACATGATTGTGGCCACTCCAGCTGTTCATGTATAAAGGAAATGGCCTGCATGTGAAACTGTCTGCAATCTGGAATGTTGCTTTTTAACAAAGAAAGATTTTCAATACACCGTAACATGAGGACACGCAACTCCTTACCTTTCCCTGCTAGGATTACTCCAGTCAGTCCTGAAATTGTAATCACACCAACTTTGGGAAGAAATTCTGGAGGAGGATTCTTCAGATAAACATAGGCATCTTAAAAAATAAGCAATCATTACCAGACTTGAATAGTGATTTTTTAAAAGAATTTTATAACAGCTTGCAGAGATGAAAACTTAAATAAATGCAAACTTTGTAACAGGTCTGAATTTAAAGTGTATTTTTTTTAAAGAAAAACCTAATTTTAACCAGGGTTGCGATTTACATGGCCAAATGTGAGCAGAGAGAGAGAGAGATCAGGTTTACAGTTTTGCAAATACTCACCCACCTTTTCCAAACAGTATAGAAGATAATATCCCATTTTTGACAAAGAGATAAGCTTCCTGCATAAACAGAATAAAGGACAAATTTCTGCATCTGACGTTTATATGAATGCTGTCAGAAATTAACATCTTTTACCTACAAATATCAAATCACCTTGACAAAAGCAGGAGAAACCAAGCTGAGGAAACTTCCCGTTTTATCATTAAACACTTCCAATTCTGTGTGAGCGATTTGCAATCAGAAGGAGTGATTTCAACAAGCACAGTTGACAGAGAACGCTCCTGCACAGCTTAACATACAATCAGTACCGTGTCGGATAACCACACACTCTCCTCTTAAGCAGAGCAAGAGGAAAACAAGTTCCAGATAAAGCCTATGCATCTTCAGCCCTCTTCACCTGCCTAGATTGTCATACCTATCACCTCTTAGGTAGTGGAGTAGAGTCCTGCAGTGCTGCGACTTTCCTGGATTTGGGGCAATTTGTATAACTCACGCAGGGAAAAATCAGCTGCTATAATACAATCGCCCTCCCCAACCTGATGCATTCCCGATGTGTTGGTCTACCCCCAGCTTGGGATGATGGGAGTTGTAGTACAACACACTGGGAGGGCACCAGGTTGCGGGAGGCAGGCTGGAATTGATGCTCTCTTCAGATAGTAAAGTTATCCAGCCACAGGGAAAAACACAACAGCTTGTGTGTCAAATCACTCTGTGGTAGACTTACATTATACGTCAATGGCAGCTCATCAGTTGGATGAAGGTAAAGTAAAAGTCCTCCTGCCTAACACTCCACACTGAATAATGGTGGTGATCCAAAAAGCAATTTTGTTGGTTGCACCGGACATTTTTCCTTTGAACGACAGGCCCTTCATGCTGTATCAGACAATGCTTATGGAAGTTTTGAATGAGGTTCGTCATACCAATGAGGAGGAGGAGGGCATTTTGAGGAACGCACATCCAAACTCACTTGGACATGCAGTACTAGTCACATGGTACGCTGGATCCAGGCCATAACTAATAATAAAACATCACCATTCCAAACCATCTGTTCTAAGTCTATAACATCTTATTATGTTTATTATGCATTAGCCTTCCCATATCGTCAACATGGAAGTCTGTTCCAGGCAAAATATAAATATTTTAAATCACACAAACAAATGCATAAACAAACATTTCCCTCTTCTTCTGACACAACAGACAGACTTAACAGGAAATCGTAATTTCGTTGCATTATTCTACTGCTACAGCGTAAGTCACATTTACATGGTGCCTAAGGGAACTTGCTTTGGCAATTTTAATGCATCACATTTTCTAACATCATCAGAAAATGTCAATGGCTGAATTCGGACAACACAATAAGCAACTGGGGGTGGGGAAACAATCGACAGATATATGGACTATTGTGTCATCCGAATGCTGCCATAGTCAACTCAGCGCTGATCCTAATCCACACCACAGTTGATTATTTATTACCATGTTGTGTGGGGAGTACCCCCTAGATGAACAACTGTAAAGTTGTTTATTACCACACCATTGACTATCGTGTTGTCCGAATTCAGCCAATGTCTTTTAGGCCTCGACATCAGAACTTTAGCTGTACTTTTTAAATATTACACTGATGGAAGGTATATTTTTAACTATTTTTCAGCCAAAGCTCTCAAAACAAACAAACAAGCAAAAACAAGCACTTATATAGCAAATCAAGATTCATATACAAATGAATGTGGTTACAGCAGACATTTTGGGGAATCGTTAGAAAAGTATATAATAGCACTATTAATTTGAGTTTATATTGCAGATGTTCTGTGACCAAAAATACTAGTATTGGAATTTACACCAGAAGAGGTCACTACCCCACAAGCTTAGGAATACAATAATATTCAGGGAGACATTCTTGATGGGCATATAAAGCTCCATCACACCAGCGATTTAGTGCACTCTCACCATGCCTGGTGTGCAGATGCAGATTTGCAGCCTGTACAGATGCAGATTTGCCATGCCTGTCCTGCTGACACCCCACCTCTTCCCCAGCCTTTCCTAGAATGCTAAAAGTCTGGATTATTTTCCCTAAGCGCATTTAATGCGCCCTAAGCCTCCGTGTAGTTTTATAGGAACTGGGGGCTTGAATGGATTGCATCAGGTCCTGGCAGGGAAAAGCAATCTCTCCTGGCAGCAAGCCACAATATAAAACCCAAATCTTGCATCCCAGGCTCAAAAGCATTTTTTAAAATCATACAATGCCTGAATCTCTGCAGAGACAGGATTATACTCCCTCGATGCCTCCAAAGAGCCAGACTAAAGGGTCGTTCCATTTTTGCGGTCTGGTTGAAGTGCTCATCTGACAGGACCTGACTGGTGGGAGAAAGAGGAGTGGAGGGGTGGGGTGGAGTGGAAGAGTGAAGGAACAGCTATTCAGCTGAAAGGGATCATAAGCTTGAAAAACCATGGAGGCAAACCAGGGGGGGATTAGGTGTAATGGAGGTCATAAAGGTTTGAGGCAGATACAGAACTCAAAACCTAGAAGAGGATCATTGTTCACTCTTGCTCCTACATTTCCACTACCATGAAAGCAACTTCTTAAGTGTGAAAAATAGAAAAGATTCCTGCAGTTGTAAACAAGATTGAGTCAGTCCTAGTTTCCAAAGGTGTGTTGAAATCACCATAACCATTCACAGGAACATTGGGGGTTGGGGATTGGTGTGTGTCCCCCTTTAATTTTTTATTTATTTATTTACATTCTGTTTTCAAATAGACGTCCAAGAAGGACTCTGACATCAAAACGCATTGGGAATCTTAGATTGAATATATACACCAACAGAAATCTTTGCTATTCCGTATCGGCTCCGATTTATCCAAGCGCTCACTTATGGCAAAACATGCATGAGAATTCTTGGCCAGTTGAGTTAACTTATCTTCTTACCTTACACGCATTAACGTAGAAACTTGTCGTCTTTCTTACTGATGATATCCCAGTTTGCAAGCGGCCAGGCTTTTCATCAATGTATCTTGAGTTCAGAGGTGGGGCATTATAAATATGAAGCTGGAGAAGGAAATAAGTCCTAAGAGAATTATTGTCTTGGGAAAAAAATGAAAATGAACAGCTTATTTCAGGAGTCCCCGTTACGATGCCTATGATTTCCCCCGCTAAAACCATGCAATCAAGCCAAAGTCCCTGCAAAACACAGTAGGATCACGATTTGGTTTCATTAATAATGCCTTCATTCAAGTACGGTATAGCTTAAGATGCTGTAGCATTCATCTTTTGTACTTTTTACACTTGAGAAAGCAAACAAACATAGAGAGGAGCCCTCACAAGCATGAAACAAACCAAACCAAACCGGACCAGAGGGTAATGGCAATTCCTCAAATGTACACACTACTCATGGTAGAAATATTTCATACAAATATCAATGTTTTATTGGCTCATCTGAGCTTAACAATGAGCAAAAACCTACTCCTTAAAACATTGATATTTGTATGAAATATTTCTACCATGAGCAGTGTGGTACATTTGAGGAATTGCCATTACCCTCTGGTCCGGTTTGGTTTGGCTTTTTACACTTGAGTCATAGCTTACAGAAAAGCCTTCTTTCCAAAGTTCTATGTGCACATTAAAGAACATTTTGCATATTACACAATACCTTATTTTTTATCACATTTGTATTTTTAATTTGGAAGCTTCCCAGGTGAGTGGGGGAGGGGGAGAGAGAAAATGTCAACAATAAATAAATGTTTAATTCAGGAGTGCAGAATTTCCAGCACATGGGCCTAATCCAGCCCACAAAGCGTCTTCAGGTTCCTCCAGGGGGAAGAGTTTAGTCTCCTAGCCTCACCTCCTAGAGGAATCCCCTCGGAGGTCATCCCCGACTCTTAAATTTCACTCTACTTTACGCTTATTGTATCATTTGCATCTCTCCCCACCTACCTTGGTCTGTAATGGCCTGTGATGTAGCATCCTTAAAGGTTTTATGTGACTAAAGAAAATACAGAGGAAAGTCTTTCTGCATCTCTGCATCCATTTATTTGTTTAATTTTTAAAAGCTCAAGAAGGTCTTCCAAATCCTACCTGATGCACCTTAACACAATGGCATTTTGTGTCCTCTTCAGGTGCAGCATATACATTCATAGGTACATATGCCAGAGCTGTAGGTAGGGCAACCCATTTTGCCATCTGGTGGGAAAGCAGAAGCCGAGGGAAATCAAGAAAGTTTAATAGAAAAAAAAAATTCATTGCTTAATAGAAAAAAAATCTGTTTATCAAAACTCGTATTAAGTTCAGCAAAAATGGCTGCAGTCATGCATCACTTTAAGAAGAAGCCTGGCTTAATAAACCATGATGTGAACAAGCAGTCTTTGCTCTCATTTCACTTCCTCCTTTGAGAGAGCAGGTAAATGAACCGGGGAGGGAGAGTGCCCAAACACGACAGGATTCGTAAACCAACAACAAAACCTGTTTTAAAGTTAGCTTACAATCCTGCCTTGTTTAGGAGCACTTTAATCACAATCCAGGATTCAGATGCCGCACAAACCTCTCCCTTCCTGGTTTGTTTGCCTACTAACACAAAGGGAGAAGTGGAAACAAACACTCTGCACGTGCTAACATGCAGCTCATTCACATAATGGTCGATTAAACCAGGATTCCTGCGTTACACTGACATGCAAATATGGCCCATCACAATTCCCATCAGCCCTAGCCAACGTAGCCAATGGTGCAGCATGATGGGAGTTGTAGACCAAAGATCTGGAGGGCTACAAGTTGCCCACCCCGGTACCAAAGAGTGTAGGCATAATAAACACTTATTTTTCCATACAGCTTTTCAAGAACCCACAATGGTATGTATAGCACACACAACAACATTTTAACAAACATAAATCTTCTTGGAGGGGGTAGGAAGTAGCTTTCACAGTGAAAGAGGCTCAAAAATACAAACATTGAAATGGTTCACATGAAATAATTCAGGTACTAAACAAGTTGCTCACTGAAATTTCTGTAACCTGCTTTTTTATATTATTATTATTATTAATTATTATTATTTACATTTATATACCGCCCCATAGCCGAAGCTCTCTGGGCGGTTTACAAAAACTAAAAGACTGAACACTAAAAATGGAACATTTGCCACCGGCCTATATTACTCTGTAAAGCACCATGATGTTCATAAAGCTTAACGAGATGCTTTAAAATCAATATCAAAATTCTTACAATAAAGAACAATGTATACTCCATTAAAATTACCCCTTGAAACAAAAGCCTGACTTACTCATAACACTAAGCCATGGTGTGGTTTCTTGAAATGTGGCTTGTCATTGTGTCTGAACCCATCCCATAAACAAACCATGGTGTGTTAACCAGCTATGAAGCACAAATAAAAGACATGGTTTGTTGTTGGTTTACAGAGTCTGGCTTGTTTAAACCATGATTTGTTGTTACCTGTGCTGCATCAGACCAAAGGCCTATCTAGTCAGCATTCTCTTCATACAGAACCAGAACATGGGCACCCTCCCGTACGTGTTCCCCAGTAACTGGTATTGAGAGACATATTGATACTGGAGGTAATATATAGCCACCATGACTAGATAGCCTTATCCTCCATTCATTTGTCCAATTCCCTTTTAAAGCTATCCAAGTTGGCAGCCATCACACTGCCTTCTGGAAGCAAATTCTACAGTTTTCACTAAGCACTGTTTACTGTCTCGTCTCCAGTTTTAGGGTGAAACCCTACCATAGCTGAATTAAAGCTATATACAATGGCCTGTTTCAGATGACACAATAATCAACGGAGGTGGGGGGGGGGGAACAATTGTCCGTTGTGTTGCTGATCAGCAGCATCCGATCGACATTTTAGGTAACGGAAGGGGGAAGAGGCAACGGACAGTAAGTTATTGGCAGCATTCGGATGACATGATAATCAACACAACTGACGATTGTTCCCCACCCCTTCTGCTGATTATCGTGTTGTCCAAATTCTGCCAACGTCTACTTCACTTTTACTGTGGGAAACGCTGGACAACCACCATCATTACTTTACAACTTGAGGAAGTTGTATCATTTAGGGGGGGATGATTTTACTGTTTTATTTATTCATTAAAAAATTTACAGACTGCTGTACGGGACAAATATTAAAACAACTTTAACAATAACAAAGATTAAAATCACTGACCTCTGAAAAATTAAAACAACCCATTAAACCCTATAAAACCAACAAATGCTGAGTGGAACAGAAATGTCTTTACACCTAGCTGGAAGATAAATAGTTAAGGGCTAGCTGTCACAGGAAAAGCCCTCTCCCACATTACAGCTGAACCAGTATCTTTCAGTAGCAGGACATACAACAGTTTCAGATGAATATTATAGGCTATGGGCAGGTTCATATGGGAGGAGGCAGTCTTTCAGATATCCTCCTCCCAGGCCACTTAAAGCTTTAAAAACAGCACCTTGTATTGGGGGCCCATTGGAAGCCAGTTGAATTGATTTAAGACTGGTGTAGTGTGGTCTAAACAGGGCACATCAGAAAGCAATCTGCCTACAGCATTTTGAACCACCTGCAGTTTCCAAACACTCTTCAAGAGCAGCCCCACGAAGAGCGCACTGCAGTAGTCTAACTGGGAAATGATAATACATGTGTTCCTATGCTGACATCTATCTTTGTTTGGCTGCATTTGCTGCTCTCCATATTGAGGAGGTATTGTGTGGAAAAGCGGCAGCTTATGGATTTTCTAAACGAGGGAATAAAAGACAAAGGAAGTGGTCCAATATAATGGCTAGATGAGATATAAACCCTGGCCCACCACATTCAAGTTCAACCTACTGTTCGCCGTTCCACAATAGCCTCATTTGGACTTTCCTTGCATCAAGGGACACCGTGAGTACATTGTTCCATGGATTATTTCAGCAAGCGCCTGCAGCAAAATTGCCTGCTGTACTTGAGTAAGCTCTGGTGCAATTTAGAGCCCTGTGCACATATCACTTAAAACACAGAATATGGAGCTGTGTGACACCAAACGTAGACTGCCTGTATGCAATATTGGGGATAATCCGAGCTCATAGTTAATCAGGAGGACACAGCCTTAACTTGTGCATGGTCTGAGGTCTCCTTCCAACGGAATTAGTTTCTAGTCCATTTTTCCTACATACTAATCTCAAAAGCACCACCTGACAAGAGTATCAAACTAGCAAAAGCAGAAAATGAAAGAAAGGCAATGAAGCAAACAGACTCACTGTGTTGATGCAACAGGCAAAGGGGTAGATGCTTGAAGCACAGGTGGAAAAAGAATAATGCAACAGTCAAAAAACGTGAGAGAATACAGAAGAAAATAGGACATGAAGGCATGGGGCTGTGAGCCTTCTACATTTTTAAAAAGAAACCCATGTAGAAAATGGGATGGATGGGTGGGTGGAATATGGCTTTCTTTTCCCTCCCAGAACTACCGAGTAATTAATTCTCACACTTTGAACTTACTGAGCATCAATGAGTGAGAGCATAGAGTATTAGGAGAATACAGCAGCCGTTCAGATCCTGACCTAAAACGTGATAAAATGCTCTCAGCCAAATTTTATCTGGACATTTAAATATCGAATATGCTAACACCCACCCACACACCCACCCATGTCCTTCACATCCAGAATTTGCCCATACATCTGTAGCTATCTCTGGGCTTGTGAAGTTAAGATACATCACAGCAGCTCACATTTGTATGTGTACATCTAGTTCAAAGAAACGAGGTTATGCTCTACATTTCTTGGAGCATGCTAAAAGGAAGCAGCGAGTGCTCCTGGGATGAGGGACAGGAAGCGTGAACAGCTCACACTTCCTGTCTCCACCTTCCCCAAGCTGTAACCACCAAAGAAAGTGGTGCACAAGAAATCTGGCACGCCCAAATATCTAAGGCAGGGCGGCATAACCTTTCTCAGCCCGAGGGCCAACTTCCATCGCAGAGAAGCTCTTGGGGGGCCACTAGCAGTCAGATCTTTATGGTAAAACAGGCTGACATTTTTGGCCCCATCCACTCTCACTACATTCCACCAGTGAGTGAAGCCAAAGAAAAAAAGAAGCAGGGTCAACAAGGTGACCCTATGGAAAGGAAGACAGGGCTCCTGTATCTTCAACACTTGTTTAGCAAAGGGAATTTCAGCTGGTCTCATTTTTATGCATGCAGCATCTGGTGGAATTCCCTCTTTATTACAACAGTTAAAGCTGCAGGAGCTATAGTAGAGTGACCAGATACAACAGAGGGCAGGGCTCTTGCAGCTTTAACTGTTGTGATGAAGAGGGAATTTCACCAGATGCTGCATGCATACAAATGACAACTGCTGAAATTCCCTTTTCATTACTGCTGTTAAAGATACAGGAGCCCAGTCCTCCTTTCCATATGATCAGACTAGGAAAATATCACCCTATTTTACCTGAAAGCTCTTACTGCTGGTAACGAAGCATTGGGAGAAACATTTCAACCTTTTAGAATGGCCAGAAATCTGCACAAAACCTGGGAAACCACGAAATGATTGGTGGTGAGGGAAAGAGGGTGTGGTCTTTTGCAGAATCCCAGAGGGCTGGATCTGGTCCCAGGGCCTGAGGGTCTGTAGTCCTGATCTAAGGGATGCTTCATAACCATTGCCATTTTGCTACATGGTTGTAGGAAAAAGAAGCCTACACACTTGTGAACTGTCATGTCAAAATGGCTAAAGTGTCTATTTTGCCACCTCCGCACATGTTTGGAAACAGCGGCACTGCGTGGGTGGCTTTTTTTTATTTGTTAAATGAAGCAATATTTATTTTAACACTCACATTCCACAATATTTACAGGGCTAAGAACTGAGCGTTGACTCCTGGAATTAGCTCAGTTCTTGAATGGCACTAATTGCTTTTCTTTGGGATGTCTGCCGAAGTCAACTGTGCAACTGCTAACAAAATGCTTCGGTGCATCACTTCCCAGTAATTATATGAAGCAATTATTCAAAAGAAGAATTTATTCGGGGGGGGGGGGATCGTATTAAATCGCAAGACTCAGTCAGATTCTGCTTAAGTAAATGGCTTTTTGTCTTTGCTGCACTTGGGGAAGCTTAAACAGGGGTTTAACACTTTATCATAAATCTGCTCCCTCCCTCTAATCCAGGGGTCTGCAATGCGCCACCCGTGGGAGCCACTGTGCTCATAAAAGCCATTGTGAGGCACCCACAAAGCTATTTTCCTGTTCCTCAAGTGGATGGAGTGATTTGTCCAAAAACAGCTGCAGGGGGGGGTAGCAAAGTCCACCCCCCATACAATTTTCAGAAGGGGTCCTTTTTCTCACCACGTGCAAATTAATGGAAAACTTGCTCCATTCACTTGCACTAGGCAAAAGGCGGGATATAAATAAAGTTTAATAATAATGATGATGATGATGAAATTGGGACCAGAGAGAAATTGGGACCACAGGGCGGGAGGGGAGGGGAAGAAAGAAGAACCAGAGAGAGAGAGAGAGAGAGAGAGAGAGAGAGAGAGATACCAATGAGGACTGAGAATGCTGCCTGGACACAGAATGCTGACTGATTGTTGGGATGGGGTGGGAGAGGAAAAGCAGGGGAGGGGGGAATGGAATATCCTGAAAAAGGGCATGTCTGTCTGCGTCTGGAACTTTCAACAGAGGCACTTCATACTGCAACATTTTGCAGCAGGCCTCACTGGTACAGAACCTAATGCTGTCAGGACAATGCTGGATCAGAACAAAGGCCTATCTAACTTAGCATTCTGCTCTCGCAGAGGCCAACCAGGTGCCTTCAGGAAGCCCACAAGCAGGACATGAGTGCAACAGCAGCACCCTCCCACAAAGGCACATTGATAATGGAGGCAATCTATAACCTCATCCCCCTTCAGTTGGTCGAATATGCAGCCTCATCCTCCATCCATACGAAGCCCCTTTAACCTGAACATTTCCATAAGGACACCTGGTCTTGAGGGCTATGGGATCAAAATTAGGTTACTGGGAGGCGCAAGAGAGCGCCCTCTGCACATGGTCAGGCGCCCACCTCCGTTCTTCACAACCACGCCTTATGTTCCAAACAGTAAGAAACTCCACGTGGCCTCCAACCGTTCCACAGTGAGGAGGGGGGTGAAAAAAAGGGAAGGAGAGGCAGAGGTGGGCTACCGAGAGGCCCCGCAGGGGGAACTCTGCATATGCTCAGGCACCCTGCGCTGCTCAGAGCCACGCCTCAAGTTCAAAGTAGCACGAAGCCTGATAAAGTCAGACCCTCACGCCCCTACTTGTCCCCGCCCTGAGGGATGGAGACAGGCGACTCAGGCAGCGTCTCCTTCACGCCAGGGTCTGGGAGACGGCAACGACGAGGGATCCACTCACCTTGGCCGCCATTTTGGCTCCGCCTCCAGGAGACCCATCGAGGCAACCGCGGAGCGGGGCCTGTGCGTGAGGCGTCAAAAAGAGAGGGCGGAGCTAAACGCAAGCTCGTCGCGGATTGGCAGAGACGAGCGGTGACGTTTAAGCCCCGCCCTCCCGGCGCTTCCTTTCTTCGCCGCATTCCCTGCGGGGAGGGAGGAGTTTCTTTCAGTGGAGGCTGGTGGCTCCGGTTTCGGTGGGGCTGTGAATCCACTCTGGGTTTTCAGTCAGAACCAGCGCCATCCATATGTTTTGGATTACAGCTCCCATAATCCCTGACCACTAGCCATGCTGGTTGGGGCTGATGGGAGTTGAAGTCCAAAACATCCAGAGGGGCCCAAGTTGGGGAAGGCTTGGCTTTCTTTATAGCAGAGGGTGGACAATTTGCGGCACTCCAGAGGTTGTTGGACTTCAATTCCCATCAGCCCCAACCAGCATGGCTAGTGGTCAGGGATTATGGGAGCTGTAGTCCAAAACATATGGATGGCGCCAGGTTGGGGAAAGCTAAAGAAAGCAGTGGAGGCTGGTGGCTCTGATTTCGGTGGGGCTGTGAATCCATTCTGGGTTTTCAGTCGGAACCAGCCAGAACTCTAAAGGAGCGATCTAAGGTTATTTTGGGGATCCAGTTCAGCACCTGACTTAGCTCCTTTAGAGTTGTGGCTGGTTCCGACTGAAAACCCAGAGTGGATTCACAGAGGGGACGTTATGGTTAAGCAGGGATTCCAACCCTGGTCTCTTCAGATCACACCCGGTACAACAACACTGATTCATGAGGTTTAACAGCTTGAGTCAGTAAAATGTCTTCTGCTAAAATCATATTGACATGTTGATTAATTAGAACACAATTCTTATGGATAAATTAAAAACAACAAACATTATTATTATTATTATTATTAGGATCCAACCAACGTTCACATGCAGTATGTTAGCTTTTGATCAATGCATATGTGTTCCTCAGTAATTTCAATTATACTCTGGTATAATTGAAACCCCCCACCCTCCATATCCTGGTCATTTATTATTTCTGTTGTTGTGTACTTATGGCCTTAATGTTGATTTTATTATATTATTGTTCACCCTGTATGTTTACAGAGATTTTATTATTATTTTAAATCTTACCTCTTTATTATTGTTACTCTTAGAAAAATCAATACAAATGTAATTCCAATTTTGACATTCAGTTCTGGGATTTATCAAAATTGAATAAAAGAACTTGCTATATATATGAGGGACAAGGAAAAACAACTTTAAATAAGTACAAAAGAGAATGAAAGCCCTTCAGAGTCATACACACACACACACACACACACCCCGCCACACACTTTTATAAGTGGCTTAATTGTTGTCAATTTTAAGATTTGTTTATTGCCAATCTATTATTGTTCATGGCCGGATTATGAATTGTAAGTCCGTCAGCTTATATTTATTAATAGCATTTATATTTTTATATATTATAAATATAAATATATATTATATTTATATTTATATCAGTAAATATTATATCAATATTTAACGATATTGAAAGGCATGATGAAATTTAATGATCATTTCAAATAGAAATGGTATTGAGCTTGTTATGCGTTTATATGTATAATCAATGAAACAAAAGAAATAATTATTTCTAGGGGTGTGGGAAAGATATTTCTGACTGATGGCCCTACCAATTTTTTCCCTGCTCAAAAAGCAGTCTTGTATAGGACTTGACATGCAACCACAAAGCAGAACAGCAGAAGTAATGCATAGTGATAATATTTAATAAAGTATTTCCCCAGAAATATCATCATGTTGTTCTGGTACTCTAATTTAAGCTTAGTGAATAATGTTAGGGGTTTTTTTGTGTTTTTTTTGCCAGTGCTCTTGTCTTGTTTGGACAAAAGTCTCATAATGTTTTGTTGTATTCTAAAGTCTGGATATGGTTTCCCTCGCTGGTGCTATCCTCATCACATTCTCCTGGTACTCCATATCTGTCATTTCCCATCCACTTTTGAGTGTGCAGCTACGCCCAAGATAGAAGAAAGTGTGGTGCAGGGTTCAGAGCAGGGCCCGGTGGTAGTATTGGACATCCTTTACTGGCTACCAAGGCCATAGTATTCTGGGAATACCGCTGTTTTGTCCTCCCACAGGGCTTATGCCAGAAGTTTCGGAAGCCGCCCACAATTTTGAATTTCCCAGAATGCTTTGGTATGCCTGAGTTAAGCTAGGCTGGTCATATGAAAAGGAGGACAGGGCTCATGTAACTTTAAGAGTTGTAGAGAAAAGGGAATTTCAGCCAGTGTCATTTGTATGCAATTAATTCCTGGTGAAATTCCCTCTTCATCGCAACAGTTAAAGGTGCAGGCACTATACTAGAGTGACCAGATACAAAAGAAGGCAGGGCCCCTGCAACTTTAACTGTTGTGATGAAGAGGGAATTTCACCAGGAACTAATTGCATACAAGTGACACTGGCTGAAATTCCCTTTTCTCTACAACTGTTAAAGTTACATGAGCCCTGTACGCCTTTTCATATGGTCAGCCTAGTTAAGCTCTCCTCCAAAGCACTGTGGGGAAATCTGAAAGGTGGGAAGCTTCGTCATAGTTGCCATTGACATCAGGTAAGGACATGAGCAGGGATGGGGAGGGAGTGAGCAGGTGTGCCCATTGGCTGGTGGGGAGGGCAGGAGGCACCCCATGGCACTGCAAGGTGCCCTCTCTAACCTGGAACGCTAGTCCTGGGTTCGAGTGTCAGAGTAGGAGGAGTGTGGAAACCAGAGTTCAGATCTGCACATCATGAAACTCACTGAATGACCTTCTACGTCTCAAGGTTGTTGTGATGATTAAATTGTGCCGGTGTATGAAGGTGCCTGTGGGAAACTATGTACTCTGCTTTGAATGCCTTAAAAGATGGGATAAAAGTGTAACAATAAACCAAACTGCACGTGGGTATATTTGCAACACAGAAATGTTCACTGGGCAGAGCCAATTTAAAACGACAGGAATTCAGCAATCGCTCCATTATGTATTTGCTCATGTTAACCCTGAATGATACGCCTCAGATTTTTTAATGTGACAGGAGATGAGCTGGGATATTTCAGGACGAGCTGACAGAAGTTGTGTGTATGTGTGTTTTTAATGAACATTTGAAGTAGCGTGCTTTAAAATCCTTTCCTGAAAAAGAAAAATCCATTGCCTCAAGGTAACAGATGTTATCTAACCAGCTCAGGAATGAAATGAGAAATTAATGGCCTTGGTAGAACAGATTTAACTGAAATAATGATAGCTCCTAGGATGCATCTGTCGTGGATTTCCAAGGCACTGACAAGAGACCAGTGTGACACTAGCAAACAACTTTATTTTCAACAGCAACACAGAGTACGCACATATGTGCGCTGACCCCCAATAGGAGAGGGGAGGCCCAGAGAACAGTTACGGCAGGCATTTTATACTGCAGAGTAAATAATCTCAGTGCACACATGTCTCTTTTCCATTAGAACTAGCTAAATACATTATGAACTCAGATTTAAAGATTAAAGCCTGTGTTCCGTTATGTTTAGATAAAGTTTCTTAACACACCTCACAGTTCTTGTAGTATACACTGCTACTACACAGAGGTTCATTACGTTCCCCTCCTCTGGTGTAAACAATATTAAGCCAGATGGATCAAGGATTTGACTTGGGGTAAAGTGAGCCAGCTTCCTTTGTTGCTAAGGCTATCTCTGACCTCCATCACACCTAATTTCCCCCCCGGGTTTGCCTCCGTGTTTTTTTACCAGTGTGTCAAACTTATGATCCCTTTCACCTGAAAAGCTTCTTTCTCGCTCCTTCGCTCTTCCACTCCACTCCACTCCACTCCATCCCTCCCATCTCTTTTTCCCTCCAGTCAGGTCCTGTCAGACGAGTACTTCAACAAGACTGCCTTTCTGCTGGGCAAAAATAGAATGACCCTTTAGTCTGGCTCTTTGGGGGCATCGAGGGAGTACAATCCTGTCTCTGCAGAGATTCAGGCATTGTATGATTTAAAAAAAGGTTTTGGAGCCTGGGATACAAGGTTTTGGTTTTATATTGAGACTTGGAGTCAGCTGCTGGGAGAGATCGCTTTTCCCTGCCAGGACCTGATGCAATCCATTCAAGCCCCCAGTTCCTTTAAAACTACATGAAGGCTTAGGGTGCATTAAATGCGTTTAGGGAAGATAGTTCAGACTTTTAGTGCTCTAGGAAAGGCTGGGGAAGAGGCGGGGTGTCAGCAGGACAGACATGGTGTCATGTGAGTACCGTACTGCAAATCTGCACACCAGGCATGGCGAGAGTGCACTCAATCGCTGGTGTGACGGAGCTCTCTGTCTAGGATGGGTTGCACCTGGTGAACCAGCTAACAATGCTTCCTGACAAACACAGATATTACTTGGGCTTCTCTGAAAAGGGCTGGATCTAACAGCACTTCCCAAACTGTGAACTGGTCGAAGGAGGAACAGAAAACCTGTTTTGGGCCCTGAAGCCTTTAAAACAAAGGATCCAGCTCCTTCGGCCCCTTAGCCACATTTAGCAGCTAAGCCCTCTTCTCTCCCTGTCATGCAACAGAAGTGATGCTCAGCAGGTGCGTGTACAGCCACAGTATCCTCTATTGCCAGCCGGCCCTGCCCCTAGCCTTCCTCTCCTCAAAGCATCAAGCCACAGACGGGCGTTGCCCAATTCCACTTGACTATTTCCTGGCCACAGGGCAGTTTCTGTCAGAGCTGAGACAGCTGCAGTTTTGCCCAGTGCAGCCAATCTTCTGCTCAGGGCTCTGTTGTGCAGACGAACCTCCACCGTTGGCGTCTTTTGCCATCAGGCAGAAAGGATCGGCGTGTGTAAGTGGCAAGCTTCCAGTCTGGTGCAAGAAATAGGAACTTTGCACAGTGGGTTGAGCCCTGGGACTCCCTTCTCAAGACTGTCAGGATTGTTGCGCAAGAAATCGTGGGTGTCAGAAATGAGGCGCAAGCAACGCTGTGGCCAGCAAGGACAGTGCAAGGAGACTGGGGAAGGAAGCAGGACCTATCGAGATACTTTTCTGCCCCTGCTTCAGCTCCCTGGTGCAGATCTGTCTCTCCATATTGACCAGAGAACAGGATGCCGCCGCAGAAGCTCATAGGAGCATCCCTGCTTTATGTGGACCACCTGAAGTGAAATGGAGGAGATCAAAGCAGGCAAACTTTGAAACCACAATATTAAGGCCACTGACATGTTGGTTTTAGGACAAGTTGAAACACAAAGAATTCCTGTGCCTCGGCATGATTGGCTGCAGACATGGTGAAGGTTTTGCCATCTGCCCCAGCATGACAGCAAACTGACATTCAGGTGCACGGCTCAGGTCCAGGTTAGCTGGAAAACTGTATCCTCCCTTACGAGCCTGCCCGTGCTTTGAGATCTTCAGGGCAAGTGCTTCTCTCAGAGGCACCGCCATCACAGGCATGCCTGGTGGGAACGCGGGAAAGGGCCTTCTCGGTGGCTGCTCCAGTGATCTGAAACTCCCTTCCCAGGGAAGCTAGACTGGCTCCCTCCTTGATGTGTATTCCAGCAGGCCTTTGGTGAATAATGTGGGCCCCCATCTATGCTTAAGACTTTTAAATTTTAATATGTATTTTAAATGTTGAAACACTTTAATATTGAAACCTATTTAATTATATTTTAAACTTTTGTATATCTCTTATTTATAGCTGTTAACTGTATATGTTTTAACCATGGGATTGTCCCAACATGCCATCGTCCTGACGCACTCCATATACAGTTTTCAAAACATTTTCAAAGTGTTTTATCCTGTGTGTGTAGATAGGCTCAGTGTTGTGACCCACGAATTTCATTTCTGTGTCTAACCAGCAGTTTTGTCACTTTTTTTTAGCACACTGAATATGAAGCATTTAATTGTGAAAGTGAAAGAAAGCTCAATTTCCACTCGTGTCTTTGCGGTATTCCGCTATACCACAGTGCCACCTTGAAGTTACCTAGCAGAAAAGCAAGAAGGGCAACGCTCTGGTGTCAATTCTGCTATGAAACTGAAAGTAGATACAGAGAATTAAAAGACTTCGGTAAAGAAGCTCTTGATTTCCAAATTTCAGCCAAGGTATTTCCATTAAAATTCTTTCCCCTACTTTGAAAACCTTTTAAAGTATGCAATCTTGATTCATAGCACATGGATCACAGCAACTGTGCCAAAATGTTACATACACATCTTCAAAAGGCAGTTTGGTTAGGGCTTGTTCATGGTTGTTTGCTGTCACGTTCTGTTGCTTTGGCAAAAAAATTGTGAGTGTGTGTGTGCATTCCGTTCCCCAGGAATGTCCTTCCAGGGAGCCAGTTAGGGATCAGGCTATGAATGTGATGATGTCATGAAGCCAGGGTGAGAGCAGGAAGCACTGCTTTTATTCTCCGTTGGCTTTGTGCCTTTGCTATCTATCTACTCAGATTTGGCTGTGAGAACATTACAAAGTCAATGCAGAGTGAGCACAATTCTTCCCATCCTCCTTTTGAACAGGTGAACACTTTCAACCATTTGAAAACTTCTGGTATGTGATCCTGATTCTGTACAGGTAGACAGTGACTTGTGCAGACGGCACACTAAGCCACAGTGGTTAAACATTTTGAGATAGACATTGGGCCTATTCAGATAACACACTAAGTCATGGTTAGGCCATTTAGCCTTTTTGCAGCAAATGGTTAGAGTGTGTGTAAACTGTGGTTATGTAGCCACCATGGTTAGGAATGGTTCACATGACACACTAAGCCATAATGTTTAGCTCAAAATGCTTAACCACTGTGGCTTAGCGTGTCATCTGAACAGGGTCATTATGGCTGGGAATATGTCCCACTTAGGGCCGATCTACACAGTCCTTTGGAACATTTTAAAAAGTATTTTAAAACGTTCCAAATAGGTGCATTCTAAAACATCTTAGGCCACATTACTGAGTACTCACGTTACAGGAGAAAAATTCTTCAGTCTTCAAAGCGGTGTGCGCGGTCACACGCTGTTCTGCCCTGTCTCTTTCTCTTTCGTTTTTTCAGTGAGTTTAGGGCAAGGCATTGTGGGGGTTGTAGTTCAGTCACCACTTCCTCCTTTGTTCCTCTGTCATACCCTAGCTAGTATAGAGCTAGGCATTGTGGGTGTTGTAGTTCACTTCCTCTTTCTTCCCCACCAATCAACTGCTAAGCATTTGGGCGCTGGTCAAGGAAGCACTGCCCCCAGGAATCACAAACAGTAAGGAAGGACACATTATTTTACTTAAAACGATTTATTAAAAGTGAAACCGTTGTATATAACTGAAGGGAGTTTTAAAAAACCTCAGATATACAACGTTATAGGGAGTGCGTCATGTGGCCCAAAGAGTTTTCATAACCCTTATAAAACGTAAAAAACCTCGTATGTAGATCGGCCCTTAGATTCAGTGAGGCTTACTTCTGTGTTGACATGTATAGGATTGCACTGTTAATTTTTAAGACACCTTATCCTTTCAAGACCTATAGTTTCAGACGGGTCAGTAATTCATCATAATTTTAAATATTAACCAATGCATTCTGGTAATGCAACAAAACTGAGAAGCATCACTTGGACAAATTAAACTATTGGGTCTTCCACAGGATTCATGTAGTAGTTCATTATGAATTCACGTGTCGAATGAAGCAAAAATTGAATTTCCCCCTTTAGCTGCACCCCTACACCCACTTACCTGGAAGTCCCACTGAATTCCATGGGGTTTACTTCTGAGCGGACATCTATAGGATTGCACTGTTAAGGCCACAAAGTACTACGGAAGAAAAAAATAAAAGCTCCCAACTGCAGAGAATTCAGTTTATTGAAGTCCAAATTTACAACTCAAGTTTTACAACTTTTTCCCCCAAACAAAAGCTACTTTTGAATTTAGGAAGAATAGATGTCTTTTTTCAATAATGTACAGTCTATATATTTTTGTAATAAGTTAATATCTTTGAAAAAAGAGCAATATGTTCCTTTTATAATGTTGCAGTGCAACTTACAACTTACACGTCTGTGCAATGTACCATGAGGTATATGCCCAGTGAGCAACACACAGTGAAGTTTTCCCCCCACCCTATTCATAAATTCTCATTGTACACACGCAAAAAGTTAACAAGTTAATCTGTGGTAGAAAAAAAAATGCAGCCAAGTACAGTAATTCACAGAGAACTTATTCCCCGCCTAAAAAAACCCAAAAAACAAACCCTGAACATTCAAAGCCTATATCAACTTTCCTCAACCTGGTGCCCCCCCCCAGTTATTTTGGACTACATTCCCCATCATCCCCAGCCAGCATGTGGGACGTCATTGTCCATGCTGGCTGGAAATGAGGGGGGTTTTAGTCAAACACATCTGAAGAGCACTGGGTTAGGAAATGTATAAACTAGCAGACCAGTCCCCAACGTAGGATAACATTAAAAAGACTTTGTTGTTGAAAACAAACAAACAGAGACCTGTATTATCCAGGGGTTGAAAACTTTACCTGTCTGAGGTTGCAATCCTATACCACTTACCTGGGAATAAGCCCCATTGAGATCAATGGGAATTACTTTTGAGTAGACATGTATAAGGATTGCGCTAAATTCCATTTTCTACCTCTGTGCATCTGTGAAATGTAGGCTGTTGACTGTGAAAGGATGAAAATAGTGCCAGCCCATGGAGTGGGGGAAAACCTCCATGGTAAGGATGAAAGACAAGTTCAGAAGTTTTCAAACAACAAGGCAAAATTTAAGCTGCAGTGGAACAGAGTGGATTCTTCCCTGGATCAAAATTTAACATCACATTTTGGTTTTCTTTCACGGCTAATAGGAAAAGCACACAATAGGTCTGAGTTAAAAACAAACAAAACAGATGTCATACGGATGTGCCGTTGCTTAAAGCTTTCACTCTTCTGGTTGCAGGGCAGGGTGTGGGGTGGGGGCTCCCTCTGGTAACAGCATTTCTTTTGATTACAGAAAAGATTTCTAGATGACAGAAGACACTTCGAAATAACCAAGCACAACATAAAGTGTGATAAATAACAGTTCTGCCTCTAATATATATGTATTTATATATACATATTATCGTGTAAACAAAAATGCTTAGAAGACATGGGTTCTCCATGATGGTTTAGTTTTTTGTTTTTTTAAATACAAGGCGCTAGAGAATTTCTGTTGTCTGTTGAAAACAGTCCAAGTGAAAGTTTGGTTCATAATCTATTGCTACAGAAATTGTAAGAATGCTCATTATTTACAAAAGAAAGACCATGGAGATCCCATAGCATAGTCAACGACAGGTGTCGACTTTAACTTAACGAATTTTATAAAACACGTTTATTTGACCTTTTTATGGCAGGAGACCGATGATAGTTTTTTCAGAGGGTTGAGGGTGGTGTGAAAAAGCCATTGTTCCCCTTCATGGCCACATTCAGCAGAGACTCCAAACCAGTCTTCCCCAAACTGCCAGTCTCCAGACATTTTGGACTACAACTCCCATCAGCCCCAGCCAGCATAATGGGAACAGCAGACCAAAAGGCATCTTTCCTCGCTCCCCTTCCCTGTTCCTTGCTCTTGTGAGGAATAATTCCTTACTTCCTCTTTGAGTCAAACTGTGGTTTGCTGTGACATCCACACCAACAAACCATGGTTTGAGCGATCCCCACAACAAACCAGGATTAAACTGTGATTTGCAACCATGTAGAGCAGGAGTGGGCAACCTTGGGCAGTCTGGGGACTAATTTCCAGCCCATGGACCTCCTGGGGGTGGGCATGTAGCCCTGCCACTAAGCTGCTGACATTTGGTGGCACAGCATCGGCAATAAAACCAGCACTTTGCCACTGAAATTTAGGGGCCACCTACACCAGCCATTTATTCTGGACTAATATCGAGGTTGTCCCTACCAGGCCACATGACGTTCACCTACTCCCGCTGTGATCTCGGGATGACTGCTCAGTTTTCCTGGAATATCTCTGACTGTTTTGTAGCGGTTTTTCCCCATCTCTCGCTCGGCAAACAGCAAACCAGCTGTCAGGGGCATGTGCATGGGCATTGCCATGTTTCATCACTGACTGTCTCTCTCTCTCTCTTTTTTTTTTTTACACAAACATATTGATGTGCAATAGCACAATTTCAACAAAGTACCTATTCCCCCCACCCCTTGTGTTGCTGTATGTTTGTGCTTGTGTGCATCTCGGAGGAGTTATTAAAAAAAATAATTCCATGCCCTGTACCCATCTGTCTAGTCCTGCCCACTTCTGCCGATACACATTGGAAATGCCATCATGGGGCACGCATCCTCCTGCAACGGCTCTCCTTTACTTGCCCCGTGAGCAACGATCGCGGACGCAGGAAACCTCGCGATCATCGCTCCTCCCTCTCGAACGGGCTGAAGGTGTGGATGAGCCCTTAGTGGCAAACCACCGATGAAACTCAAAGAGGCAGTGTCTAACTTAAAAAAAAGTTACCCTTGGCACTTTTGAGTCTCCGTAGCTGCTGGCCGCTTAAATTTGACGTCAGACTGCCGACGTTTTGCCACTGCCAAATTTCGGCAGCGTGGGAGCAGCATGTGACTCCAATGTCGCCCACCCCTTCCGTAGAGGAAATCTATCAAACCGCAGATTGCCGATTTGAGTGTCATAGTAAAGTGTGGTTTGATTAAAAGGCGGAATAAGGCATTGTGTCCTGCACAAACCACAGTTTAGAGGATCGCCTGAATGGAGCCGCTGCTAGTGCAAGCCTGTTGAACAATCGTGATGTTGGTAAGTCCTTAAGAAAGCAATCCTATACATGTTTAGGTAGAAAAGGTGCTACAAACCTTTAGAACTATTTTTTTTTTTTGGCTAAACATGCATCGGATTGTGCCCCAAGTGGTTTATTGATACAGTTCTATACACAACCTGGCAGGATTCAAACATATCCATGCTGCAGGGTTTTTCAATAGCCGAAGGTTTTCCCTGTGACCCTGGGAAACAAGAATTGAGGGACACAAGTCCTCTCTTTTGCCACTTTCAACTCTCTTAAAAACTCTTGCATCTGCTCCCAGCCTGAGACTTCTTTAACAGTATAGGTTGAAAACCAGCAGTACAGTACTAGTGCGTTGCTACTTCAACCCCTGAACATACCAAAACAAAAAACAAAACATTACTACAGCCTACTTCACAGTTTATATGCAAGTAAAGTGCAAGCCATAGTACAAGGGTGTCATAAACTTTCATACATTTAAGCATTATCTTCTTTTTTTTTAAAGGCTCTCTATTTGTACAAGTCTTATTAATTATCTACTTAGTAAATTAGACAGGGGTCACCTATGGGCCAGCAATAAAAGGTGTTACAAAGGTATTTTCTTTGTAGTACAGCTTCAGTGTCAAATGTAAAAGGATTTTTAATACTAGTGCAGGTGGGTCCCACCACACCCAATTTCCGCCCGTCTCCCAAGCTCCTTTCAAGTCACATCTACAGCACAAATGTAAACCAGTTTCAAACCTGTTCAACGGTCATGGCTCCCTCTTAAAGAATGCTTAGGCTTTGTAGTTCCGTAGGGGTAGGGTGACCATATGGAAAGGAGGACAGGGCTCCTGTATCTTTAACAGTTGTTGAGAAAAGAGAATTTCAGCAAGTACGCATGCAGCACCTGGTAAAAATCTCTCTTCATCGCAACAGTTAAAGCTGCAGGAGCCCTGCCCTCTTGTGTATCTGGTCAAGAGGGCAAGGCTCCTTGAGCTTTAACCGTTATGATGAAGAGGTAATTGAGTGTCATTTGTATGCATGCAGCACCTGGTGAAATTACCTCTTCATCATAACGGTTAAAGCTCAAGGAGCCTTGCCCTCTTGACCAGATACACAAGAGGGCAGGGCTCCTGCAGCTTTAACTGTTGCGATGAAGAGAGATTTTTACCAGGTGCTGCATGCGTACTTGCTGAAATTCTCTTTTCTCAACAACTGTTAAAGATACAGGAGCCCTGTCCTCCTTTCCATATGGTCACCCTACGTAGGATGCTCTAAAATGGCTAACCATTACTCAGTGCCATCACAAAACTATAATTTCCAGGGTTATTTGGAGGAAGCCCTGACAGGGAAATGTGGTCGAAAGCGGTTGCAGAACAGTTTAGTGTAGATGCACCCTAGCTGAATTGCTTGAGGTTTCATTTGCCTGAGAATACACAATAGACTACGAATTCCGGGCGCAGAGTTTCTTGGTTGCTTCCAGTGATGCAACGAAGCACTCTACTGACTTTTATCTTAGTTGTCTACTACACATCAGTACAACCTGTACTACATATGTAGTGGCATTATTGCATGTGACATAGTGCTTCAGTTACTTAACATCATGCAAAGTGAATGAGTATTTCCATGTAAAAAAAATAGTTACATCTGTTTCCATGTTTGTCTGAAATGAAAGTGATTATGGGGCACAGTCTCTTAGGAAGTCCTCCAGTGCAAGACTTTTTGACATGAATGGGAACTACTTAAGAGCACAGTAGGGCTTGGTGGATTGTGTCCAATGAATATTAAACATGCAGTATGATCCAGTGTGGGCATTTGGTTCCCAGTGAAATCAATGGGACTTAAGTCATGACAAACTTCTCCCATTAATTTCCATAGGAAATAAGTGCAACTAACATAGACTGGATCCAACCCATGGCCTCTTTTATCTATGTATTTATGAAAAAAATAAAAGTTGTGATCTTTTGTAACTTTTTAAAAGTGTAATAAACTCATTCCTAGGTACGAACACATGGCAAAATTTTTTGTAAAAAAACAAACAGGGTACATTCTCTTTTGTAAAAATGCCCTTCATTCATTTCAGGGAGATTAAATTTAGATCTAAGTGCAACCCACCATATGGAAATGAAAACTCCATTTTAAAACTAGACTATTTTATTCTGATGATTGTTAAATGCAGTCTGTTAAATGGAGAGAGAATGCCAAATTAGCCAGGATATCTAGAACCAAAGTCTATCAAATTGCCAAAATTGGAGACCAGAAAAATCCCAATCTGGCAATTAGACTGTGAATGCATAAAACGTAGATCTGCATAGATTTACTGACCATGGTTTGGCGGGAATATGGTCAAAGATAAAATAGTGGTTCTTGCAGAACGTTGAAACATTTGGCAATTTGTTTAATATAGGGTGAAATCACCCCACGTTCATCTTTGGAAGCACCAAAATAGACCAGCAGATACCACCTCCACAGTTTTAGGCTCGTCTCTCTAGCTGACGTTTCCTTTTTCTTAGAACAAAAGCCGGTACGCACAGGGAGACAATACATTTGGAAAAGGTGATTTTTAAATAATGGATGTGTTGGACTACAACACCCATTGGCCATGCTGGCTGGGAATGATGGGAGTTATAGTCCAACATCCCTGAAGGGCACTCGCTTGGGGAGGGCTACCCAATAACTAACTCAATGCATACTGGACCAGGTCGCTTACTTCACTGAACCACACTTTCCCCCTGTATATGTTATCCCATGCCACACGTTGGCTGCATTTGGACATGACAACATTGCAGGAATGATAAACCTGTAATGATAAACAGGGATGTCGCAGGCCTCCTGCTGGGGCTTGAGGCCCAGTATTTCGTGCTGGCTTGGCCTGCCAGAGGGCAAGCAGAGATTCCCAATCTCTTACTGAGCTGTCACTTTGTGCAAAAATGATGGCTCTGCCTTTTTCGTCAACGGCCGTTTGTTGAAATGGTGGCCATAAAGGGCCCATTTATGCAAAATTACAGGTATAAGTAGACCAGGCAAGATCGCAGGCAGATTTCTTAGCCCTATCTTGGAGAAGCCCAGGAAAAAGTTTCAGTAAACCATAGTTAAGTCTAAAGACAGTCCATCTGGATTCAGACATCAATTGAAACTGCAGTTAGTCAAAACCATACAGTTTAGGAATTTTGCTTTGGCTTGTTAGGGGCAATGCACTAGCTATAGTTGAATTTCCCTTTCCGTTCTGTTTGTTAAGAGTTGCTTGTTATGCCCAGGCAGGATGATCCAAAAGAAGGCTTGCCTTAGATCTCATAAAGTCTCAATCCCTGTCCTACCAGGTGTTTATGACATTATTACACTTCCAATTTCATTTTAGTTTGTCCTTTCTTATACTAATCTGAACCTGAGGCCTTCCAGGTGTTGTCAGACTCCAATTCCTATCACTCCTGACTACTGACCATGCTAGCTGGGGTTGTTTGAAGTTGGTGTCCAACAACAGATGGAATGCCACACATTCCCCAATCCTGCTTTACTCTCATTCAGATACATATATATATATATATATATATACACACACACACACACACACACACCCCTATCTATCTATCTATCTATCTATCTATCTATCTATCTATCTATCTATCTATCTAATCGGGGTATTTATTCATTGCTCTTTGAAAAGAAAGGAAACCAACCCTATCTTTGTGCAATTATAGTCACACACACATTCATCCATCAACCAGTAACTACCTTTGTGGCACAAAACAAGGGAGGATATTTCATGGGATTTGAAGTAGGCAGTGTTGTGCACCTTGAGAAACAACCCTGACCTTCTTTCTACCCCTCCCTCTCCCAAAAAGGAAATAACTGGACATAATTTGTGAGGTCTGACCTTGGATAAAATAAACTCTGGAAAGTGAAACAGGGAAAGGTGAGATAATGTGCCTTTTTTTAAATGATGTACCCATGCTGCATCAGACCGAAGGTGCATCTAGTCCAGCACTCTGTTCACACAGTGCTCAACCAGTTGTTGACCAGGGACCCACAAGCAGGACACGGTGCAACAGCACCCTCCCATCCATGTTCCCCAGCAACTGGTGTATATATGCTTACTGCCTCTGATAGTGGAGGTAGCACATAGCCACCTGGACTAGCAGCCATCAATATCCTTCTCCTCCAGGGATTTATCTAACCCGCTTTTAAAGCCATCCAAACTGGTGGCCATTGCTACATCTTGTGGTAATGAATTCCATAGTTTAACTACGTGCTGTGGGAAGAAGCCCTTCTTTTTATCTGTCCTGAATCTCCCACCAATCAGCTTCATGGGAGGACCCCATTGGGTTCTAGTATTATGTGAGAGGGTGAAAAGTGTATCCATATTCTCCATACCAGGCATGATTTTGTACACCTCTATCAGGTCTCCACCTTAGCCTCATTTTCTCCAAGCTAACTCAATGAAAACAATTCTGATGTTTTGGACCGCAGGTCCTTCTTCAGGCAAATTTAATATAATGTAACAGGTGTTGTTTCGTCCTCAGACAACAGTCTCCTATGCTATCAAACACCACCGTAGGAGACTGGCATTGGAGGAGCAAATAATACTCTTTACATTATATTACTTTGCCCTGAAGAAGGGCTGTTAGGTCCGAAACACATCAGAATTGTTTTCATTGAATTCAACATCCTTTGTATCAAACCCTTTGCTTTTGGCTGTCCTGGCTACTTTTTCTGTGGCATATTTTGCAAAGGTGGGCTGGTCCAGACACACTCTGAGCAGCCTTCTCCAACCTGGTGCCCTCCAGACGATTGGGAGCGCAACTCTCATTACCCCAACCATCTTCTTGGCTGGGATGGGAGTCGCAATCCCAAACATCCAGAGGGTACCACGTTGGGGAAAGATGCTGTAAGGGAACCTTGTTCAGAATCAGGGTGATAAATACATTGGAAGGCAAAGGGCGCCATACTGCTGCTCTCTTGCTCTCTCTGTCTCCGATGGCACAGAGGTACCACGCATGGGCATGTGAAGGGGTGAGACTATGGCTGTTTCTACACTGGCCTTTTCCCCTGGGGTTGTCACTGGGTGCTCCCTGTGTGTCCAAATGATGCGCAGAGACTCCTAGGGGCAGGGGGGATGGGCACAGGTTTCCCCAGGGATAAAGAAACCCTGGGAAAACCCGAATCTTCCAGTGGTCCCGGGAACGTCCTGAGACCACGGGAGCTGTGGGTGCGCGTCCCGCCTGGTGCCTGCTTACTTGTGAGTAAGCGCGGCACGCAGCTCTGTGCCCATGGGGAGGAAGCAAGTCCGCCACCCCCAGGATGGCAGGGGGCACTGGGGTGCCTTACCTTCTCCGCTGAACTTCCAGTTCCTTTAAGTTTTTTATTTTTATTTTTAATGGCACCCACGAGGAGCGCAATGTCCCAGGATGTCACACTTCTGCTTTGGATGCCCAGGGACGATCCTGGAGCCAGGATCATCCCCCCTCCCTCCCTCTACACTTCTTCTTTTCTCTTGACACTGTTTCAGTCCCTGGAGCCCTCGGCTGTGTATGCAGTTCCCCCATGTGACAGGACACCAGAGCTGCATTTTGGAGCAACTCCCTGGGCCGTAAAGTATCCCCAGCCTGGAAGATTGCCTTATAAAAACTGTCTTCCTGCCTCTATTTCAGTTGGTCTCTTGGTTCCAACTCCTGGCATTATCCCTTGGCGCCCTGGCACAACTCCTGCCTCTGACAGCTGCCTTTGGGCCAGCACTAACACAGGGAATGATTCTACCCTCAGTGTACTGCTGCCCCTGCCATAGTCTGTCTGTGCATGTGTCTACATGGGGCCAGGGACATTGCATGCCCCAAATGGAAGGTCTTGGATTGGCATTCCATGGGGAACAATGAGACTACTGTGCACCCAGAAAGTTGGGAGCAACGGTATCCAGATGCTTGCACACAGAGATCAGGATTGCACCCTAAACCATTCCAAAGCAGCCTCCCTCCACCTGGTGCTTTCCAGATGTCTTTGGACTGGGGACGATGGGATTGCAGTCCCAACATATCCGGAGGTCACCAGGTTCGGGGAGCCTGATCCAAAGGAATCTAGCCCTTCATGCTCAAATTCCAATGACCAGGCGGAGCTGGTGGCTGCCTGATGCACAAGGAGACAATGGAAAAGCTGTTACTAAAGCAAGCTCTAGAATGGTGATGTCACACTGATCTGATCAAATTGGATTTGAAAGTCACAAAAGTGTTCTTGAGATATCCCTCTCTGATCAAAGAAAGGAAATCAAAGGGAAACAAAACAAAACGAAAGGATGATTTTTTTTTATAAAGTTGGTGCATAGGCAACAGGAAGCATTTAGAAGGACGTGCACAGTGACCTCCAAAGAGACTTGCTCAGGTCTGTAGGAGCCCCAGGAGTGCCATGCTATCTACGCAAGGTATATTCTTTGGTTAAAAATAGGCAGCGAGCCTAAATAAGGACTCACGGGGGATGGATTAAAACAAGCCATTCATGTGCTGATAAGCTCGTTCGGGGTGGCATCTCTTCTCACCCAATTAGGGGTGGGGAGCACTGCTCATGCATGTCGAAGAGACTGTTCCTGTTCATTCAATCTATATCTTAATTTCCTATGAGCTTAAAAAAAACCCCACTGAAATAGGGTGCTGAAACTTCAGGACTATTGCCTCGAGGTCACTAAGAAGAGAAAGAGGAGAGGCAGGAAGACGGACCGTCTGCCACGGGCTGAGTTGCTCCCTAGCTAGAAAAGGGGAGGGCTGGAAGGAAGGAAGAAAGAACCAGCGAAGGAAGAAGGAGGGCAGCAGGGTTCTAGGAAAAAGGGGTAGAATTTGGGAAGGCAGGAGGCAGCATAGGGGTCTAGAAAAGAAGGATTAGAAGATGGAGCAATGCAGGAGAATGAGGGGAAGAGGGGAAAGCCAGAGGGAGGAGCTTGAGAAGGGAAGGGGGTGAGTTATAGAGCGGAGGTGATCTTGGTTGGGAGCTGCAAAGGTGAGGACGTCTGAGCCGTGCACACGGATTTGAAATAAGAGACCACAAGCATGGGCTCAGATCTCTAGTTAGGCTATCATGAACTGCGGCTGGTTGTGTGAATCCATGCTGTGTGTTTGGATCTGGATAATGATGGAAGTGCAAATAAATGAAAGACATCAATCCCTAATCATGAATGCCACTAAAAAAATAAAATAAAAGCCATAACTGACTTGTAAGCAGGACTTCCGTTGAAGTACCTCTTTTCTTTTCTTTAATCTCATCTGATATTTTCCCTCTTCTCTAATTCAGGCTAAGGCAGGGTGTCTCCAAGCTTTTTGGACTCGTGGGGAAATTTGAGAAACTGCTGTGGGCACCATCACAAAATGGGCTCCTATGGAGGATGTGACTAGTTATATAATGGCTGCCGTGGTGTATGTGTGTGTGTGTGGCTACCCCAAGAAACTCAGTGCAAGCAGAGGAAGGGTCAACTCCAAAGCCAATCTATGAATTTGACTGCACAGAATTTAACAAAACAAAATTAAAGTTGCAGTTCTATGCATGCTTGCCTGAAACTGAGTAGGCCTACATAGGACTGTCCTTCTCATCCTATCCACACCCACCCACCCACCCAGCCAATATATACTTCAGCCTCAAAAGAAAGAAAATGCCCTCAGTCCCCAAAGGAAAAACAATCGCCATTCATTTTTTCATACCTCGACTCCAAGTTCAGCCACTGCACTCCCCATCTGGCAGTTCTACCCCCTCCTCTGCTATGAGAGACCCCACCTAGGAAGGTGTGAGTGTGTGAAGAGGCTGGGAAGGGTTAGGGGCTGGGGGGAGGAAGAAATACCGAGATAAAGGGATCAGAGGGAGAGAAAGAGCAAGGCCAGGGACTGGGAGGGAGGGGGAAATAGCGAGAGAAAGTGAAAAGGCAAGGCTAAAGGCTAGTGGGGGGGGGGAAGAGAAACAGTAAGATACAAAGATAGGGGGAGAGAAAGAGCGAAGGTGGAAGGTAGGAGTGGACAGGGAGAGAGGTCTACACTACTGCTTTATAATGGTATTGGGCCTATTCAGAAGACACCTTAACCCTGCTGGTTAGGACTTTGGTTAAGCAGCAGGGTTTAAGGTAGGCTGACCATATGAAAAGGAGGACAGGGCTCATGTAACTTTAACTGTTGTAGAGAAAAGGGAATTTCAGCCCGTGTCATTTGTATGCAATTAGTTCCTGGTGAAATCCCCTCTTCATCACAACAGTTAAAGTTGCAGGCACTATACTAGAGTGACCATATACAAAAGAAGGCAAGGCCCCTGCAACTTTAACTGTTGTGATGAAGAGGGAATTTCACCAGGAACTAACTGCATACAAATGACACTGGCTGAAATTCCCTTTTCTCTACAACTGTTAAAGTTACATGAGCCCTGTACGCCTTTTCATATGGTCTGCCTATGTAACACTTCAGAGGTGCAGGATCTATGTTTGTTGTTTTAATAGAATCCTGATGTCCACCACCTGGAGCCATTTGCAAAATGCTGGATCAGGGCGGAGCCAATGATCTCCTACAGTTCATGAGCCATACTTTTGGATGAACGGTATATACAAATCCAAGTTACTAAAGATCAAAGATTTGAATACCCTGATTTTTTTGGGAGGTGGTGGGGAGGGACTTTTTGTTGAATGATTGGTAGCCAGAAACTCTTGCAGATCTACTACAAATCACCCAGAGATCTACCAGCAAATCCTGATCTACCTTTGGAACATAAAGACCTCTTTCTAAAGGGTCCCCCTCCCCCCGGAACTAAGGTAGGCAGGGAGAGGATTTTTAGCCCTTGCCCTTCACCATGATCCTGATGAACCCCCCCCCACCCCCATTCTGCCATTTTCCCTGGGAGCTTTCCAACATTGGGAAGTGGAAATCTTCATTAAGCTCATATCAAGGATGGGGAGAAAAAACTCTAGCATTCCAGAGAGAAGGCTAGTTTAGAATCCTTCTCCCTAACATGTTTGTTTGTTTGCTTGTTTTAATGGGCATGGATTTTTTTTTTAATATGGAAGAGTATTAAAACATTCATGCTTACAGTCTAATGTGTACAGTCTCCAGCAGTAGATAGATCACATGAGGTTGTACCCATCATGTGGTGGGGATGGGGTTGGCTTTCAGGCTACAATTCTATGGACACGTGGGAGTAAGTCTCATTACAGTCTGAGTTTCTTCTGAGTAAACATGTGTAACATTGCAAGAAAAGGCTCAAAGTTCAATGGTGGAAGACAGGTTCGGAAGGTGGTGATCTTTCCTGCACCAGAGGTTTTGAAGCAGGGGCTCGATGGCCAGCTATCGGGAATAGTAGAAGATTCCTTGCATCTATCAATAGGGAACTGGATTTGATGTCCTTTGAGGCCCCCTTCCAATTTTAAGATAATAGAATTGGGAGGTCAGTGATTTTAGCATTGTTGGCTCTTGCTTTCCTGAAATCAGTATATAACAAAGGACGGGCCTGTTCTGATGACACACTAAGCCATGGTTAGGCCACTAACCCTTTTGCAGCAAATGGTTAGAGAACTGTGTTTAAACCGTGGTTTTGAAGCCACCATGGTTACGAATGTTTCACACAACATGCTAAGCTGTAATGTTTAGCTCAAAATACTTAACCCAATGGCTTAGCGTGTTGTCTGATCAGGGTCGATATGATCCTACCAAATTGAAGAACATTTAAGTACCGTTATTTTCAGTGGATGTCCTCACAGGGGATTTTAAAGTGCTCAGCCTCGGCTGGATAGGCTCAAGCCTTTCTCGATTGCCACTGCCTCAATTATTCCACCAACGTAGCAGAGTGATGATGCATTTGCCACGAGGGAGAATTTTAGGACAGTTTTACGTATTTTGCCGAATAAAAGCTTACATGCCTTTCAGTTTCAGTTTCTACACAAAATCAACTAGGACTGTAATGCAATGCAATGAATCCATCATAGAACGTCTTCTGGGATGCAAAGCAACCAGCAACTTTAGCACTGTCTTAAACAGATCTTTAAAAATAATTATTATTCTTATGGTGGGAGCAGAATGATAACACTTGAGAGCCATTCTTTCAGTTTGAGAGATGTTTCTTTACTCTCCCCCTCACCTTTCGAATTGTTACTGTCTAGGAATCTGGGCGTGCATGCAAAATTTAGACTTTATGGCAAATGCGTGAAATTGACGAGAGGTGAGATGTATTGCTATTGCCACAACATCATGCCTTGAGTTTACCCACGTCGCCAAAGGTGTGCATAAGGCCGAGGGGAAGCAATATGGGTACATCTCACCAAGCACTGCTGTGGCACATTCCCAATTCATTTCTGTAGACTGGGTGGGATTTCTGTGCAAGCTCCCCCAAAATAGGGATGTCGTGCGCACCCGGCTAGGTCTGGGAGTCCGCTGGACTCCCCTGCCCCCGCCTCCGCCTCCCAGCCTCTGCTTCCAAAGCAGCCCCCCCATCCCCACAGTGAGCCGCCATTTGCATAAAATCAATGTTGCGCAAATGGCAGCTGTAAAGAAGCCATTTACGCAAGATTAGAGAGCCAGAAATGGAGCATTCTTTATGGCCACCATTTGCACAACATTACTTTTATGGAAATCCCCTATCTGCTATTTCCACGCAAATGGCGCTTGCTATGGGGATGGGCGGGTGCTGGACCCACTGATATCTTGCACGTGACCACTTGGTCTGGCGGGAGGCGAGAGGTTGAGCAAGCACTCACAGGGATTGGACGGAGGTGAGTCTGTTCATACCTATCCCCCCAAAATAGAAGTTCTGCAGTGTAGGGTGAAGGGCTTTCAACAGTCTTCATGTAAACAAATATACGGCAATAATTTATACACATTAAAAAAAACAAAACTGAGGGAATGGTAAATTCTCTATACTGGGAAATTTCCTATTTCTGTCTTAAATAGCACTTATTGCCGGATCTGGCCCTACTTTAAGGCAAGGTGACGCAGCTCATCTGAGGAAGCATATCTGGAGGTACCAATACATTGTCAGTTTATTATTATATTTTTACCACCATGAGGGTAGCCATTTAGTTTTCCTGCCTCAGACATCCAAAGATTTTGGACCATTTCTGCTTATGGATAGCAACCTATGTCATTACTCCCACAAGGCTTCTGTAGGCCTCTTGGAGTAGATAGACTCTGGTAGGTCTCTGGGAGCCTTTGAGACAGGGGCCAATCTCATTTTTGGCAGCAGTAATTTATAGGGTGACCATATGGAATGGGGGACAGGGCCCTGTTGTATAGAAAAGGGAATTTCAGCAGATGTCGTTTGTATGCATGCAGCACCTGGTGAAATTCCTTCTTCATCACAACAGATCCAAAAGAGGGCAGGGCTCTTGCAGCTTTAACTGTTGTGATGAAGAGGCAATTTCACCAGCTGCAGCATGCATACAAGTGAAATTCACTTTTCTATACAACTATTAAAGATACAGGAGCCCTGTTCTCCTTTCCATATGGTTACCCTAGAGTAGGCTGACCATATGAAAAGGAGGACAGGGCTCATATAACTTTAACAGTTGTAGAGAAAAGGGAATTTCAGCCAGTGTCATTTGTATGCAATTAGTTCCTGGTGAAATTCCCTCTTCATCACAAAGTTGCAGAGGCCCTGCCTTCTTTTGTATATGGTCACTCTAGTATAGTGCCTGCAACTTTAACTGTTTTGATGAAGAGGGAATTTCACCAGGAACTAATTGCATACAAATGATACTGGCTGAAATTCCCTTTTCTCTACAACTGTTAAAGTTATATGAGCCCTGTCCTCCTTTTCAGATGGTCAGCCTACCCTAGAGAATAGGAGGTCTCTTTGCCTCTTCCAGTCATCTCTTTCCTTCTTTTATTCCCACATTACTTGAACTCATAAATATGAAGGATTTCACTCAACTCTGAGGGATAAGGTCAATATAGAAAACAGTGGTTTTCCATTCAGACTTGTTTTATTTTGTTCTGTACTTTGAGGCAGCAGAAGACACTATCAGAATTTTGTGGTTCACAGGTCTGTGGCACTAAATTCACAGTGGATAAACCCTGACACCTGGAATCTCTACCATCTTCTCGGAAAGAAGGTTCATATCTAAAGCCCCTTTATGCCACCTTGATGGTGCAAAGGCTTCCAGAAGCCGCTTTACATGACAGCGTCGCTGAACAGGCTGCTTTGGACCGTGACTTTTTTTGTGCCATGTACATGCATGCATGCACAGATGTGCGCACCCCTCCCACACGCACGCACACCCACAACACCCACACACGTGTCTAGGGCCAATCCTCCTCTGAAAAGCAGGCACATTATTGTAAAAATAGCACAGCATTACAACGGCATGTACAGTTTGTGCCTGGAGAGGCAAGGAAAAATATGGTTTCCTGGAGATATGCTATACATTTTAAGGCACACCGCAAGGGGTTCGGTTTAGCGTTTCCATGTTGCTCCAGCCTTCTTTTCGTTCACCAACGACAGTAGCTACGACTTATTGGAAATGCTGAGAAATTAAACGGTTGTTCCCTAAGAGTGGCCAATAGATTTCTTGTATTTATTGATTTTTGTAAAAAAAAAAAATGCTTTACTTTTCCATTAAAAAAGGAGGAGGAGGAGGAGGAGGAGGAGGAGGAGGAGGAGGAGGAGGAGGAGGAGGAGGAGAAGAAGAAGAAGAAGAAGAGACAGAGAAAGAAAGAAAGAAAGAAAGAAAGGAAGGGGGAATTGAGGAAACATATGAGGATGGGCATTTCTGGGTATTTAAAAATAAAGCTCAGCTTTCATATTACATTTTATATACATAGATATGGTTAGAGAAATTATATCTACATATATAAAATAATAAGAAAGCTCTGTTACCTACAGTCTTGACTTCTAGTACAGTACTCATGGATATACTGGTTTTTTTAAAAATATATTGTTATTATGCCAGTGAACACTTCTGCACTGCTTCTTTCTAATGCAGAACCCAACAGCAAACAACCAACCAAAATAATTCCAAAGAAAATAGGGCTGTCTTATCATGCAATGCGATAGGCATCCTGTGGCACTCGTTTCTTATCCAACCTATTTACAATACAGCTGAGTACATTATTTACACAGGTTACAGTGTTTTGTCGCAATGGATTTCTCATGGTCCCGCCCTGCCCCACCCCATCCCACCCCACCCTTACCCCAAAGTGTTCCCAGTGCTACATCCTGTCAGACGTGCGTTTCGATGAAGGAATGCGTGTGTGTCAGCAGGGAGGTTGGGGTCGGAAGTTCAGAGGCTCCATTTTGGGCTTTCAGAGCAGCACCGTACTCACAAATGTCCAGGAAAAAATCATAGTTCTTTATTTTCCACTCTTTGAATTTCTTGGATGTCAGGTTGGGATCGTGGATCAGGCTGTTGATCACTGCAAGATCTCCTTCCTTGGCCTGCCGAAGGACCAAAAAAAGGCCACATTCCATTCAGATACATAAATCAGCCTCTTGCAGTCATTACCCATCTTGTCACAGTGACACCTGCTTTGCTTACAAATTAGATGACCGTAAAATAGGTGTGCAGAAGCTCAGTGCGTGTCAAATCCCACCAATGCTGGGAAAATCACCAATCGTTGGGTGATTTTCCCAGCATTTCCCCTTCCCAGAGGTGGAAATGCCTTTCCTAAGGCTTTAGTTACTGGCAGTAAGAGCTTGAAGCTAAAATAGGCAGGTAGTTTTGGTGTCTTGTCCCCGTAAGCATGGAGTTGGGGGGGGGGGAAATGCAGACTTTCTGGAACCTCTGGAAAGTGCTCAATTCCCCCAGGCACGCTAATGGTGGCCACCATTACCATGTCTGGGGGAACTGTACACTTTCTGGAGGCTCTGGAAAGCATGCTTTCCTAGGGCAGACCCGCACCCGCACTCTTGTGGGGGCTTGCGGACACTCAGACGCAGGTCTGCTCTTGTGCCGGGCACATCCAGTTGGATTCACAAGGGCTGGACGTGAGGGGGCCCGCTACCCAACGAGACACCCGCAGCATCTCTAGTGAATTTGAGCCAGTCATTTCACTCTCAGCTTAACCTACCTTACAGGACCTTTGTGAAAATAACATGGAATAAACCTTATGTACATTACCCTGGTGTCCTCGGAAGAAGGGTGGGACTGAAATGTGAACAACAAATTAACATACAAATTATAAACAGATATTCGAAAATGTTGATACGTTTTGTTCTCTATAACAAGTTTCAGGGCATCACGTTGATCCCTCACGTTGATGCAATAGCAGCTTACTCACACATCTAGTACAGGAAGTATAAACGCTCACTTTTAAAGTACTCTTGAGAACTCGGATGCGATGAAGCTTTTCGTTGATAACAGGATCATTGCATCTCTTGATGAAGGACCTCCGGAATTCCTGCTTGGTGGAAGGGCGTTGCTCTCCAAACGCTGACAGGCTAGCTTGCTCCAGAGACTTATACAACTCATGTAGACCATCTGCACTCTCTCTTCGAACTTCGGTGTTTTCTGAAAAAAACAAAAACAAAGCGACCAGTGAAGGTAAACACTGGAAAAACTTAACACATAAGCTTTATTTTGCAACAGGGTTATTATTACTTTTATCTCTCTTTTCTTGTAAGACTTTTTTCCTATCTAAACATGTGTACGATTGCATCTTTCGTTATTTTTTTACAGAGCTGCAGTCCAGAAGACGTTCTGAAACTGTGTTCCAGAGCTTCCTTCTGGAAGCAGCAAGGGTAAGAATTAAGTTTGACTAAAAAATACAGTGTTAACCCCTCTACTCATCCCATCCCATTATATATTATAAGTATTTGCTCTCTCAGCATATACTACCATCCATGTATGTGGCACTTTGCAAACTGAGTGGCGGCAAATTTGGTGCAGGGATGGGCCATGGCAGTCAAGCCACACAAAACATGCTCTTACCTTCTTCACACAAACTACTTTGCTTTCTAATAGGCAGCTTTTCTTCAGATCTCTCTTCTGTTATCTCACTGGGTTTTACCCGGCCTTTGACCCGGACGTCTCTGTTTCGTGGAAGGCTTTGACTACGTTGCTTCTGGGGTTTGCTGTGAGAGCTGTGACCTCTGTGGCACTCCACCAACGGGAAAGGACCATCCTGTTCATGGTTGTGTCGTCTTTGGACCGGTAGCGTTGCTTGCCGACGCCTCTCTGGTGAAGACCCGAGCCGCCCACCCACGTATTCAGAGTCAGGAGGAACAGTCTGGAGAAAATGGAGGCCTGAACTGGTCAACGGGGTCTCTATGAGATCCTGCCATGAACGTCTTTCTCTGTAGGGAGGTCTACAGCCGCCTGAATGTGTGCTCCCCATCGGATCCTGTCGGGAATCCTCAGCCGAAGAATGAGAATAGGTCGATTCGCTGGAGAAGTGTCGGCCATGTTTAGGCTCAGGGAAAGGACTTGAAGAATTCATCTAAAAATAATCAAACCATACCATTATATGATGCAGTGATGGGAACATTCAGGGAAAGAACGAACGGCATGTCCCGTATATGCCCGCCCACTTTAAACATTCTGTAACCAATGTGGTTGCTGATTCTCTCAGAGTTGCTTCCACGCTGGTACCAGAATGTCTAACGACTTCCACCCACTTGAGTTGTGGTGACAACATGGTTGGCAGTGTCCAGTTCTCTGTCACAGCATCATACATGGGTGGACATTCTCTGACACCATGGTCTGGCTAGGGAGCAACCATTAGGGAAGCAACAATGGCTGTGGTAGAAGAACATCTAAAGTAAGGTCTAACAAACATGCTAACCTAGAGATCTGATTTGGATCCAGGGGCCGTAGCTCAGTGGGATGCAGAAGGTCCCAGGTTCAATCCCCAGCATCTCCAGGTAGGGCAGGAAAAACTCATGCCTGAAACCCTGGAGAGATGCTGCCAGTCAGTGTTGACAATAAAGGGCTGGATGGACCAGCCCAGCATCTTATGTTCCTATGAAGGTGGAGATCACAGCAACTTCCTTAAGTAGCCGTTGGATATTTTTCAAGCACTCCTTGTTCACGTTTTGACACATTTCACTGCCCAACAGCCCCTTCTGCTGAAGGGGCAGGGTATTACTGCTAAAGGTTCTTCTTAAGACCTACTCAGCACATCCACAATGCAGAAGTACATTGTAGGGGAGATCCAGAAGCCCCCATCCCCCAAAATAAGCCATATCTGGATTTCCAGTTTTGGGGTTTCATGAAATGAACAATTGTCCCGACAAAATAGCAGGGGGAAGGGCAAGAATGCCATGTATGAGCACCCAATGGGGGAGGGATGTTTTTTTTGGGGGGGGGTCTGCTAAATGTACACAAACTCTTTCAGTTAAAGTCTACATGTTTGGTATTATTCTTAAAGTAGAGTTCTTTAAAAAAAAAAGAAAGAGAGAGAAAAGGCAAAAAAGTGAAAAAACAGAAAGGGAGGGGCTTAACCTGTATCCCAGTTGATGGAACAGCATCACATGGGTGAAAATCAGTCTGAGCTTCACCCATGTGATGCTGTTGCCTCAGTCATTCTCTCTTTGGTTCTGGCTGTGTGAGGATCACGTCACTGACGCTGAAGAAAAATCTGAAAGAAAAATAGAAAGAGTCCTATCTGCACTTAGAAACACAGGTTAAATAAACAAAACCAGGCTGCAGAGGATCAGTATATCAGCAATGCGTTTACTAGCCACGCAATAAATACGGTTCCAAACATTGGTATTTGTTTTTACTTTAGCAAGTGTGCGTCCTCACTTTTCCATCTAAGGAGTACATTTATTATAGGGTGACTAATATGGCACAAAAATTGCATTGATGGAGATTGTCTCATTACAACCTGCTTTAACGTGATGAATTCAAATCTCTATTTAAGGGCCAAATTAGGTGTGACGGGGAAATCATGCTTGTTCATTCACCCTCTGCCCCATTTATATATATAAATTAGGCTGACCATATGAAAAAGAGGACAGGGCTCATATAACTTTAACCGTTGTAGAGAAAAGGGAATTTCAGCCAGCGTCATTTGTATGCAATTAGTTCCTGGTGAAATTCCCTCTTCATCACAACAGTTAAAGTTGCAGGCACTATACTAGAGTGACCAGATACAAAAGAGGGCAGGGCCCCTGCAACTTTAACTGTTGTGATGAAGAGGGAATTTCACCAGGAACTAATTGCATACAAATGACACTGGCTGAAATTCCCTTTTCTCTACAACTGTTAAAGTTACATGAGCCCTGTCCTCCTTTTCATATGGTCAGCCTATATAAATGAGTCTACACTTTACTCCCCCCCCCAAAAAAAAATACAAATGGTCTATGCTCCTTACCTGCCGGGGTGCCCGCTTCCATCCACTGTTCCAATCTACTGAGGAACAGGCTTTGCGGCCTAGTTCTCAGTAGAGCCTGTTTCTCAGTAGATTGGAACAGAGGACGGCAGTGGACAGAAGCGGGCACCCCCCTCCCCCCCACTTGCACTCCTTACCTGCTGGGGTGCTTGCCACCATGTTTTCCCCATAGACTTGCATTGGGGAAAAGCTTTCTTTCCCCTAATGCAAGCCTATGTCGAAAACACAAAAAATGTAGGTCCGATTTTCCGATTCTCCCCCCCCCCCAATTTTGATCGGGAAAAATCGGAAAATTGGACCTCCATTTTTTGAAATCGGAATCGTTAATTAACGTTCCGATTTTGGCCGGATCGGGCCCAGATCGTGGATCAAGTCCGATCCATTGCACATCTCTACTCAGTTTCATCTCTTTAACTTTAAAAATGAGGCAGCTGTAAGCATTTGATTAATTTCCATTGACTAGAGCAGTTATCCGAAAATGGGCGGTTCTCCAACAGGTAATACAATGGGGCGGAGCAAAGGGAGCCACTCCGAAATCGGGGCAGAGAATCAGGTATGCTTTAAGGTGGATTCCTGCATTAAGCAGGGGGTTGGACTCGATGGCCTTATATACTTCTTCCAGCTCAACTATTCTATGATTCTATGTTGGTTTTTGCTGTATTTATGTAAGGAGGTGGGGAGAGGATTTTTGAGCTCAAAATATCTTAGTTAAAAACTGGCTGGGGCGTACTGGGAGCTGTAGGACTTTATCCTATCTAAACATGCATAGGATTGCATCCTTAGTGGTACAGTCCTATAGACACCAACCTGTGAGCAAGCATCACTGAACTTAGTGGGGCTTACTTCCTAGTAAACATAGGATTGGGCTGTAAAGTGAACAAAAATTATACCAAACCCTGAAGAAATTGGTGGGATTTCCTGATCAATGTATAATTTACCTGTACTCTGGGTCCATTGGGTATATAACACTCTTATTGCTTACAAGAGCAATTCGGGATTGCGCTGTTTGATGTCTAATACAGGCACCTCGCCAAAATCAAATACAAGCATGAGAATTGTGAGGGGCCTCACGTCACTTACCGAGGGTGTTCGGTGGTAGGTGTCACAAAGCGTTATGGGTCCCTCCTGCTTCAGCGTTAAGGAGCCGTCAATATCTTCCTGGTCACTTTCACTCCAGTAATCTGCTACAGAAGTGTTTGCATGTTCCATTGAAAGGGGGCCTCCCTCAGGCAACAGTTTCAAGACATCGCAATAAAAGCCGACCCCCATGCAGCTGTGGGACTGTGTAGGTAATTGTACCAGCATGCTCAGGATTCCCACACATGTAGAGAGCCCTCGCATGGGACTCTTCTGGCTGACATCCTGCTGAATGCTGGGACGTTGTAGGGGAACAGCCAGAGGGCGCATAGACATGGAGGATGCAGCTGGTGGAGTTAATCCAGTTCCTCCCTCTATATCTGGGGAGGGGGGCAGAATCCCAGAGCCAATCTGGCACACCTAGATTCCCCAGATGCTCATTTGGTAGTTTCTGGGCTTTTGTATTTTTTCCCCCATTCTAAAATGTTGAAATGCCTCTCCTAAGGCTTAGTGACCAGCAGTAAGGACTTTAAGCTAACCCCCACCCCACCCCGGCAAGTATTTTGGCCCCACCTTTTTCTCTTTGGCTCCACCCCTTTGACTTCAGCCCTGCCCACTGCTGGAATGCAGTCCCAGGGAACTTCACCGAAACTGAATTTGGCCATTAGGCTAGAAAGAGTTCTAGACCCTTTGCTCTACATGCTTGTGATATGCGTTGGAGGGCTTAGAAATAAAAACATATTTCTGATTCCCCCCCCCCCAACACATAGAAATAGCAATCTATTTCTAGCCTACATCATTTTTGCATCTTTTTACTGTGGATGTGGAATAATTTTGTTTGGTCTGCATTTTTAAACAAAACAACACAGTTCACACTTCCTGGACTAATGTGTGAATGGCAACACAATTATCTTCTGTGTTTTTCAGAATTTGGCACTGTGGTTTTTGGTTGCAAAAGTTGTATACAAAAAAAAATGCATGCATTTGGGAAAGTCGCATATAAAACGTGTATATTTGAGCAAATTGCATACAAAAGTAAATGCAAATTTTTGTTCAGTTTTTTTTTAAAAAATAAATAAATTGCAAATTGATGTCTAAATTGGATGGAGCAGACTTATGATGGGATACTTGCAAAAATGACACACAGTGGGTGTCGCTGAACTGCCCTTCCCAAGTTTTTACCCATAATTCTGATCCATTTCCACACTGATCTGAAATTAAAAATAAAATTATGGAGTGTGTCAACATCAGGCTGTTTCCCTCCCGCTCACAGCCTCTGTTGAAAGCACTGCAGCAGCTTTTCATCCGAGGTCACAACAGCGACTTCAGAGGAGCTCAGGGAGGGCAAAAAGGGGTTGGGATGGTCGGCGAGGAGGTGATCCTGCGGATCGTGGCCTCTCCATCGACGGCCCCACCTGCTGTCAGTGACTGTTTCTACACCTAAGGGCCTTCAGGGGAGGCCAAGAGGACGATCCCAGACTTACCTGTTTCCGGGATCGTCCTCTTCTTTATTAATGGAGGAAGTGGAAGTTCTACTTCCTCCAGGGTGCGATGAGGTTGCCTTGCCCATTTTTTTGTTTTCGGGCAGAGAAAGCACATGAGCGCTTGAGCGCAAAAGGTAAGTTTTTTAAAAAAAACACACACGAAATCTCTCCCCCCCCATCCCAGGGGTGGCGAAATTGCTGGCACCCCCTCCCCTGTTGGGCACGGAGCCACGTGGTGCGGCTCTGTGCCCATTTCTGTTGCCGCGCTTAGTTGTGAGTGATCGCAGCAGCAGCTGGGATGGGCAGCCAGTCCTGGGATGTTCCCGGGACCGCAGGAAGAATCGGGTTTCCCCCAGGATCCCTTATCCTGGGGGGAACCTGTGCCCGTCCCTCCCTGCCCCCGGGAGTCCTTCTGTGTCATTTGGACTCACAGGGACCACTCAGGGGCAATCCCGCAAAAAAAGGCCGGTGTAGAAACGGCCAGTAAGTCAGCTGGATGGGCTCAGAGGCCATCAAAATTTGCTTGGGGTTTATTAGGAGGAACAGGGGGCAAAATCATCTCTGTCCTTCCTCCTGCCCTAGCCGGCTACTTACCAGCAGGGCTTTGCATATTTTTTCCTCAAAATACTTATTTAAATGTGTTTTTTTAAAACAAAGAAAGAAACATTCAAACTGCCAAGAATTTGAAGAAGTCTGAAACCTGGTGGATAGTTAAGTTCTCTCCTGCACATTAGTTTGAGAAGGGCAGATCAGGTTATTTCATGGGTTTGCAAAGTTTGAATTCCTAAGGCATCCCTAGGCTTACTTGTGATGCTCCCTTGAGTGACTTGCCTAGCAGCAGCCAGGGCATTTCATAAAAATATAAGGGGGGAGCACCCAGCTTTTGAACACCAAAGGATTCGGAAGTCTGCCAGAGGAGATTTATGAGGGTCCCAAATGTGCCAATTCTTCCTGACAGAAAACAAGGCAGAGGATGTCCTTATAGGCACAGTATAACCGAGATCCTATTGCCACATTATAACAGAGATCCTAACATATCTCTCCAACCATAAACATGAAAGATAGTCAACATGTTGATGAAAGGAATCTGTTTAAGTTCATATTCTGGAACCCGGAGCATTCTCAGAGCCTAGATCCTCCCTCCAGTCCTTGAAGAGGTCTCTGTTTACTCACATTAATGTCCCAAAATAATGTAGGCCTTACCTTCGTCAGGCCGGATATCCTTGTCGTCAGGTGTATAACCAATGGCGGCGAGGCCTAGACGGTTCATCCATCTGATGATAGGATAAAGAGATCAGTCATTAGATAAACAGCGACCTACTACAATTCCCTTGAAGTGCTTGCTTTCATTCTCTTATCATATAGAATTAAAGGAAAGTTAAAAAAAAACAGAGCGAAGGAAAGCACGCGATGTGAAAACTGGATACATTTCAGATTTCTCCTCTTCTTCTTGATGGTTTGGTGCCAGCACTATATACCTGAAGTATGATGTCCATGTCAAATGGAATGCTGGCTGGGATTTACTTTTTAATCTTTAAATTTTGAAATGATTTGGGCCCACTTTCACCTGTACCACAAAGCCCACGTTCTGAGGTTTCTCACCTGCCCGCCATCAAGGGCGATTAGGCTGGTGAGGACGAGGGAGAGGGCCTTTCCAATGATGGACCCACACCTCTGGAATCAGAACATAAGAACATAAGAAGAGCCATGTCGGATCAGACCAAGGGTCCATCCAGTCCAGCGTTCTGTTCACATAGTAGCCAACCAACTGTCGACCAAGGACCTACAAGCAGGACCCAGTGCAACAGCACCCTACTGCCCATGTTCCCCAGCAACTGGTGTCTACAGGCTTAATGTTTCCACTAGGGTCCGTCAGGATCACAAGGAAAGAAAGTGATGAAATACACTTCTATATACACAGGTTTTTGTTTTAGAAGGGATAAGAACTAAAGAACTATGACAAAGCCTTCCGGGAAAACATGGATTTTTCCTTGGACCCATACCCATCTCTACAAGGATTTTCCTTGTAGCGAAACCCACCAGAGCCCTAAAAGTTGCTTGCAGGGAACATTTGAAATTAGGCTGCAGGTTTTTCACCTCATGCTCTAAATAAACATGTTTTCTCATTCTGAAAGTTTCCCTTTTGCTGTTCCTGATGCATTTTCTTTTTACACCAACGGACATTTCTCATTCAGATGTCCTTTGATTCACTCGGCACGTACTATGCTATGGGAGAAAGTGTTTTACAGGTTCCAGCAAGGGAGCCATAGCACTGAAGGACAATTTGATCTCAAAACAGTATTTATAAATCACATGACGGCAGCTCCATATGCTTTGTAAATTGTGCTTGACCTGCCATTTATAATGCTAGGAGATTTATCTCCTCAAAACAATATAATCCCTCAAAAATGGTTGATTAGAACTACAACAGAAAAAAGAAGACTAGGAATAAAATTGCAATGCATTCCCATAAGAACAGAAGAAGAGCCCTGCTGGATCAAACTGAAGGTCCATCTAGTCTAGCATTCTGTCCACACAGTGGCCAACCAGCTGCCCATGGGACATGAGTGCAGCAGTACCCTCCCACCCATGTTCCCCAGCATTTGATGTACATAGGAATACTGCCTTTGATACTGGAGGTACCATATAGCCATCAGGACTAGTAGCCATTGATGGCTCCTCCCCAAGCTCTTTTTATTGCCTAGGTTTGAGGTCTCCAACATGGTGTCCTCATCTCCAATGTGACTGTGGACATCTTCTAGGCACCCACTAGCGCTTCTGGCTTCTAATTTTAATGTTGTGTCTTAATTTTTTTTTAATAGAGAGACTGGCATGCTGTAGAGCCATGTGCTGCCCTCCAGCGCCATCTTTAATTGGGTTCAAAAGAGGGCTTTTGTATTTTGGAGTTCAAACCCCAATTCTGTCTTGGATTGAGACTAATCAACTTTTTTTTTTTTTGCATTATCAATTCTTTTCATGGGATGGATTCACTTTACAGTTTGTCAACAAGAGTTGGGTTTTACATGCAAAGGCTGTGTTCAGATTTTATGGCCCAGGAATGTTGGAGGTGAGGAAGGTGTGCTGAGTGTGGGGAACTCAAACGCACTTTGGTATGATCCAGTCCAGCTCATAATGTCTCAACAGGTTTTGTGATTATCTGGGAAGTAGCATCATTAGCAAAGTTGACTTACTTTACAGGAAGTTATTTTAGTTAATATGCAGAGATTTATCGCGAGATGGTATCTGTATTCATTGAATTTTGTAATTACCAGCACACTCACGCATTAGAAAAGTTGACTTACTTTACAGGAAGGTATTTTAGATAATATGCAGAGATTTATCGAGAGATAAATTCACTGAATTCACTGAAGTTTGGAATTACCAGCACACTCACACACAGGCGATTACTGCAGATCCATAATTGAAAGGAATTGGACTTATCAGCATTTAGTCACGACTAACTTAAGCCCCATTGAATTCAGTGTGGCTACTCCAGAGGTGCAGCACCACCTTCAGCTTGAGGGCTGAACTTCATCTGGAGAAGCCCGGGGGGGGGGGCGCATCACAGTGGTGGGCGGGGCCAAAAGTAAAAAGAGCAGGAGCAGGGCCAAATATATTCCAAATACCAACATATTGCAGCATAAAGTCTTACTGCCAGTAACTAGGTCTTCAGACTTTTAGAATGGGGGAAAAGAGCTGGGAAAAACTCGGAAAAACTGGGAAACTCCCATATATTGGTGATCAAGGAATGGGGGGGGGCAGGGGAAGAGGTCCCAAACTTTTGGGAAAACCTAAATGGCTGGATCAGACCCTAGGATGGCCAGATTTAGTCTGCAAGCCTTAACTTCCACACCCCTAGTCTACTCTAAGGATACCTGAGAGAACATCATCTCATCCCTTACCAACCTGCCCGATCACTGAGGTCGGCAGAGGGCATGCTCCTGGTGGTCCCACATGAACCTATGGCTCAATTGGAATCCACCAGGTGAAGAGCTTTTAGTGTAGTGGCCCCTTCCCTGTGGAACTCTCTGCCCCTGGAGATCAGGCAGGTGCCTACATTAGGCTGCTTCCAGTGCCTCTTGAAAACAGCTCTGTTTCAAGAAGCCTTCCTCAACTGACTAGCCACTGTTTTTCTGGTTCCTTTGCTTTTAAATTGAACAATTTTAATTGGCTTTTTAAATCTTCTTTCTTTTACTGTTTATACCTATGTTCACCACTCTGGAATCTGTGTTAGACAATTGAGCAGTATGTAAATATTGTAAATAGTAATAATAACAACAACAACAACATCTGGATCCAACCCATCCATATATGCATAGAATCATAGATTAGTAGAGTTGGAAGGGGCCTATAAGGCCACTGAGTCCAACCCCCTGTTCAATGCAGAAATCCACCTTAAAGCACACCTGACAGATGGCTGTCCAGCTACCTCCTGAATGTCTCTAATATGGGAGAGCCCACGACCTCACTAGGTCATTGGTTCCATTGTCGTACTGCTCTAACAGTCAGGAAGTTTTTCCTGATGTCCAGCTGGAATCTAACTTCCTGTCACTTGAGCCCATTATTCCGCATCCTGCACTCTGGGATGATAATCCAAAAACAATGTCTCAAATGGCCTGAAACATATTCATTTCTTTGAATCTCCTTCATGGAAGCCCATGTGTGTCTTTAAGTGCGTTTGTGCAACCAAAAATAAATCATCTTACATTAACAAGCTCGGTCTTTCTAAACCTTTCAAGTCTTTGCAGCCTGCAGTTCTGCTACTGCGCCTGTCACTGTGGCTGCATTTTTGATAAATAAGATCACCCACAGGATGTGTTCTAAGTATTTCCTCCGATTGGAACATTTGACATGATTTTGTTGATCTCATTTCGTGCAGTGGCTGCTTAGGTTTGTCAAGCAAACAAGAGAGAAATAAGTCCTAGGCGGCTTAACAGTTGAGAAGTGAACCATAACAATTACATCCTTTTGTGTGTATGTCTTCTATGCACATAGTGGACTTTGAAAAAAACAAGAACAGAACCCTTTACAACCTATCAGCTCAGTTCCTAGTCGGATTTTTGTCATCTCAAGCCATTTTGAACCCTCATCTGAGTATCACCATTAGGCCTTGGATGGAAAACTCTTCATCTACAACAAGATTATAAACAATTAAGTTTAGCACACCAGGAGAAAAAAAAAATCATTCCAAAACCTCCATTGATCATTTTTTTGTTTATAACTAGGGATGTCGGATAAATCCACAACAGAATCAAACAAGTTTGGATTTAGTGACTCTGCTCTACAGAGGCTGTTCCTGAATCACATGGATTCTGTGGAGTTGTAGACTGGTTTATTATTATTATTTTTATGGTCTTTTTTCTTTGCTTTCTGGAATTTTACATAAATTTAGTCACAGAAAAATATGTAGTTTTAAAAAAAACAAAACGGCTGAAAATGCACCTTTCCCCCATAGGTGAAAGCATAAAAATGCACATTTGGGGGAGGAGGGATTTGTGCATTGGGGGGATTGCAAATTTGTGCAATTGCAAATTTGTGCACATTTGGGACAACTTTAAAAGGGAGTTGGATGAATTCCTGGAGGAGAAGGCTATCAATGGCTACTGGTCCTGATGGCTAGGTGCTACCTCCAGGATCAGAAGCAGTGTGCCTATGTCCACCAGTTGCTGGGGAATATGGGCAAGAGGGTGTTGTTGCACCCATGGCCTGATTGTGGTTTTCCCATGGGCAGCTGGTTGGCTACTGTGCGGACAGAATGCTGGAATAAATGGATCCTTGGTCTGATCCAGCAGGGCTCTTCTCATGTTCAAAATCTCTTCAATACTTATGTCTGAAGTAGTTTTGGAATGTAGTATTGCCTGTAGATGTGATGTCTAATGTATCAAGTCTCAGACATATATACTAACATACCACACACACACACACACATTACTGTACCAATTCTGGGGAGATTGGAACAACCCCAGAACAAAATGGGATCCGGGTGCCCAGTGGTCTTATTTTGGAAAAAACTATCCTGGATATAATGTGGAAAATTTCATCTGATAGCTCCTCATGGCCTGATGTTTTGCAGATCTTTTTATGCCTCTCAGCAGGGGAAAGCCTGCACATTCTGAAAGACGGACCTCCTGCCAGCAATGCACATTTGAAAGGGACATGAATATTGTACGAACATTTCCTGTAAATCCAGCTAACATGTTCCAGTCAAAGCCATTTACGGCAGCTAGAGATGGGTGGGATGCTCCCTTGGTCTCTACTGGAAAGAATGGGTAGTAACCAATGTTAGTCCTATGTAGAGTAAAACCCACTGTGAGTTGCGTGACTAATGTAAGTCTCATTCATTTCAATGTGTCTTCTCTACGTAGGACTAACGTTGGACAATATCCAATGCAAGGGAATTACTTCAGGGAACTGGATTATGTTTTTGAGCACGTTGGGTCGAGTTTGAAGGAAGGCTCCTCAAATCTCCCCACAGCCCTCTTCCCTTTCCCAAACCTTCCTTCTCGCGGCTGCAGGGAGGTCTTGTTGCATGGACTCTGGCAGGGCCACTGGGTTCTAGATCAGGCCTGGGGAACTTCTTTCTAATTCAGTTTTAGGGACAGCACCTGGCTGCTCATCCTTCTATAGCTTGGCCTGTTTATTATAAGGCAAAGGGGGGAGGGGTTCTGATTTTTATAATAAAACATACGTGCAGATATGGAGTGCTGAATCCCCTCCTCTCTCCTCTGCCAGTGTTATCTCATCAGGCTCCATTATTTCAGGCTTATTCTCCCAACACAGCCCTGATAAATAGTGAGCTGGGATGAGAAGAAAAGCCTGCAGTACTATTGCATGGGAATTAAAGTGGAAGCCATGGGAAGTTGAGATAGGGTCCATGGGAAGTTAATATGGGGGGTCATGGGAAATTAAGAGGGCTTGGGACAGAGTTCAGCTCACCTCACCCACACATGTTTCTTGTAAAAAATAAACTGCTTGATATATGAAGGGGACAGGACCATTCATAGTAAGAATGGCTACCCCCCATTACATTTAGTTTGGCTCTAGGAAATATAGGTTGAGGACCTATTCTATGAAGGAAGGCCAACCAATTCTGTATTTCTGATGGGTGGGATGTGAAAAATCTTTAGAAGTCGTCATTAAGAATATTTATTTATTTATTTATTTAAAAAACCCAGCGTGCCTGCTTTCAATTAGTTAATGACAATGCAGAGTTTCCCTCTTTATCTGCTTAAGAATCAATATTGTTCCTTTCTAATCTTTTCAACTGTTCGCATTCATTCAAAATTACAGCCTCCCGCTTTGCTTTTATCAGTTTTCCAGGGGAGCCAACATAGCGTGTTCCAGCCAAGTGTACCATGATGTCCTTTGCAAACGTTATCTGTAGGAGGTAATTCAAAATATTAATAACTTGCTACTTGTCTCTAATTGGAATTAATGTGGGCAACCTTTGCATTTTATCACACAATTAATTCTCATCTCAGTTTTGATTTTTAAAAAAAACCCAAAACCTGGAGTGATCTGATGAATAAATATCACATTCATTGCCTATTTCTTGTTCTGTTGTAATAAATACATAAAAAGGGTTATATGCCCAGGGTGGGGTGGGGTCACTGATGGGGAGGGTTCAATATGTCAGGTGATAGAGGACTCCCTCTAAGACGCAAGGAAGGAATTCTAATTTCCGAGCATATTTATGGCACAAAACTATTTGACATTTTACAAGGCACTGAGCGACGCAGGCAAAGGAAAGACACATGTATTAATTCCGTGATTAATTTGTTGCAAAGAACACACGTGTGCTTGTGCAGTCCTGGCAAAGCAGCATGAAGGCATTAATTTTGCAAGGCAAAGTACGTTTGCAAAAAAGCAGAACAGGAGAAATCCAGTAGAATGACTATAGAGCCTATCTACACACACAAGATAAAACACTTTGAAAACATTTTGAAAACTGTATATGGAGTGTGTCCTGGGCCCCAACAGTTCTCAAAACTGTCAGCCTATCTACACTACTGCTTTAAAACAGTTTAAAATGGTTTATAACAGTTTTGAGAACTGTTGGGGCCCAGGGCACACTCCATATACAGTTTTCAAAACGTTTTCAAAGTATTTTATCCTGCATGTGTAGATAGGCTCTATGTGGGTAGCTTGCAAGCAAGTCCCTACTCATTGGTACTTAACCCTATCATAAAAACAGACTCAAGTCCAGGGCAGATGTAACACCTGCTTCCTTGCAAATCATGGTTTGCAAATGAAAAGCCAGCCTCTTATGAGGACGTGCACTCATAAGAACGTGGTTTTAGATGGGGGGGGGGGGTTGGTTGTTAGTAGTTTGTATCTGGCCATAGAAATGCTGTATGAGCCTCTAAGCTACTTCGTGGCCTGCATCTTTAGCATCCTGATCAATTCGGCCCTGAGTTCAATACCATAGGCAAATGGCAGAGTCACATCCCATTTCTTCACAGTCATGGGAAGGCAGGTAGGTGGAAGGGATGGGGAGGGGTGGGGTGGGGGGTGAGCGCAACTTACCAGAGGCTTCTGCACGCCGGTGAGCTGCCCGGCCTCTTCTCGGGCTGCCGTAGATTTAGCATTGAAAACTAAAGCAGCTGGAAATGGCCATTTCCAGCCACTGTAGTTTTCAACACTAGTTCCACGGCGGTTCAGGAAGAGACCGGGTGGCTCATCAGTGTGCGGAGGCTGCAGGTAAGTCCTGTGGACAGGTGAGGGGGGCAGCAGCTGGTTATTGGGCTGAATTGGCCCAAGGACGTTCAGCTGCTTCGGGTCGATGTGGCCCAATTGGGTCCCGAAGTTGATTCGGGCCAAATCAACCCATCTCAGCTCAGATTTGGGACCGAAGCGAATTACAGCCCTAATTTTGTTTCATTCTGCTGCTCCGCACATACATACACGATGCAAATGACTCTAGTTCAACGCAGAACATCAATGCTCCTTACCTATTCATTTCTTCCAGGCAGTCAGTTGCAAAGTAGAAGCTCTTAATTTTGGGGTGGCAAGCTTTGAATGCACTGTGAGGGAAACAGAAAGAAGGGAAACAGAACTTTCTCAGTTAAGAAGAAGCAATGAGTTTCAGCTTTAACAGTAAGTTGCCTAGTTATACCAAATTTATGTATTTCCTACTTTTTTGCCCCTCAGTCCACTCACCACAGAAGGGCTCATGAATAATGCAAATGTGGCTCATGGATAGTGAATCCCCCCTCCAAAATTTGCATATGGAGCGGCCCCTCCCCTCCCCATTGGCTGCCTCTGTCTCCTCCCTCCTCCCTGCTGAAGGTGACAGCCTAACCCTGCGGCTGTGCCCAGAGCTCGCCTTTGCACCACATGATTAGCTGCCCTGCCTGTTTGGCAGAGAGGAAATTAATTGCTATCAAAGCTTGAGCTTTGAACTTTTACAGACTTTCAACATTTTCTGCACGTCTACACTGCTCAAGCTTCAGGGTTTTGTTTTGTTTTTACAAAAATGAGCAAAATTGGTCTGGTAGATCTTGAGTAATGAGCCTTACAGTACCGAATTCTTATATAAGCTTGCAGAATGCTGCAAACAAAGTCTATTTTTCAATTAATGAATCTAATTGCAGTCCATGCCATGATTTTCTATAATAAACTGATTTTGAAAAAGTTGCAATATTTCCAGTGAAAACTGGTGGCTCCGATATCTGTGGAGTGGTGAATTTGTTACGGGTTTCACTCAGAACCAGTCACAGCTCTGAAGGAGCGATCCAAAGTGCTTCACACTGGAGCCGTCAGCCTCCACTGAATATCTACTAGGGGTGTGCATCGGATCGGATCCGATCCACGATCCGAATCCGATCCGACCCAAAATCGGGAAAATCCGATCCGATCCGATCCAATCCGACCAACCTCCGATCCGATCCGACCCGACGAGGTCCGATCCAGATCGGACGCCATTTTGAATGCTTTTTCCCATAGCCAAGTATTGTTTTACAAAAACACCTATAACTTTTTCATTTTTAAAGTTAAAAGGATGAAACCTGGGCACATTGTAGACTGGTTAGGGATAGTTATCTGTGAGAAATTTCAGAAAGATTGGTACATGCGTTTTGTGGCAATTAATTTTTTAATAAATACCCAGGAATGCTTATAACTTTGTCATTTTTAAAGTTACAAACATGAAACTTTGCCACATTGTAGGAGGTACCTTGGGACCTATGTGTGTGAAATTTCAGAAACATAGGTGCTTGCCTTGTGTGGCAATTAATTTTAGAAAAATGGGTAGTAGTGGGGTAAATACAGTTACGCCTCCCATTTTTTTATTTTTAAAAATACAAACAGGAAACCTGGGCACATTACAGGTACCACTTGCCTTGATATGTGAGTGAAATTTCAGAAACATTGGAGCTTGCCTTGTGTGGCAATTAAGTTTTGAAACAATGAAAAAAGAAACACCTATAACTTTGTCATTTTTAAAGTTACACACATGAAACTTTGCCACATTGTAGGTGGTACCTTGGGACCTATGTGTGTGAAATAGTGGGGTAAATACAGTTATGCCTCCCATTTTTTTAGTTTTGAAGATACAAACAGGAAACTTGGGCACATTACAGGGAACACTTCACTTGATATGTGTGTAAAATTTCAGAAACATTGGTGCTTGCCTGGTGTGGCAATTAATTTTTGAAACTGCTACCGTATTGGAAGCAGTATGTATTATTACTTTTTTAAAAAATGTAATTAGTAGGATGACCATATGAAAAGGAATACAGGGCTTTAACAGTGGAATAGAAAAGGGAATTTCAGCAGGTGTCATTTGTATCCATGCGGCACCTGGTGAAATTCCCTCTTCATCACAAAAGTTAAAATTGCAGGAGCTCTGCTCTCTTTTGTATCTGGTCACTCTAGTATAGCTCCTGCAGCTTTAACTGTCATATGGTCACCCTTGTTTCCCAACATACTGCTTCCAATACTGTAGGTAGAATATTTGCCTCTTTATGATCTCAAGCCTAAAAAAAAAAAAACATTTGTACACACCAGTCTCCTGGTACTGGTCATCCTACTATTAATTAATTGTAGCTGATAGGAAAGGGTTAAATCGTGGGAGCTGCAAGGAATTAAGAAAAAAGGAGAGGGGGTTTTGCCATTTTTTGAGCGCTCCTTAATTAGGGCTGCCCAAATGATAATGGACGGGTGGTGTGTGTGCGCGCGCGGGCGGCGGCGGCGGGCTTGGCAGCGTATCCTCCTGGCTGCCGAGGCCGGGTGTCTGGAGCGGAGCACGCGCTGTCAGTTGGTGAGCGGAGGGGCCATTGAACGCCCTCCCCATCATCCTCTTCATCATCAACCTACCCCCGCGGCCCAGCGGAGCACAACAGCCCGCATTAGGCAAGCCCTTCAGGAGCCTCACAGCAGCCAGGCAGAGCCTCTGCTGCCCAGGAACCGGCCCGCACGCGAGGGCACCGGCGGGGTGCACACACAACGCCGGCGAGGGGGAGGAGAAGGGGAGGAACAAAGGATCAAAGAGATCGAGAGAGAGTGATCCTTCCTTGCACGCATGGCTGCAAAACTGAGCTAGGTTCAGCCGTTCTGCTTGAGTAAAAAGTGAAAGCAGACACGAGCCCTGTAATGGATACTAGCAACAGGATCAAAGGGATCGAGATGAGAGAGATCCTTCCTTGCACGCATGGCTGCAAAACTCAGCTAGGCTCAGCCGTTCTGCTTGAGTAAAAAGTGAAAGCAGACACGAGCCCTGTAATGGATACTAGCAACAGGATCAAAGGGATCGAGACGAGAGAGTGTTTCCTTTTCTTCGCGGGAAGCGGGAGGGGGAAGAGGGGAAGACCGGGCCTCTGTGGAAAATTTTTTGAAACATTTTATCTAAAAATTCCATAGCCATCAAATGCCTGGACCTATCATTCTGAAATTTCTGACACATATCTACCCCTAACCCATCTACAAAGTGAGCAATGTTCAGACTTCTAACTTTTAAAATAAAAAGGTTATAGGCGTTTCTTTCCTCATTGTTTCAAAAATTAATTGCCACACAAGGCAAGCTCCAATGTTTCTGAAATTTTACACACATATCAAGTGAAGTGTTCCCTGTAATGTGCCCATGTTTCCTGTTTGTATCTTAAAAAATAAAAAAATGGGAGGCGTAACTGTATTTACCCCACTACTACCCATTTTTCTAAAATTAATAGCCATACAAGGCAAGCACCTACGTTTTTGAAATTTCACACACATAGGTCCCAAGGTACCACCTACAATGTGGCAAAGTTTCATGTGTGTAACTTTAAAAATGACAAAGTTATAGGCATTCCTGCGTATTAATTAAAAAATTAATTGCCACAAAATGCATGCACCAATCTTTCTGAAATTTCTCACAGATAACTATCCCTAACCAGTCTACAATGTGCCCAAGTTTCCTGTTTGTATCTTCAAAAATAAAAATGTGGGAGGCATAACTGCATTTCTCAGTGGGAAAGTGCAATGCAATGATTCCCTATGGGAAAGTGCTTTCCAATGATTCCCTATGGAAAAGTACTGTCCAATGAATCCCTATGGGCAAGTGCTGTCCAATGAATCCCTCATTGTTTCAAAAATTAATTGCCACACCAGGCAAGCACCAATGTTTCTGAAATTTTACACACATATCAAGTGAAGTGTTCCCTGTAATGTGCCCAAGTTTCCTGTTTGTATCTTCAAAACTAAAAAAATGGGAGGCGTAACTGTATTTACCCCACTACTACCCATTTTTCTAAAATTAATTGCCACACAAGGCAAGCACCTACGTTTCTGAAATTTCACACACATAGGTCCCAAGGTACCACCTACAATGTGGCAAAGTTTCATGTGTGTAACTTTAAAAATGACAAAGTTATAGGTGTTTTTGTAAAACCATACTTGGCTATGAGAAAAAGCATTCAAAATGGCGTCCGATCCGGATCGGACATCTGGTCCGATCCGATCCGACCAGCCTCCAATCCGATCCGATCCGATCCGACCTCCCAGGTCCGATTCCGATCCGCTATCCGATCCGATCCGGGGGGTCAGTGCACATCCCTAATATCTACCATACCATTCATATATTGCCAGAACAGCAACTTCCTTCCAATTTGCTGCTAAACACATTTTAGATGTTGTTGTGATCAGGTTTACAATATCTTCAAGATCAGTATCATTAACCAAATCTGTAAGATAACACGACAGTATTACTTTAGGACTTTGTGGTAGTGATCAACCAGTGATTACATTAATCAAATTAAAATATTGGTCCAAAAGGGTTGTATAACTGCACAATTCCAAAATGCATGCAAAAAATCTACTGCCCGCACATCGCCAACTAAAACTTAGGAACTGTAATATAAATCTGATTTAATTTATGTGGAGTCAAATGCCATTGATAGTATTTTTTTTTAAAAAAAGTTTTCTTTCAAATAGGGATGTGCACTGACCCCCCAGATTGGATCGGATTGCGGATCGGAATCGGACCTGGTGGACCACATTGGATCGGAGGTTGGGCGGATCCAATCCGATTCCGATCCGAAAATCAGATGTCCGGTTTTCGGATCGGACGCCATTTTGAATGCATTTCCCCTTAGCCTAGTATTGTGTTACAAAAACGCCTATAACATTTTCATTTTTAAAGATAGAAGGATGAAACTTGGGCACTTTGTAGATGGGTTAGGGGTAGTTATCTGTGAGAAATTTCAGAAAGATCCCTTCCTCATTTTGCCACTACATGCTTGAAGTTACAACAACACAGAGTTTTGACAGATAAAAGAGGGAGGGGGAGGCGGGGGAGCGGGGTGCAATTGACAGCCCAAGCCTCTGTGGAAAAACTTTTGTAACTTTTAATCTAAAAAATTCATAGCCACCAAATGCCTGGACTTAACTTTCTGAAATTTCTGACAGGTAACTACCCCTAACCCATCTACAAAGTGAGCAACTTTCAGACTTCTAACTTTTAAAATAAAAAAGTTATAGGTGTTTCTTTCCTCATTGTTTCAAAAATACCTTGCCACTATATGCCTGGACCTATCTTTCTGAAATTTCACACACATATCAATCAAAGTGGTACCTGTAATGTGCCTAAGTTTCCTGTTTGTATCTTTAAAAATAAAAAAGTTGAAGGCATAATTGTATTTACCCCACTGCTACCCATTTTTCTAAAATTAATTGCCACATAAAGCAAGCACCTATGTTTCTGAAATTTCGCACAAATGGGTCCTAATATACCACCTACAATGTGGCAAAGTTTCATGTGTGGAACTTTAAAAATGAAAATGTTATAGGCATTCCTGGTTCATTACTAAAAAGTTAATTGCCACAAAATACCTGCACCGATCTTTCTGAAATTTCTCACATATAACTATCCCCAAACCATCTACAAAGTGCCCAAGTTTCATCCTTCTATCTTTAAAAATGAAAATGTTATAGGCGTTTTTGTAACACAATACTAGGCTATGGGGAAAAGCATTCAAAATGGCGTCCAATTTTCCGTTTTTTTCCGATCTGGAACGGGTCCCTTCGGATCGGATTGGATCAGATTGGATGGTTGGTGGATTGGATCATTTTTATCCGATTTTTGGGCGGATCGAATTCGGATCGTGGATCGGATCCGATCCGCTGCACATCCCTACTTTCAAATCAGCCAATATTAATGTATTTGATCTATTCCCCCATATCTGTGTCCACTCCAGTTGTTGTTGTTGTTGTTGTTATTATTATTATTAATTTATTTATATTATATTTATTTATATCCTGCCTTTTTCCCTGGGCTGGGACTCAAAGTGGTTCACAAAGTTAAAACATGTACAATTAAAACATATAAATATAAGCTTACAAAAGTTAAAATAGAATTAAACCACAGTAAAATTAAAATATTATTTTTAAAAAAAAACAGTAACAAATTTTAAAAACCAAACCAAACCATACAGTAGCATAGGTCCAGCGTATTTCAAAAAGCCTGCTGGAATAAAAAAAGGTTTTGCCTGCCTCCGGAAGTGCAACACAGAGGGAGCCAGTCTGGCTTCCTTAGGAAGGGAGTTCCAGAGGCTTGGAGCAGCCACGGAGAAGGCCCTCTCTTGCCTACCCACCAGGCGTGCCTGGGATGTTGTGGGACTGAGAGAAGGGCCTCCCCAGAAGATCTCAGAACATGGGCAGGCTCATATGGGAGAATATGGTCTTTCAGATAACCTGGACCCAAGCCATATAGGGCTTTATAGGCGATAACCAGCACTTTGAATTGTGCCTGGAAACAAACTGGAAGCCAGTGGACCTGTTTTAACTAGGGATGTGCACACCCCAAAATATCGTATTTTATCATTATCGGAATTTCGGACCAAAAAAATTATTGTCTCCGATAATATCGTAGGTTAATCGTATCATCTTCATGATAATTATCGGAAATCCAATATTTAATTTGCAGCCCCATTGTGCCCTATAGAACTGAATTTTTTAAAGAAAAAATGCCTATAACTTCTGTATTTTCAAAGATACAGGCTTGAAACTTGGTCACAATGCTTATGGGGTATGCCTAAGTATGTGTATGAAATTTGAGATCGATCCCTCCAACCCTCGATTTTATATTAATTTATTAAAGAACGTTTAAGTTCTGACAGGTCAGAATGACAGCTTGCTATGTGCGGTCATTCAGACCTGTCAAAAAGTTGCACTATCTTTCAAAAAATCATTTAAAATCGAGGGTTAGAGGGATCGATCTTAAATTTCATACACATACTTAGGCATACCCCATAAGCACTGTGACCAAGTTTCAAGCCTCTAACTTTTAAAATACAGAAGTTATAGGTTTATTTATATGGCAGTCCGATAATCCGATATAATCGGGCTGAAAATTTTCGGATTGGATATTTATCGGAGGTTTTTCTATCGTATCGTTATCGTTAATCAGATGTCCAATAATGACCTTATCGTATCGTTATTGGACATTTGAACGATACGATACACATCCCTGGTCTTAACAGGGGAGTTGTATACCAAGATATATAGAGAGGACTGTCCTCCATAAAGTAGGATACACAGTCACTTTAGGTCTTTTTTGGGGCAACTTCTTTTGGACCCATGGGCACATTTGGTAATTTGAGAAACTGTCCTCGGCACCACCACAACGTGGCAGCCATGGGAGACATGATTAGTCACAAAGGACAAGTAACCTGCCCCAAAGTAGTGAATGCAAGGCAAAGAGTCTGAACTCCAACACACTAAACACCTCCTTTGAACCCACAGTTTTCAGCACCAACAGAAACTCTTTTTCTTTCCAGCTCCATCCCTTGCAATTGCCTGCCAACTCATTCCTTTTTCTCTCCCACCCTGGTTTATCACCCATAAAAAAACCCATACTTCCTCTTCCTTTCCCTCTTCCTCTTCTTCTCTCTCTCTCTCACACACGCATGCATACACGCACACATTTACTGTGCCAGCTCCAACCTCAATGGACCCCCCCCAGTGAGTCTACCTTCTCACCACCATCGTCATCCGCTGCCATTGCTCCATATCCTCTTTCTGATTGTTGCTTGTTTGGCAGACAGAGATCCAGAGGGCAAGCAGGCAGCTCTTCTCAGTGGGCCCTCGTCGATGGCCCAGTATATAACACATCTCCTTCCATCCATCTTCCATCCATCCATCCATCCATTCACACACACACTTTACTTTGAATTGATCCCAGCTACCAGCCGTGTCTACACCATGTAGTTATCCCGGGGTTGTCTCTAGGTCATCCCTGTGCATCCAAATGACACACAAGGGATGACCAGAGACTTTCCCGGGATAACTGAAACTGCAGCTGGTGTGGGGGCGGGCTCCCGGGTCTTCAAACAGGCACGGAGCTGCATGGGGTGGCTCCGTGCTCATGGGGGGGGGACAGCATTTTCGCCATCCCCTGGATGGCGGTGCCGAGTTCCCCATTTTTATTTTTAGTTTTTACTTACTGTTGACACTCTCCTTAAAAAAAAAATTGCTGCGCCGTGCCGGAGGTCCCTCTTTCCTTCCGGGATGACACACTGGTGTTTGGATGCTGGGGGAGGATCGCGGAAGCCAGAAAGCCCGAGATCCTCCCTCCTCCCTCCCGGAAGACACAGAGGTAGAGATGAGCCCAAGAATTGTTAATAGGGATCGGCGGACCCCCCGGTGTCTGTTCTGGAGGGGGGGGCACCGCAGGGAATCCCAGGCTGCTTGGGGCTCACCAAATTTCCCTGGTGCCCTGCTTCATCTCCAGGAGTTTGCAGGGCAGTTTTCTGGCATTATAAAAGGCAAGGCATGCTATTTACGGCCGCGAAGGCAATTATCATGTCTTGTTTAAAGCCAGAAAACCCAGAGGAGGCGCAGGTAAGGGGAGTTGTTCCACTGCAGGTTGGATACTTGGGAACTCAGCCTTGTTGGAGTCTGCAGCAGATGTCTCCAACATCCCTAATCGTTAATCAGAAAAGGAAACAAAAGGTGGGAGGGAGAGCACACCGTGGAAGGCAGCCTGGAAGGTGTTGAGAAGTGCCTGAATGCTTGCCTACCCGCTGCCCTAGGTGGATCTCTTTCAACACTTGCAGACCTCCTTCTTTGTGGGCAGGTCCTCAACATCCAACAGCCCCTCAGTAACCCTCTCCGAGAGCTTAGGATTGTTTTCTTATCTACAAATCAAATGAAATGAGTCTTGAGGTGCAACCCGATGCATGTTGAGATACAAGAAAGTCCTACGTCTTCCAGCATCCCCTGGCTGGTACATCTAAACATGCATAGGATTGTAACCTTACTAACTGATGAAACTAACATCTAACATTATATTCTCCTCCAGTAGAATGAAGGATCTCTCTGTCGTGTGTGTGTGTGCCTGGCTTGGGATTTGGAATGTGCAATTCCCGATCTCTCTTTCAGTATCTGTCTCTTAATAAACCCCTTGGGGGGGGGGTGCTTTCAAAGAGCCATTTCCAGCATTTTCATTAGAAACATGGACCAGGTCACTGCTGGGCCTACATGGAACACCCCTCAACGCGTGACCTTTTCGGAAATGAGCTGGAAACCCTTTCAAAGCAGGCTCTTGCTGTTTGCAGGGGGATTAAAAAAACAAAACAAAAACTAACAAGCTTCACTTTCCTTGATACAATAGCTCTCTGATGGCATTTGCCGGTGGGAAAAGAAAAGAAAGAAAGCCATGCTTGAGCCTTTGGTTCTCACTGGTGAGTAAGCTGAAGAATTGTTCATCACAGAAACAGCGCAGCAGGATAGCAGAAGCGAGAGCTGTATGGATGGACGAGTGTGCTGGGAGGTGGGCAGCTGGGATAAAAATATATTTGAAATCAATCGTTTCTCCAGATCCCCATCTTCATTTTGGCAAGTTACTTTAGCAGACTCGCAGATACTTGGCCAGCCGTATTTACGTATTTGGGAGCAGCAGGGGCTTGCAACACAATGTAGACACCGTTGCAGTGCAGTTCTAAGAGTAGACAGCAACTCGCCGATGGTTTACTCTCCATCCTTCCATGTTAGCCAAGTAGAGTCAGCACCAAGGAATCTCAAGCATGTTGACATTTGACCTCGCTCGTCAGTTAGATCTTTCACTTTGACATTTTTCACCTAGAACATCTCCACCTTCTGCTTGCTTTTCAGATCTCTATGTGTCCCGTAAATCAGCCATTCTGAGTTGGTGCCTCCCAGACATGTCGGGGGACCACCTCTATCAACCCCAGATAGCATGGCCAATGGGAGTATAGGAAGCTGCCAATATTGTTGACACTGACTGGCAGAAGCAGCTCTCCAGGGTTTCAGGCAGGATTCTTTCCTAGCCTTCTACCTAGAGATGCCAGGGATTCAACCTGGGACCATCTGCATGCAAAACATGTGCTATCCCTGACCTATAGTCCCTCTCTGAAGCTGGCTGGGATTGATAGTTGTTACCTGGTGCACGACTGGAAGGTACCAGGTACAGGAAGGCTGCTATAAGCCTTTCTACTTAAACAACTGTGAAGGTTTGAGGCCTACAGAAGCAAAGGAAAAAGATTAAGCCTTAGAGGCCTGAGGTTTTTCTATCGGGAGGGGGTATCCCTGAGAGGAGTCATTTCATTTCTCCAGTTAAGATTCATCTCTCAGTTAAATTTCAATTCCTGAATTAAGTGGCATTTCTTTAGGTTTGAAAAGTACTTTCATTTTTTGGGGGGGAAGAGGGGATAAAAGGAGAGAGGCAGCTAAAGACAGAGGCAGAAAAGACTTGAGCATGAGAAAGAAGCAGCTAAAAAGCCTCAATGCAGCTAGGGTAAAGGACTTGCATTTTTGAAACTATTATTTCCTTTTAATGCCTTTTGTATCACTCAGCTCTATTGACTAAATACCTTTAATTGTAAGTTGCTTGTTTTACTTTACCAGTAAACTGTTGTGTGAAGTCGCAAGTATCTTGAGTGTCACTCAGCCCATGACTACAGTGTAAACCCCACATTATTGGGAGGGGGGAGGTAAAGGATGGAATGTGGGACTCTTAAGGAGGCAAAAGATCCTTAAGGTGTTGCTCAGGCAGTCCAGGTCATAAGTGGAACCCTGATGCTAGTGGATTGTTTTGAATGCTTCAGACAGCACAAAAAGTCTCTTATCATGCACACAAAACTCAATGGGTTTTTCTTTCTATGTCAACCAATAAGAGCTTCCTTGGGGCTGTTCTTGGCTTCTCCTTATTATTTACTTTGTGTGAAGATGGGCTGCAAGATAGTCTAGACAAAAAAAAACAAGTCTTCAGAAATATCTAGACAATCAAAAATGTCACTTGTCCTAAATGGCTTGCTGGCACATTTGAAAGGCAAGCAGGAAGGGAGGGTTTGGTCCCATGTAGTAGGCCTTGTTGCTTATGAATCAACATTGCCTTCAGCTTTTCATAAGCATAATGTAAACTTCAATGCAACCGTGAGAAGGGGGCTGCCATGAGAATGTATCACTGTACCAGCCAAATGTATTATCCACTGTTCTAAGGTACTGTGCAAGATGGTCATGGAATCCTATTACCTTGCTTATACCACAAGGATTTTTTATTTTTTGGAAGGGATAACATCTGACTAGTGTCCAGGAAGCCCTTTGAACTGAAAAGTGCTTTCCAGATCTTCACAGCCTTCTTTAACTTGGTGCCCTCCAGGCATTTTGGACTACAACTTCCATCAATGCAGGCCAGCATGGCCATTGGTCAAGAGAAGATGGGATTTATAGTCTGAAACATCTGGAGGTGCCAGCATGGAGGAAGGCCAGTTGCATGAATCCATCCATTCAAACCCGATTTTGACACAACTATCGTGGGTCACAATCCATGAGAATCTGACATGGTAGGCAGACATACAGACTAGGGGCTTGAAGTCTGTCTAACTGCTAAAGTGGGAGAGGCAGAGAAATGAGAAGAAGCAAAAACAGCCTACAGGGTTTATCCAAGGGATCACTTCCAAAGTGATATTTCTGTTTACCTATCTATGTATCTATAGCGAATTTGCGTTGATGTTAATCTGCTTTCTCGGCATGTACCTACCCATACACTACATTCAGGGTGGCAACAAGGGAGAGGGACAATTTGGTGATGGCACGGCCTGACTGGCACCAGGTTGAGACTTTCTTCTACTCCCAGGCATTTGACAGCATACAATAAGTTTTTAATCAGGTTTTGCGATGTTGTTTGGAGATGTGTGTGTTTGTGTTTGTGTGTGTGCGCGCGCGCATGTGTGTCTGCTGTCTACTTATACATTTGAAGCTAAACTGTTTTTATATCATACCCAATCTTTTAAGGTTATGAATCTTTGTAAACTGCTCAGGGAACTTTGGATATTGGGCAGTATAGAAATGTAATCAATGAAATCAAATATGAAGGCAGGGATCTGGTGCCACAGCTCAAGAGTCAAGACAGAAGGGCCACATTCTGGGCTAAGATGTCAAGAATGCTCCTTGGCTTGGTTCCCTATAAGCAATTCCCCACCACCTCTGATACCAACCATAGGTGTGTTCAAGGGGCGTGCGGGGTGTGCCCAGGCACACCCTAATATCTCAAGCAATAAGCGCTGAATTGAGGGGCCCTTTGAGTAGGGATCTGGGGGGGGATCTAGATGCAGCAGGAACGGTCCTCCAGCTGCTCTATCACCGTGCTGAAGAGCCGCTGCCTCTGAGAGAGCACTGTTTCCCCCAGCAGCACGAGCAACTCTGCTGGGAGCCTCTCTGCCGGGAGATGCACTTTAAAGAGGCCACGAGGAGGGCCCCCAAAGGCTAATAGTGCCTCGTAAGCCCCTCCTCCAACCAGTGTCACTATAACTCTAGGGTGACCACATAAAATCCAGGTCAGGGATCATGTAACTTTAACAGTTGTAGAGAAAAGGGAATTTCAGCCAGTGTCATTTGTATGCAATTAGTTCCTGGTGATATTCCCTCTTCATCACAACAGTTAAAGGTGCAGGCACTATACTAGAGTGACCATATACAAAAGAAGGCAGGGCCCCTGCAACTTTAAGAGTTGTGATGAAGAGGGAATATCACCAGGAACTAATTGCATACAAATGACACTGGCTGAAATTCCCTTTTCTCTACAACTGTTAAAGTTACATGAGCCCTGACCTGGACTTTCTCTGGTCACCCTACATAACACCCCACCAATGCTGAGTCTTGAGGAGTGTCTCCTCATCCCCCCCCCCCCAACTGCAACAGCCCTCCTATGGTCAGGCAAGAGTACGGCATCACTGTCTACAGTGTTAAATAAATAAATGAATAATGTCCTTTATTATTGAGCATTCAATGAAAGTTCGCCTTAAAAAAAAAAAAATCCCCCGGGTGCACACCTGATGAAATGTGCTGCTCACACCTATGAGACCACCTCTTTTCTCAGTAGTTTCCCCATGATGTGGTAAGTTGCAAAATCGTTCTGGGCTGGAGCCTTGAGAGTCCCATGGAGTAGCGTGCTTGCTATCAGGAAAACGCTTGTGTCAAAACACATGGCTAGCAGATGCTGCCAAAATAAAAGGGAAATAAGCTAACAGTCAAAAATATTATTGCTCAGCGGAGGCCATCAAACTAAACAAATTCTGTTTAACAAAGACAAGAATGCAAGAGCTGTTGGAGGAATTCAGTTGTTGTGAATTTTGATATGGATCAATGTGATTCACATCTGCTGGTCTAATGCAGAATGTAACAATCTACTGACTTTTGTGTTTCCTAAGTGTTCCAACGCAGTAGTCAGCTCAAAAAAGGGTTCCCCAATGTGTCTTTAAAAAGTGTATTCCAAAAGAAAAGGCATTTAAAAACACGTATTTAAATTTCTCATGGATCTCTTTTAAAAGATTGCCATTTAGTGTGGAAACGGAATGGAACACACTGAGATGTGAACGCATGCCAAAGTGAAATGGGCCGGAAACAGATTGATGCGCCCATCCTTAACGAGTACAAAATGAGGGAAGGGAACAGAACCTCCCCACGGTGTCCACTAGATGGCAGGTGCGAGCTGTTGATTCTATCTGCGCGGAATAATGCTCCCAAGCATAAATGTGCTGGGGTATCAGGATCAGCCTGTTCTCCCTAGTGTAGGGGAAGGGGTTTCGGGGCCTGAATCGGACTCAGAATCTGAAGGAGAAGGACTAGGACCAGGACCAGAAGTATGCCAGCCAAAACAGGAAGCAGGGGAGGAGATTCTCCAAGACTCTTCAGGAGTCAAGGATGAATCTTCCCAGGAGCTTATAGGACAGGATGCCTGAAGGATCAGATATCATTCCCTCCCCCTCACTCTGGGAACTCAGTCTCTGATGGAAGGGGACTTTGGAATTGACAGATCCCAGAGTCCGCCGCAGGGTCAAGTGGGCAGAGTTGAGAGAAGGTGGGAGGCATTCCCTTGCCAGAAGCCCCTTGCCAGAAGCCTCTCTAAAAAGACCCTCCCTGAGGTAAATTGCTGGATGGACTCTGAGGAAACTCTCCATTTTAGTTGAAAGACAACTGCCTTGCCTTGTTAGGCTAATTAAGCTTAGAGCATAGCTCCTAGCAGTCACCTTCACATCAGGTGTGAAGACATGTTTATTTGTTGAGTAAAGTTCGATGGATTACACGGAGGACCTCATTATTTTCTCTCAACTTGGCGGGAAGGCTTGGAATCATGTCGCAAGGGATAGTGGAAGTATGAGCCACCTTTTGGAAGGTAGTTGTGTGCTTCCAGACTACTGTAGGTGTAAGCTGTCCCCTCGTGTCCCTACTGGGTTCCCTGTGCCTGTTCCTGTGTGCATGTGCTCACTGGCTCACAGGACTGGGCTGCGAATAAGCGGTCTCACCAAGAACACAACTCTAATCCCTGTGGGTTGACATTACAACGGTGCACCCGCTCTCCCAGGCCTGCTTCTAGGACTTCCTCCAGTAAAACACCATTTCAACCCAAAAAAGCCTGGCTGGGCAAAACGGGAATTCCCTCAGGCCTTGCTTCCAAGGTCCTTCTGAGTGCTCCATGCGAAGGGAAAACGGTGCTTTTGAGATGGTGGGATGTGGGAGAGGGGGGAAATAAAGCTCGTCAGAAAGCACCTGCCCTGCCCCAATCCCACACTGTGAAGGTGTGGATGCAGTTTCTGCACACTTGGGGGGGGGCAGGCAGGCTAGAGAAATGCAGCTGATTTTCTCAGGTTGGGGGACTCGCAATTTTATCTGAGAGAACAGCAGATTCAGAGGCTTTCTCCTTCTTTGAAAACTTCCACCTGTTCTTCTTTCCACAGTTTTTGCTGTTCTCTTCCAGCAGCTGAAGCAATCCCCCTCCATTTCAGATGATTCGCAAGTGTGGGATTTACATTTTTCGGAGTCAAGAGACAGTATCACAGGGCCGATCTACATACGAGGTTTTTGACGTTTTATAAGGGTTATGAAAACTCTTTGGGCCACATGACGCACTCCCCATAACGTTGCATATCTGAGGTTTTTTAAAACTCCCTTCAGTTATATACAACGGTTTCACTTTTAATAAATCGTTTAAAGTAAAATAATGTGTCCTTCCTTACCGTTTGTGATTCATGGGGGCAGTGCTTCGTTTACTGGTGCCCAAATGCTTAGCAGTTGATTGGTGGGGAAGAAAGAGGAAGTGGGTGAATGAACTACAACACCCACAATTCTTAGTCCTATACTCGCTAGGAATGACAGAGGAACTAAGAAGGAAGTGGGTGACTGAACTACAACCCCCACAATGCCTTGCCCTAAACTCATTGAAAAAAACGAAAGAGAAAGAGACAGGGCAGAACAGTGTGTGACCGCACACACCGCTTTAAAGACTGAATAATTTTTCTCCTGTAACGTGAGTACTCAGTAACGTGGCCTAAGACGTTTTAGAATGCACATATTTGGAACATTTAAAAATACTTTTTAAAACGTTCCAAAGGACTGTGTAGATCGGCCCCCAGTCAGAGGCTCCTTTTTCTTTTTAAACTTCCTTCCAAACTGGCCCGGCCAATAGCCACGTGAAGACCTGCTTTTTATCCCACGGAAGTGGACCAGATAGGAAACTTACTCTCTCAGGTCTGCTCCCTGGGCAACACCCACTAGGACAACTAGCAATGCTGACTGACTCTGATGCTCCTGATGCATCGCATGGTTGTCCCAGGACAACCAGAAGCTACACAGCTAGAGGAACATCTTGGCCTCCATGTCCAGCACCCACACAATGGCCCAGTTAAGAAGGGACCCAGGCTTGCTGCAGTCCTCTTCTGTCAGGGCCATCTCACCGCACAATGCGTCCAAGGAAGGATGCTCCATATATCCAAATGGAGTCGGATTGCTGCCACTGTGCGAGAGCAGCGGCAAAACCAATAAAGAAACATCTCTCCTTCTACGTACATTCTTGTACCCTTGGGTCGACTTCAGAGGGCCTTCTCTGGGGGCCCTCGCTGAAGGAAGTTAGATGGATTGCTACGAGAGAGGGGGCCTTCTCAGTTGTGGCACCTCACTTATGGAATGACCCCACAAAAGAGGTCCACCTTCGTTGTTCTTTTTTTGGCAACAAAGTCCTTTCTTTTCTCCCTGGCATTTTAGAGACCAAATTTTATGGCTGTTTCATTTCCTTCTGTGCTATTTGTAGTGTATTGTATTATTTTAAATATTTGTATGTATTTAATTGTTTGCATAGCAGTTCATCCACCCAGAGAGCATTGCTTATTGGGTGGATTAAAAACAGAATCAATCCATCAATTAATCAATCAAATAATAAAAACATTTAAAGCAAGCAAAAAAGGGAATGGACATTTTAAAAGAAGCCTCTGACTGTGTTACTGTCTCTGACTGAAAAAAATAGAAGTCCCCGCACCCAAATAGGCTCTCCAAAGTCATCAGGAGCGTCACCAGAGGGGGGTGAAATTGTATTTCCCTATCGTCACTTTGCCTCCTGCTGCTGTCCTCTTTTTTCACACGGGGAATAAAGAGGAAGCAAGCAGTGACCACGTGGTCCATTCAGTGGGTGTTTTATCGCACTGCTTCCCCTGCACACAGCAGGAAATGATGGCAAGTTTCGCTTTAGTCCCCAAAATAGGATTTTCTCTGTCTTATTTTATGATGGAAAAAAGCCTAGAAGGAGCAGGAGATGCACAGGAGGCAGACGTCGTCATCAAATGGAGTGGCCAGTAACAAGTGTGTTATAAAAAGCTCATCTGATGATGTTCCAGAAATTTTCCACTCCATTCTTTTTCTCCCTCTTATTTCATCTCTCTCTTTCTCCCAACCCCCCAATCCCCTGAACATGCTGTACAATTTCTCCTGAGAATGTTCAGCACAGCCACATAGACAACTCTCATATTTACCACTGTCTGCAGCGCACAAACCCATCTGTAATTCTGGTAAACTGTCAAGTTTTTGTGAAGATGTTCTGGCACAGTGACCAGATTGCTGCATCTTAAAAAATGGCCCGCATCGCGAGAAAGCTGTCCTACTGGGATATAACAACTGTGTTATTCTGATTTGATTTGTGCGGGTTGTCATATATTTAACTCGGCTGCAGCTCCCAAGAGATTACCCTACTGTCTGGGGAAGCTGGATTTCTGTTCCTGAGGGTTGCTGGAGGCAGGAGAGTGATTCCGACAGATCCTTTCTTCTTTGTCTTTAGGCCTGCGCAGTGACCTATTTCTCAGCCTTTGATGTGCAAACAAATGAGGGAGCGAACGAATGTTTACTTGTGTATGAAACGCAGATCATTATATATCTGAGAAGAAACCAATGCAGCACAACATGCCACTGATGAAGCTTGTCTCCGAAATGGGAGGGAAAAAAAGAACGTTCTACATGCTCCCCATAATTCTCCGTAATATCACTGCCAGGGTCCTCAGAGGATGGACAAACCCCAATGTAACTCAGGTCCCTTTCATCTCAATGGGTCTACTCTAAGTAGGACTAACATTCAATACCACCCACGCATTCTATGTTTAACACTGCTGAAGGAAGCCGTGGGCTTGCCCCCTACCCTTTCCAGTCCTTCTGTCTTCATTCACCACTTCCTTCACCATCCACTATGAATTAACAATAGAGCTTCATTCAGTAGGAAATGAGCCAAAATCCCTCCAAAGAGGATATTCTCATATATTTTTCACCTCCCCCAACCTGAATCCCTCTCTCCAATTTTGCCCCATGGAGAATTCACGAAAAAATAGGGTGGAGATCTTGTGGAAGCCATTTTGGCTGAGCCTTAACATCACTTGTAACTAGGCCTTCTGAAATACTGGTACAGTGATGGAGTAGTGTCAGTTGTCCTAGGGCATCCACCCTGTACACCTTGATGCTACCTCCTCCCAAATGTTTTGGATGGCAATTCCCACAGTCCCTGTATGTTGGACATGCTGGTTGGGGCTTATGGGAGTTATAGTCTCAAACATCTGGAGGGCACGAGGTTGCTTATCTCTGCTGTACATCGATCGCAGCATCCAAGTAGCCTCCTCAACAGGCCACAAACTCTGAAATAAAACTCAGACAAACAGATTTATCTGCCTACAATGTCCGCGGCTGGCCCTACCATTTGGCAGAGTGAGGCAGCTGCCTCTGGCAGCAGATACGGGATGGGTGGGCAGGGAGTAGTGGCATACTATTGCAAGGCAGAGTTGTCTGTGCCACACACAGCTTGCCCTAAACCCTCTAAACTAGCCTAAACTAGGATGCTGTCCCATCACAAAATATTGAAGTAAATTTCCATTGGCAGTCTGGCTGGATTCTGGACTTGGAACGGGAGGAGGGCATCTTGTTCTTTGCCTCCAGCAGGAAAATGTCTTAGACCAGCCTTGATACGGACTGCCTCCCTCATTTGCAGGCTGCTTTCGCTCATACTTACTGTTTCCTCCGGCATTCGATGGCCCTGTCTATCCTGAACTCTGGTAAACTGATGAATCCTTCTGCTTTTTCATCCTATCGGGAGAGAAAGAGGAAACTCTGCTGACAAAAAGCAAAAGGTCGAGAGAGAAGATCCCGCTCACTCTTTTCATGACAGCTACTGAGTCACGAGATCACTGAGCAAGCTGGAGTTAATGCCAGTTCTGTTTGCAGATGACCTTTAAATATGAGCCCTTTCCATAATAAGAAGGCAAGTTTGAACCGATTCATAACCAGGCGCTGCTCAAAAAGATGCACAGTGGCTCTTTTCCCTTTTGTGCAAGGGATATGTGCCCTTTGAAGCCGATTTCATAGTGGTTGAATTTGGCTGGTGGAGATGGGCGAGAATTTAGTTTCGGCTCCATTTTCATCAGAATTTGCCCCAATTCAGAAAACTCTTCATATTCAGGAGAGAAAAAGCTTGAGATATATTTTTTAATGAATGTGGGAGAAAATGAAACAGACTGATCTTCCCTCGCCTAGCTGCGTCCCACCATTCATCTCCATCCATGTATACCTGCCCAGACCCTAAAATCATCCTCAGAGGTTCTTCTCCAAGTCCCACCCCATTTGAACGAGGGGAGGGGGTGGCTGCTAAGGCGAGGGCTTTTCAGTGGTGGCACCCTGGTTGTGGAATGAGTTCCCCAGAGAGGCTCGCCTGGTGCCTACATTGTGGTCTTTTCAGTGCCAGGTGAAGACCTTTTTACATCCTCAGGTTTTAGCCCTTTGGTTTTAAAAACTGTGTCCATGCATTTTTTGTAAACTGCCCACAGAGCTTAGACTATGGGGTGGTATAGAAATGTATAATAATAATAATAATAATAATAATAATAATAATAATAGAAGATCTTTGCAATGCTGCTGGTTTTGATCTTGGTTGGTACTTTGGTTTTATTCTATTTTAAGCGTATGGTTTTTATAATATGTTTTACTATGCTCTTGTATTTTTGGTTTTAGGTGTTGTCTTGTAAACTGTGCCCAGAGAGCTTCAGCTTATAGCTGGTATAAAAATATAATAATAATAATAATAATAATAATAATAAATAATAATAATAATAATAATAATAATAATAATAATAAATCTTTGCGTTGCTGCTGGTTTTTATCTTGGTTGCTACTATGGTTTTATTATATTTTAAGTAGGGGTGTGCACGGACCCCCCGGATCGGATCGGGACCCGGATCGGGACCTCCAATTTTGTCCCGGACCGGTTCGGACAAAATCGGAGGCCCCCCGGACCGGATCGAGTCCGATCCCGACCCAAAAATCGTAAATTTTTGGATCGGCCGCCATTTTTTTCCCCATAGACTTGCATTGCAATGCAAGTCTATGAGGAAAAAATGGCGGCGGGTGGGTAAGGGGGGGCCTAACTCCCTCCCCCCCCCGGGGCCGTCCGCTGTGGACGGCCCCGGCAGGTAAACCCCCTCCCCCGCGCTCCCTACCCCCCCTGGGGCCGCCCGCTTCCATCCGCTGGCGCCCGCGGGCGCCAGCGGATAGAAGCGGACGGCTCCGGGGGGGGGGTAAGCCCCCTTCCCCGCCACTTACCTTCTCGGCCCGTCCGGCGCCGGCGGCTACTACCAGCGGGCTCCGCGGCCTACTCTCGAGTAGCGCGCCGGGTGATGACATCACCCGGCGCGCCACCCTGGAGCAGGCCGCGGAGCCTGCTGGTAGTAGTAGGCGCCGGCGCCGGACGGGAGCCGCCGGGCCGGGCAGGTAAGGGCCCCCCTCCCCCCTCCCCCCTCCGCGCGCCCCCTCCTCCCCTCCACGCACCCCCTCCTTACCTTTCCGGCCCGGCGGCTCCCGTCCGGCGCCGGCGCCTACTACTTCCAGCAGGCTCCGCGGCCTACTCTAGAGTAGCGCGCCGGGTGATGACATCACCCGGCGCGCCATCCTAGAGCAGGCCGCGGAGCCTGCTGGGAGTAGTAGGCGCCGGCGCCGGACGGGAGCCGCCGGGCCGGAAAGGTAAGGGCCCCCCTCCCCCCTCCGCGCGCCCCCTCCTCCCCTCCACGCACCCCCTCCTTACCTTTCCGGCCCGGCGGCTCCCGTCCGGTGCCGGCGCCTACTACTTCCAGCAGGCTCCGCGGCCTGCTCTAGAGTAGCGCGCCGGGTGATGACATCACCCGGCGCGCCATCCTAGAGCAGGCCGCGGAGCCTGCTGGGAGTAGTAGGCGCCGGCGCCGGACGGGAGCCGCCGGGCCGGAAAGGTAAGGGCCCCCCTCCCCCCTCCGCGCGCCCCCTCCTCCCCTCCACGCACCCCCTCCTTACCTTTCCGGCCCGGCGGCTCCCGTCCGGCGCCGGCGCCTACTACTTCCAGCAGGCTCCGCGGCCTGCTCTAGAGTAGCGCGCCGGGTGATGACATCACCCGGCGCGCCATCCTAGAGCAGGCCGCGGAGCCTGCTGGGAGTAGTAGGCGCCGGCGCCGGACGGGAGCCGCCGGGCCGGAAAGGTAAGGGCCCCCCTCCCCCCTCCGCGTGCCCCCTCCTCCCCTCCACGCACCCCCTCCTTACCTTTCCGGCCCGGCGGCTCCCGTCCGGCGCCGGCGCCTACTACTTCCAGCAGGCTCCGCGGCCTGCTCTAGAGTAGCGCGCCGGGTGATGACATCACCCGGCGCGCCATCCTAGAGCAGGCCGCGGAGCCTGCTGGGAGTAGTAGGCGCCGGCGCCGGACGGGAGCCGCCGGGCCGGAAAGGTAAGGGCCCCCCTCCCCCCTCCGCGCGCCCCCTCCTCCCCTCCACGCACCCCCTCCTTACCTTCCCGGCCCGGTGGCTCCCGTCCGGCGCCAGTGCCTACTACTACCAGCAGGTTCCGCGGCCTGCTCTAGAGTAGCGCGCCGGGTGATGACATCACCCGGCGCGCCACCCTAGAGCAGGCCGCGGAGCCTGCTAGTAGTAGTAGGCGCCGGCGCCGGACGGGAGCCACCGGGCCGAGAAGGTAAGTGCCCCCCTCCTCCCCCCCCCCGCTGTCCACTTTCATCGGCGGGCGCCCGCTGGCGCCCGCCAATGGAAGCGGCGGTGGGCGCCAGTGGGCGCCCGCCGATCCGCCGATCCGCCGAACCGGTTCGGAGCTTTTTCGGACCGGTTCGGATTGGATCGGCCGATCCAGCTGCGGGATCGGAAATCGGATAATTTATCCGATTTCCCACTGGACCGGACTCGGATCGTGGATCGGGTCCGATCCAGTGCACATCCCTAATTTTAAGCATATGGTTTTTATAGTATGCTTCACTATGCTACTGTATTTTATGGTTTTAAGCATTATCTTGTAAACCGCCCAGAAAGCTTAGCCTCATGGCCTGTATAGAAATGTAATAAATACATATAATAAATAAACCAGACATCTCTGGGAAGACCTCAAGCAGGGCACAGGGGCCACTGGCCTCAACCATTGTGGCTTCCCAGCATGAACGTGGAGGTTCCGTATAGCCATCATGACTAGTAGCCACTGATATTTATAAAAGACACATTACATGGAAGAGACACATTTGATATTGTTGTTTCTGTTCCAAGAGAGCAATCCTGCGGTTGCTGGGTAAGAGTCCCAGGAACACAGAGGACTCAGATTTCCCCTCCGAGATCAGAGATAGTCCTCCAGCCTTGGTAAGGGGAGTTGGAGATCCAACCCCCTCCCTCGCATAGCTGGTGCAGGGAGGCGAAGAGAGCCTCCATCCCTCCACTCGCCCTGCTGGCTTCAGCCCGGCAGGGCACGGGAAACTCGGAAGCCTCTGAGTTCAGGGACTTCCAAGCAGCGAGGGTGCAATGGACAGGATTGTGTCTGAATGCAGCTGGACAGGGGGCTGAATTTGATCGGGGCAGTTGGCATGGGTATTCAACTTCCCATCCTGCTATCCTCCGCCTCTAAATCATGCCCCCTTCCCCAAAGCTTCTGTGAGCCCTGCCAGGGGAGGTGGAGGGGAGAAAGCAGGGGGAATGCAAATACTGATTTGGATATGGAAACAATGAGGTGGGGGAAGGCTTAGACACCCTCGCTTCCCCAGCAATGATCTCAGGAGCTCCAGTCAGAGAATTCCCACATCACAGCTAGCTTGGGTCTCAGCTGCTCCAGCTCTTCTGCCTGCGTCATAGTTCACACATGGGGATTGGCAGCTCAGAGCCCTGGCGGAGCTTCTGCTACCCTTTGTATGCATTTCAGCTTGCATGGGAGACAGGCACAGCCAATGATTCCTACATTTATATCCCACCCTCCCTCTAAGGAGATCAGGGCAGCATATATGGTTTTCTTCCTGAAACCCTCCTGTTTTATCCTCCCAACAACGCTGTGAGGTAGGTTAGACTGAGAGGTGGTAACTGGGCCCAAAGTCACCCAGAAGGCTTTATGGCTGAGTGGGGACTCAAACTCAGGTCTCCCTAATCTAGGGTAATCTAGAGGACAGGGCTTCTGTATCTTTGAACCGTTACACTGAAAAAGGGAATTTCAGCGGGTGTCATTTGTATGCATGCAGCACCTGGTGAAATTCCCTCTTCGTCACAACAGTTCGAGCTGTAGGAGCCCTGCCCTCTTTTGTATTTGGTCACTCTAGTATTGCGCAATTTTGCAAGTGTGAATTTCCGCAAATGCGATTTTGCGCAAATGGGGGGAAATGGGGAAAAAGTCCGATCCTTCCAATGAGTGGACAATGGAATAAAAAGGCACCTGACACTCTGTGAAAGGCAGATGGGACAGATGTTACAAAATCTGTGCATCCCTAGCTTCATCCATCTTGCAGTAGCCTACTGGATTTCTATACTGTGTCTTTTCGCAGCCCTCTTGGTTTCTATGCTGGGCAGACCCAGAGAGCTTGTAAACTGTCCAGGTAGCTTCAGCTATGGGGTGGTATATAAATGCAAATAATAATAATAATAATAATAATAATAATAATAATAAGCCAGCATGCTCACTCTCCTGCATGGAAGTCCTTGTTGGCCGTGGTGACCAGGCTCCTAGTTAAATAGAGGGATAGCTCACACCCCAAATGTTGTCTTTACCAATCTGACAATATTCACGTTTGGGTTCCCCCCCCCTCCTCTTCCTAATTGTCGTGGGTACTCACATTCTGGTTAGTGTACCAATAGAGGGATGAATCCTTCAGGACGAACCAGTATTTTTTCCACTTCTGGATGAAGTAGCCTTTGGCATCCTTTTTCTTCCACAACCAGCCCTCACAATCTCCATGTCCCAAATCTTTGCAGGAGATCCGCCGCCTGCTGCTGTTATTCAATGATCCCCCTTGAAGGAAAACGGAAACATGAGGACTTCCAAAAATTGGAGAAGAGGGTAAGTAGACATATACTGCTTCCTCTCTTGTTTAACAATGACTCACAATAACGATATGCAATTTTCAGTCCAAACTCTTTGAATAAGAAAGGGCAATCCAGCAATTCCTGACTCCTTTTGCAATTTTATCCATATTCCATATAAGTGTCATTTAGGACTGAAACAGGTGTAACGTGAGAGGTGTGTGATTGGATCTCTTGATGTTTGTTTGTTGCCTTTAAAGCAGGTGTGTGTGTGAAGGTGGAAGGGACTGTCAAATTTTGATCAGAGCAGTACTGCTTGGGCAGGGGAGGGGGGATTCTAAGATGCCCCACAGCAGAGTTTTCTTGATCTAGTTATTATTTACTTATTTTTTAAATTACATTTATATCCCAACTTCTTTCCTCCAAGGAACCCAAGGCAGCATACATAATTCTCATCCTCCTCCAATTTATCCTCACCACAACACCCCTGTGAGGTAGGATGGGCTGAGAGTTTGTGACTAGCCCAAAACCACCCAGTGGGCTTCCATGTCCGAGTGGGGACTAGAACCCGGATCTCCCAATTCCCAGTCCATCACACTGACTCTCATGTAATAAATGTAGTCCCCGGAGACAATCAGCTCTACAGCAGAAAAATATGAATGGTGGGCCATACATTCTCAAAGCAGAATATGTGGGTCAATTAAGAAGGTGGCTTCTCTCTTCTGCTTTTTGTGGGGTGGCAGCAAATTTGAGGGGTGGAGGCTAGACTCACCGACGAAGAGCACCGGGATTTTCTTTTGACTATCAGAACACAATGAAGCTCATAGTCCTGGATGAAGGGGGGCCATAGCTGAGTCAAGCATATCTCTGCATGCAGGAGGTCCCAGGTTCAATGCCCATTATTTCAAGGCAGGACTAAGAAAGACTCCTGCCAGAAACCCTGGAGAGATGCTGCCAGTACTGGGTTAGTATAAGGCAGTGCCCTATGTTCCTTGCACACACAAACACCATTCCTGATTACAGCAGTCTAATTCAGGGGAGGCAGGAGTCATTTTGGTTTGTTAAACAATTGGGAGTCCGATATTCTTGCTAATCTTTTGAAGATCACCCAGAAATCTGCCAGTCAATCCTGAGCTACATTCTGCTCACCCTCAGACTACACCATCTTAAGAAAATAGTATACCTAACAATATAACTAGATTATAATAGACAAAAAAATAGTATACCTAACAGTATAACAATCTCATGGCTAAAGTGAGATTGGACCTTCGGGTCTAGCAGCTCACACTCAGTCTTGGATCCAGAAGTTCGCCTCTGTTAACAGAAGGAGTCTTCTTCTGACAGTCTGGATAGAATCCAACTGAAGTTCTACTCACAGTAGTTCCATCAAAGTGAATCAGACTAGCTTAAGTCACATTCATATCAATGGGTCTCCTCTGAGGAGGACTGTGTTGGATTCCACCCAAACTGTCAGAAGAAGGCTCCTTCTGTTAGCAGAGGAGAACTTTATGACCTCAGGATTCATAAAATGCAAGTGGGCTGTTGGAGCGTATCCAATGAATAGTGGCTTCAAATATTTCTACAATTTGATTGAGCAGTTTTTCCGCACATTTGGCATTCCACAACACTGGCTTGGCTTCTATTCCATTCTGAAATGGAACCGCCAAAAGTAGAATGAGGTTGATCTGGATACACAAATGTCTTGGGGACTCGGTCAGCCTTGTGACTTTTCATGTCTTGGTGCTTCCTATAACATCTTATGATGGTATAGATTATTGGAACTTTATTTTGTCTGATCTCTTTTTAAGGAAGTAGGAAAGACTGGCCAGTGTATGCCACAAGCATATGTTAAGGAGTATGTGGGCGTTATAGGGCCAATATTAAATGCATTGCAACAGGAAGACTTTATTTTCATCATTTCAGAATATCCAGCTTGATAACCCTGAAATTTTATTCTCCCTTTCTTTTTCCCCCACCCCACTTTCATCATCAGAAACAGAATTCCCCCCCTAATATTCATATCATTTTTCCTTAAAAGCGCAGGGCAAATTTAATTAAAACATTAGACTGTTCACTGTGAAAAATTGAGTTTACATTGTTATATTAATTATATTTGTCCTGCAGCTGTGAAGCAGAGTCAAGAGTTTAGATCACATTCAATTACTATTCTTTCTTCTATGGTATCCCACAGCTCAGCTCTGAAAAGTTGACTCCTTTTGAAATGTCACTCTGAATTCTAGCCAGTTTTAGAAGAACTCCAGAACATGCAAGCTGGAAATAAGGCAACTTCTCTCTACAAAACCTGCCCATTCATCACTAAGGTTATTCTCGAAGTCATTTCTTGGTTATTAGCCTTGTTTGTTCACCTATGACAGCCTTCTCCAACCTGGTGGAAATGGGAAATCCTCTCCCACCGAACCATGAGGAGTTTGAAAAGCGTTGATCAAAATTATGGTCTGTCTGAATGCCACCTGAACAATTAGGGCTGAATCACACACCTAAGGCCATTCTGCCTGGCAGGTTTTTCATTACTTATTTGTTATGTGTTTGCTGTGCACAGCCTGTGCATACATGTCCCTCTAAGGTTGTAGTAGCAGTCCTGGAAAGGGTGGGCAGCCTGCAGCAATACGCCTAATTTCAAAAGCCCTCTCCAAAGGATCAGTTCAGTCTCTGGCAAAAGCTATCCGTCACTCGCTACTCCAGCAGCTCAAATTTGTCTGCAAGTTACCAGAAGGTAGGGTGACCAGATAAAATCCAGGCCAGGGCTCATGTAACTTTAACAGTTGTAGAGAAAAGGGAATTTCAGCCAGTGCCATTTGTATGCAATTCGTTCCTGGTGAAATTCCCTCTTCATCACAACAGTTAAAGGTGCATGCACTATACTAGAGTGACCATATACAAAAGAAGGCAGGGCTCCTGCAACTTTAACTGTTGTGATGAAGAGGGAATTTCACCAGGAACTAATTGCATACAAATGACACTGGCTGAAATTCCCTTTTCTCTGCAACTGTTAAAGTTACATGAGCACTGACCTGGATTTTATCTGGTCAGCCTACCAGAAGGGGGCAGTGTTGCAATTAGGTAGTTCATGGGAATTTTGACCACAGCTAGCCTGAGGACCTCTATAGCCTACAGTGTGGTTTCCTGCGATTTTCTCCTTTTGCTCCTCCCCCCTCTCTCTGACTTCCACCACTGCTGGGAGCACATGTGTTTGTGCCTTCGCTCTTACCAGTGTAATGGTACACAGAATGGTCTGAACACTTTTGAAACTCTACACTGTACCTGCACTGTATATGCAAAACTAGTTGTGAGTAAAACTGTTTTCTCTCCTTCACTGCAGAAAGGTGTGCTCTCCTTTTATTGTCGTAAGATAGCCTGTGTGCATGTGGGACTGGTCAAAGCTCATTCTGTTTTGCTTTTTTGTTTTTTCTCTGCTAACTGCCTTTCTAACAGGAGGCATCATTACCAAATAATCACTGACAATTGCTGGATTCAGCTCTACCCACCATCAGCATCCTACTCCTTGGGAAAGTAACTCTTCCAGGGAGATCACATTTGCAGAACTTGAAGGAGAAACTAAATGTCCTAATCACACATAGTGGAACTATGTGTGTCTGTTTTCCCTACTCTCCTGCAAGCATGCATGGCACCAATTCAGATTGGGAGCAAAGCACTTCGAGAGAGGAGGGTATACAGTTCCGTATCAAAATTCTACCTCCCCCCCCACACACAAGGGAAGGGGGGCTTTAAAAAGAAAAGGGGAAAAAATCCCCCATTGGAAGGGGGATTTCAGGATGAAAATGTGGGTGTGTGGGGGGGGGTAGCTGAAGCCCTCCTCTCCTTAGGCACCATGGTCCCCATCCAAATTGGGACTGTGTACACTAGCAGGAGAATAGGGAAAACAATTAAAAATACATAGCTCCACTGTGTGTGATTAGGAAACGTTTAGTCTGGCCCTGAGATGTGCTATGTGTTCTCCTGGTGAAAACACATCACTTCCAACTATATATGGTCTTGATTTCTGAGTTTTGTAACATTTATTAATTCTTGAAAACAACTTACCTTTGGGCCATTTTTTGCTTTTTACCCTCAGGGAAGTGTAGTGAAAAGACTGGGGGGGGGGAGGGAGACAAGAGAGAAACACCCATCAGTTACTAGCTCGTGCAAGGAAAGTTAAACCAAACTGTAGACAAAATCCAATGCTAAACACCACATAAATTTCTGTTTCCAGCTGTGATTATGTCTCCCCATTCTGAAAACTTCCATTCCAGATAGTGTATGCTGTAAGATTATCTATCTATCTATCTATCTATCTATCTATCTATCTATCTATCTATCTATCTACATCACATTTTTCCTCCAAGGCAGTGTACATCATCCTCATCCTCTCTATTTTTATCATCACAATAACAACCCTGTGAGGTAGGCTGGGTTGTCTGGCCCAAAGTCACTCAGTGAGCTTCCATGGCCGAGTGGGGACTAGAACCCGGATCTCCAGACTCCCAGTCCAACACCACCCTAGCCACTACAGCACCCTGGCTCTCTTATGTGTAAGGATTAAGAGAGACAGACATTCTAAGTAGAGTGGAAGAGTCTTGAAGATGCCTTCTTGTCATGGCTCCAGCCTTAAGCAACAGCCAGGGCACGGTCATAGAGGAGGATGAGCTAGCCAAGCCCTTAACATCTATCCTGACTAGGTATGAGACCAAGGGAAGCGGACTGCAACTCAGAGCCCACTGTCTGTTTTGGGTCTTGTTAGATAAGGCAGGAATCTCATCAGGACTTTGGATAGCACACTGCATGAAGTACTTGCCCTGTAGTACTTACTACAGGGCAAGGACAAATACATCACATCCCAGGTAGCTAAATTCATCCATAACATACTAGCCTGCAGAGCGCATTTATTAACATAAGCTGATTTTAGTTCTTATGTACCTTTCCCCCCAAATCATTGTATATTTAATGTATTATATTGATTGTACGAATATGTTCTATGTTTTTCTGGCCTTTCGGCCGCAATAAAGGAATTGATTGAGGATATAGCACTATGAAAGCAGTATATAAAAGGCAGGAGCCACACTACTGCTTTATAGTGATTTTGAAGTGCACCGACAACTGTTAGGGCCCATAGACACATACCATATACCACTTCCATATCGCTTTTATAGTGCTATATCCTGCTTGGTGTAGATCTGGCTCTACAATCTCCTTCCATAAGGAGCTGTTATTTCAGCAAAGGACTGCAGTCCACCAAGGCCTTGGCTAGATCTACACTACTGCTTTATAGCAGTATTGACGTGCACTGATAACTGTTGGGGCACAATCCACATTCCATGTACTGCTTTCATGGTGTTGTACCCTGCTTTTTATTCCACATTTGTAATGATTTGACACAAGGTGTAGATCTTGCCCTGAAGAAGGAAGGCAGAGACTGGTCTTCCAGTAACTCCACCCCTAAAGTTCCAAAATGACATCCCCACCTGTCCTCTGAAGTGGTACAATCCACATTGTCATCTCACCTCATCCTGCTCTATGTGTAGATTAAGCCTCAAGCTACACTCTTACACGGCTGCTTGACTGTATTACAGACAGGGTCATTTGAGTCACGTGGGGTTTCATTCCTTCTTATTCCCCAATAATCATCCAGACTATGGTAGCTGCTTGACAGAGGTGGCTCCAGGTTTGGGTGGCCATATATCCTACTTTGCAAAGGACAGTCCTCTGTTTGAAGGTATCCTCTATTTTGAAGCCAAGTTTAAAGAGAAAAAAACTCTAAGGAAGGAGAGCAGAGGCCTAGAAGCTGTCTATCAACAGTTAGCAGGACCTGGACAGCAGACTAAGTGGGCAGTCTAGGGATGTCACAGAAATCCACAACACATTCAAATGAGACCAGATTTCTATGAATACAACCTGCAGATTCTGCAGTAGACCAGCTTTTTCTCAGTTGAATGGAGTTGGTGGACTTGTGGGCCACATTTTTTTAACTTATGGGGTGGATTCGCTCAAGTGTTCACTTGCACACGTCTGCATTAGTGCAAATACACATGAGTTCTACTGTATATTTGCAAACCAATGAAATTCTTGTACAAGCCCCCCAATTTTGACTTTGAGTGGACAGCAGAACAAAAGATGCCTGAGAAAAGTAGGGAACGGAACAGGAGTTTGAAACCACAGAAGCCAGAGGAAAGCTTATTTTATTTTTTTTCCCAATGGAAACTTCCATAGCACAGCAAAGTCAAAGGCCACCCTACATCTGTGTATGTGCATCCTACGCAATGGTCTAAATTTCCATAAGTATGAATGCTTTGGATTTCCATAAATGCACATTACTTTGAATAAATAAAAATCAGACAGCGAAAGTACTCAGATGATCAAGTCCAATCTCATCAACCCTTCATACATTAACTCACATTATTCAGACTGCAGAGTCACAACTAGTCACAAACAGAGGGAAATGGCAACAGAAAATGCAGCATCATAGCAAAGTCCTTGGAGATCAGAGTGAAGAAGAGCCTGGCTAGATTGGATCAAATGTCCATCAAGCTCAGCACTGTTTCCCACAGTGGCCAGCCAGGTGCCTCTGGGAAGCTCACAAGCAGGACATGAAGGCAACATCTTTGGATGTTGCTTGGAGGAAGAGCCATAGCTCAGTGGTAGAGCACCTGCTTTGCATGCAGGAGGTCCCAGGTCCAATCCCCAAGGTCTCCAATTATAGCAGGACCAGGAAGCAGGTGATGGAAAATGAACATCATCTGCCAGTCCCAGTAGACCAGGTGTGGACAACTTGTGGCCCTCCAGTTGTTTTGGCCTAAGCCTCCCATCAGCTCTAGCCAGCATAGTCAATGGTGAGGGATCATGGGAGTTGTAGGCTAAAACATCTAGAGGGACACCAGTTCCTTTTCAGGTTCTCAGAATTGGATGTGGTGTTTGAGAAGAATACAATCTGGCTATATATTGATTACACATAAACAGTAGTTTCAGTCTTCTGACGAAGCACAGAAATGGCATTAAATTCTGGAACTGTCGTCAGAACCACTCACTATTATTATTGTTTGTTGAAAAGTGATATTTATGAACTGAATCCATTCTTGGATGAGCATATTTACTATTGATAACCGTTATCAACAAAAGACATGTTTGAATTGTAATTATACTTGCGGGGCAGACGTAAATTACTTATGTTTACCACCATCATTATTATTTGTTAAAATGACACATCCTTGAACTGTACTCATTTCAGTATGGTAGATGTCATACCATTTCACATTCCTGAAGATAACTAATTGCATTTTCTATCTATCCTTGCTACATAGAGCTTCCAGTAGTTCATTGTATTAGATGTTGCCACGCCTGGTTGTACATTCAAGACACGAATAGTCCTATGTCAACTTGAGACCCTGTGCTTTCACTTGCCACGGAAAGTTTACTTTGGTGTACAAATACCTACATTTTCTGATCCTGAGTTTTTCTGCTTCTTTCGACAATTGTGGGTCGATAAATTCGTTTGTTGACTCAGTATAAGACAGCTTCATATGTTCACATTCTCCCCAGCAACTGATATTCAGGGGTACTCCTTGCCTCTCAATGTGGAGTTCCATATAGGGGATCATCAGATGAGCGTTGTATAGCACACTCATTGCCGGCCACCCACAGATTTCCACGGGTCCTATTCACAACGTCCTCCTCCCCCCAGGTTCTCCCGCTCTTTGTGGCCTTCTTCCCATGACAAAAAAAAAAAAAAGATTTAAGTCCTATTTATGTTTAGAAACGGAACTTGCCGTGATCTCCTGCTGTGCGCAGGAGAAGTGGCATGATAAAAACACCCACTGAATGGGCCACCTGGTCGTTGTTTACTTCCTCTTTCTTCTCAGTTGAGAAAAAGGAAGTATTGTGTGACAGAAGCGGGGGCAGAGAAGCGATGGTAGGGAACTGTGATTTCCCCCCATCTGATGAAGCTCATAGTCATAAATAGGCTGCCCCTCCATTCATTTGTCTGATCCCTCTTTAAAGCTATCCATACCAGTAGCCATCACTACATCCTGCAACAGCGACGTCCTCAAATTAAGTTTTGCATTATATAAAGAAGGACTTCCTTTTGTCTTCTCAGAATCTACTGCCAATCGGCTTAACTGGGCGACCTCAAGTTCTAGTACTCGGAGAGAGGTGGGGGAATCTCTCTGCCAACCCACTTCCTCAGCACTGTGCATCATTTTACATATCTCCAGCACGTTCCTCTCCAACTTGATCTGTTTTCTTTTTAAACCAAAAAAAGACCCAAACACAACCTTTGCTCCCAGGGAAGGCACTCCAAAACTTTGCTTATCCTGGTTGCCTTCTTTCTGCACCTTTTTTGGGATGGGCCAACCAGAATTGTACACAGTATTTTACATGTGTCTTCACAACACTGGATGACTCAAAAACTGAGCCAAGCCTCATTCTACTGACTCTATAAGGGAAAAAACTGGGGGGCCAGATGGGGAACTCCTGTGGGTGAAGGTTCCCCATGCCTGCTATAGAGCAAGCCTCTACTTCTCTCATTCAAACTGAACCGGGGTCACCAGCAGGGCCAGGGGAGGCTGAGGGCTTCAATTTCAGTGGGGCTTTGAATCCATTCCGGGTTGCGGAGAGAACCAGTCAGAACTCAAAAGGAACAATCCAAGGCACTGAGCATTATCCTAAAAATGGATGCAGCACCTTAGATGGCTCCATTAGAGTTCTGACTGAAACCCAGAGTGGATTCACAACCCCACCGTCACTAGAACTACAAGCCTCCACTGACCAGTGCCCATTTTAGAGAAGTTGCATCTCCAGCAAAAAAAACGTAATATACATGCAGGCATCAAAAATGCTTCCTTCATCTTCCTCCCAGAACACCCCACCATCCTATCCTCCCCATCCAGTTTGAAGTCTCGGACAACCATACCTGCCATTTCTATTATTACTGATATAACATCATCAGTGTGCATTGTGTTTGTAATGGAAAAGAGCCAGGTCCCTGCCCCTAAAAGCTTGCAAAGTAAATTGGAACAAGACCAGAGACATCAGAGGAAGAAAAGGAAAGGGAGAGACAGGGGTTAAGAGGGGAAGAATATTCGCAAATGCATCCCTGAAGGACCCTGATCCATGAAGCTGAAACGACAGTGATCCTATATATATACATTCCCTGCGAGTACGCCCCATTGATTTCAATGAGGTTTACTTCTGAGTAGTCATATATAGGATTGCACTCTGAGAACCATTTTCACATTATCCTTATTATTCATTTTAAGGAGCAACTTCCTTTGCACTTTGTTCTCCCAGCTTGGCTGCTACATCTGAACGTAGGCATAAGACTTACTGTGGCCCAATTTCCCCCTCCCATTAAAGTACCATTGCTGTCCCCCCCTTCCCCCCCTCACCCCAAGGGAGCAGAACACGACCACTCTGTGTTATTTCAAGGCAGTGGTAGCCTTCTGTTTAGAAAGGCATTTTGTGGCATTTTTCGGGCTCAAGTAACCAAGCAGAAAGCCAACAAATACCACTGCACACACGTGCTATTCCTTTTTGTCAGAAGGAATCTTTCCTGACAGTCTAGCTTGAAATTAAAGATAAAAATAGCAGAAGGGCAGGCAGCTCAGCAGCACAAACTCCCTGCACGCATCAATTAGAGCAACTGAGCTAACTCAAGTCCCGCCAAAAGATCAGGGAGCCAATTTCAACAAGGCGGCCCGCTTAGCTTTAGACGAAGAGCTGGGGGCACATGATCGCTCCGTTCGCAGCGGCCGCTTCCCAGCTCTTTCTGGCAAATGGGCCCATCGGAATTATACACCATGAGCCATTCCCTATGGGCTCTGTGGTCTGGGTGTGGCGCTCTTACTAGGTTTGCATTTGTTGGCTGGAGTCAAGGGTAGGCATGTTTGGGCAGGTACCGAGGGCCCCTACTCCAGAAGGGGCCCACTGAAAAATGCCCCCCTGGATTTGCTCCTCCTCTTGACCATTGAAACCGGCTTGGTCAACGGCCTTTTGCTCTGATCAAGACAACCGTGGTAGTGAGGAGAAAGAGCAGGAGATGCCGTTGCTGACTTGCTCACGGGCTCTTTGCCTGTCAAGCAAACTAGTGGTAGCAATGATGATGAGAAAGAGGAGGTGTAGCTGGTGACAATGGTAGAGCCACTGAAGGATGTTTTGCCTCCAAAACCTGGAGCTGGCACTGACCATCCTTCATCAGTGGCCTTGGATGGTCTTACTTGGTAGTGGCAGAAGAAGTGGTAGGTGGATGTCTCTAGCCACCACTTCAAATTCCCACAATTCTCAGGAGAGATGCGATGTCAGGGCATTGTGGGGGATTGCAATGGCAGGACCCATCTATGTTGTACTGATCTGGGTGATGGAAAAATGGGGTAGGGGCGAGGCAGGCATCTATGGTGGACACCAGCTCTTCCCAGCATCTCTAGTTAATCTCAGCTACAGAGATATGACAAATGAGTTCAGTTCTTTTTTTTCCCCTTCTGGAACCAAACGCAGAACTGAACGTAATCCGCAGCTGAAGTCCATCCATTTCCAAGCTTGCAATGCAATTTGCAGAACAAAAGGATACTTCCGGAATACGCAAACATTTTAAAAATGCACAGAACCCCCCCACACTTTTGAAAAATGCACACAGTCAATGTGTCCATTCAGCAAAATGTGCACAAAAATACACACTCATTTTCATGCAAAAAGTAAATGCAAAGCTTGCAGGCATGAATCAAAATAAGATGGAAGTCGAGGTGGAACTTGGAGAACCTCAACGAGTTTTGAGTTTTCCTGATTTGCACATCCCTAGTCAAAGCTAGCAGGGCTGGGCAGATCCCCTCATGGCCTGAAACCCTGGATGGTTGCTGCCCATCAGAACAGACAATGCTTAGCTAAAAGAACGGATGGTCTGACTTGACGTAAGACAGATTCCTATGTTCAGTTTTGTTTGGAAATTCAGCTCACAGAATCTGATAGATCTGCCCATGGGAGTGCCTGCTCCAAATCCCATCGGCCCTTTGTCATTAAGAAAATGGCAAACTACAAATTCAGAATTACATGGTACCATCCAAGGGAAGTCTTGCATTCTTGGGATAAGAGAGCTCCTGTCCAACTTTGCACAAAAAGAACACTCGAAACGGACATGGCATAATCCAGATTAAATGCCACTTTTGGGATGCCCGTGAGACTGTTTCCTTTCGCAAGATGGATTTATGCCCAAGCAAGTATAAACTCCACAGGGAACAAGGGGAGGATCTGCAGAAATCAGACCATCTATTCCAGAGATGAGGACAACAATGACAACGACAACAACAACCCTTCCTGGTTCATTGTGAAAGACTCTGAAGATGGTGATCAGGCAAGCAAAAGAGATCAGAGAAAGCAGACAGGATTAGCATGTCTAAAAATAGGAGTCAATCAGCGCCATTCTTCTTGTTTTCCTTCTTGTACACTGAACAGCATGTGGACTTTCATTGTTCAAAAGAAGATAATTGAGAATGACTTTTTTGGTGGGGGTGAGGGTGGAGGGAAATCTAAGCAGGTTCACTTAGAAATGAGGAATCAGCTCAGCATTTAACTTGAAGTTATGAAATGCATGGCAAAATTATCAGAAGTTCCACTCTGTGTCATTCAGCATAAGAGACAGAAGCAAAGGGAGGGGCTGTAAGCCCCATCTTCTGCCCCAGGGATGTCCAGCTAAGAGGATCTCATGTAGCAGCAGGCCTTGGAAAGACCCTTTGCTCAACAACTTGGGAGAGCAGCTGACAGTCGGGATGGACAGAACTGGACCAGATGGGACAATGATATGAATTCAGTCTGTGGCAGATATGCATAGGAGGCGCAGCCTCACGCTGCTATAGGAAACAGGAAGAAGCTGCGTGATGCATGTGTGGATGTGTGGTTGACAGTCTTGCTTATGCCTCCCTCTACAACCGCACCAAAGAGCATGTCATCAGTGCCTAGCATCCGCAGTGCAGGATGTTGAGCTTGTGGTTTTTGTTCACACACATGCTGCTCGTAGCTGAATTGCCCTGGCATCATTGTCTCCTTCCCCGCTCCCACCTGCTAAATTGTGTTGGTGGTTTAGGGCTGGGCGAATTATTAAGTTAAGTACTTTGTTGGGTAAGGGCCAATTCTATTGCAGGCATACTGCTGTGACACGATGAGCTGGAATTTCCCAAAGTGTCAGGAACATCCATTTTGCTTGCTGACTTAAATGTTTTAAAAATGTTCCCTTGGTTGGCTTCCTCCTTCTCGACTGAAAATGGCATCTTGCCCGCTGATGGGTCTAAACCGTCATGAAGACATGACACCTGTTTGAACCATCCTCATTCGCTGTCAGACTGTTTCCATGTCCCATTCAAGATGCCGCCATGCTCTTTAACATCCTAAACAGTTTGGGAAGTCTGTATTTCAAGGAACACCTTCTCCAAAGTGTCTCCCACCCTGGGCATTAAGATCAGCTAAGAAAGCCCTGCTCTGGGAATCATCAACTTAGATACTAGACCAGAGGTGGGCAGAAGGTAGATCAGAGTCAACTGATGGTTCTCTGGATGTTTTGTAGTAGACCGGTAAGGATTTCTGACTATCAATTATTCAAAAATAGGTAGAACTAAAAAGCTACCATCTCCTAAATTAGGTGGCTGAAAAGGAACATGTGGCGAGAAACCAGGAGTGGAGTTTTGTATGAAAGGACTTGTAAGTTTGGTTAACTCCTGGGCTGAGAATGTGCTCAGGGCATTCCTGTTCCTTAATTCTTAGCCTGAGTCTGCCTGCTTGAGCCACCATCTTGCACCTGGTTGAGGGATCTCTGTGTTCTAGTAAAGAAAACTTATCCCACAAGCCTGAAATCTGCCCACCCTAGATCATACTCCACAAGGGGTGGTCTTTTTCTGTGGTGGTCCCCATTCTTTACAACCCCCACCCACCCCGGCCACTGGAGATGCAGCAATCTCTTTTCAGAGGGCAGTCAAAACATTCCCTTTATCACTGTGCCTTCTATAGTTGGATGATTAATGGCACAATTCTATGTATGTATTGACAGACAACGTCCTACAACTCCCAGCATTCCCCAGCCAACGTAGCTGGTTGGGGAATGCTGGTAGTTGTAGGACTTTTTTTCTGTCTAAACACGCATAGGATTGCACCATTAGTGGTACAATTCTATCGACTCTAACCTGTGAGCAAGCATCACTGAACTTTGTGGGACTTACTTCTGAGTAAATATACATAGGAACGGGCTGTAAATTGAGCAAAAACAAATCCACAGAACTTGATGGGGCTTCCATGCTGGCTGGAAAATGCTGAGAGTTGTAGGATTTTATTAATTTTCTGCCTAACTACATATAGGACTGCATCCTAAGCAAAAACTTGTTTTGATGCTGAATGTTCTGACTCAGTAGAAGGCAGCTGCATCTTTGTATGTTTTCTTCAAGCCCTGCCCATTCCAATGAGCCTTGCAGGGTTAACCTCCTCTGCACCTGTACCACATGAGTGCGCTATCTGGCAGCTGTGTTCCTCACATCCCATTATCCTGCTGAAAGCATCCCAGTGTCAGGCAGGTCACAAAACTGCCTATGGAACCAGCTTATGTCATAAAGGAATGAGGACTCAATTTTCTCAATTAGTGGGAGCTGGAAGAAGAAATCAAGCCAGAGGGAGAGAGAGAATGTGGTAAATAACCAACCCCCAACCCCTTGAGCTTTCACCCCACTGTAATACACCCTCTCTCTTCTTCAGTGTGTGTTACCAAGTACAAAACTGGCACTTGGTCCCCCAAAGTATAGGATTGACCCAATATCTGTTGCTGTAAGGCAGGTGTCTCCATCCAGATGCCCTCCAGATGTGTAACCCCATATTGGGACTACAAATCCCATCATCCCCAGCCAGCATGGCCAACCACATATTCAGATCCATTTCAAACCACTTCACTCTGCCTAATAGTAGGGCTGGCCCTGACTCCAAAGTTTTCAGCCTTGCTTCTGGGAACAGTTTAACGCTGTTGGTGCCCTAAATGGCTTGAGTCCAGCAGCCCATCTTCCCCAGCAATGTCTGAGTCTTTCATACGCCTGCCATCACTGGCCCTCCAAGAGCCAGCTGCGGTCATTATCACACGGGCGGTTTTAAGCACGCCCACCTCGGCTTTGCTCCACTTCTTCAGCGCTAGGTTTGCATGGCGTTGTTTTCCCTCCTGCTGCTCTCTGCCCTGAGTGCTCCGTTTTTAGTTTCTGTTTCGATTTAACCCTGAACGGGCAAAGTCCATCTCAGGCAAGTTCAACAGGCTGAGCTGAGGTATCGGAGCAAAACCGACCATGTGTGATTCAAAATGCTAGATTCGCATAGGAAACGGAGGGGGAACAGGCAGAAGCAATCCGGGGGGGGGGGGGAATGGTACGTGTGATAAAGGCCTGGGTCCCTTTCTTCCTTTCTCATCATACTAAAACCTGGGGTCATTCCATAAAGCAGATCGATGCGAGATTCAGGACAGAAAAAAGGAAGGACTTCTTCAGACAATGCAGAGTTAAACTACGGAATTCACTTCCAGAAGATGCAGTGTCGGCCACTACTTTCGATGGCTTTAAAAGGGATCGGACAAATTCCTGGAGGAGAAGGCTATCAGGGGCTACGACTCCCGATAGCCAAATGCTACCTCCAGTATGAGAGGCAGCAAGCCTATGTGCAGCAGTTGCTGGGGAACATGGGCAGGAGGGTGCTGTTGCACTCATGTCCTGCTTGTGGGCTTCCCATTGGGGCAGCTGGTTGGCCACTGTGTGAACTCAATGCTGGAACAGACGGAGCCTTGGTCTGATCCAGCATGGCCCTTCTTGTGTTCTCATGGAGCAAGTGAAAAGAGCCGGGGCTTAGGGCCATGAAGTCTGTGGAGAGCTAGCTTGGGGGGGGGGGGCAATTTAGCTCCCACTCTTAATTAGTTCCTCACCCCTGGTTTATACTTTCATCCCCTGCCGCAATCCTGAGCAACCTCCCAAACCCAATTCAGGTGTTGTGAGGCCCAGGAGAGAAGCTCTCACTGGCAGGGTGCGTGGTTTTCACTGAGACCACAGTGGAGGTGATCCCAGTGAAATTGCCACCCCCTGCAGCAGCTGTGGATGGCTTCCAAAAACCTTTTTTTAAAAAAACCAGATGCAGCCGAAAGCGATGCGGATCATCGCCGCCTGGTTTGGCTGTGCAAGTCGCAAAGGCAAAACGGAGGCACCCGACGGCAGAAACGGCACGCAGCCTTTCAAATGTGATCAGATAGACTTGCAGTGTTTGGCTGTGGCAGCCAGGCAAGATAGTAATTCATAAGGGGCTAAGAGCACTGTGTTCTGATAAGGAGAAAAGAAAAATAAACGTTATTTGTCAGTCTCTTATTTCACAGGCGTCACAATTTCCTACAGTGCCCGTATCAAACCGCACAATCAAACTCAGTATGCGCTGCCTGAACAGCAACGCTTTCTCATTCAGAAATGTCTCTTCTTCCTTTCTTGCATTTCTTAAAGCCATTAATTGAAGCTCCACTGATATCAATGAGCCAAGTGTGGACTGCACTACAATAAGCCATTCAAGGACGCTCTCTTTATCAGGGATTGTATTTAGCATCTTCTCCTGCTATGCACAGGCCAAGCGTATAAGCTGGCATTTGAATCATGTCTGCAGTTCAGCAGTGGCAGGAGAGCAAGTATCTAAGCCTTCCTCCCAATGCTAAAAAAATGCCTCTCAAGCTGTTGCTTGCCTTCCAGATATATTCCCCTCATGGGACAGCCCCCTCCCCCATCACTATGATCAACGTTTCACATACCCCACACACATTGCAGTTGCATTTCAATTTAAAATAAAGTTGGATCTCCCTATAACACGGTTTTACTCTATGAGACATTTGCTTATGATTTGAGGTACACAGCTGAGGACCCCTTCCCAGTGCAGGCTGGGAAGGAAGGGGTTAAAGTGCCAGAGGGGTGTGTGTGAAATCTGGTAGGGCCTGGATGCCAACAAGTCAGCAGGGATGAAACCAGTGGTGGGCAGGACCAGATCCTAAAGTAGGCAGGGATACCCCTTTTTTCTCTCTGCCACCCCATTCTCCCTTTCTTTCTGCCACTCCCCTCTCTCTCTGCCACCCCTTTGCTACCCCATCTCTATCTCTCCCTGCCATTCCCTCTCCCTGCCACTCCCTCTCTCTTTTTACCACCCCCTTTTCTCTTTCACTCTCTAATACCTACCTCTCTCTCTTCCTCTGCCACCCCCTTCTCTCTCTCTCTCTGTGCCCTCTCTCTCTCTGCCACCCCTTCTCTCTTTCTGCTACCCTCTTTTCTCTTTCACTGTCTAATACCCTCTTTTCTCTCCCTCCTCCTCCTTGCCTGACGGACACCTGGGGGAGGGACATATCATTCTTGCCAAAGGTCTGAACGTGTTGCTTGCAGATGACTTATGGAACTAAGACAAAGGCCACATGCAGTCCTAGGGATGTCAGTTGCCCACCCCTGGGTTAAAGAGACCTCTGCTTGTCTAAGCCGCCTTGGAACGGAATTATTGGTTGGAATTCAGAGTGTTGTGGTTCTTTCTCCATTTAAAATGTGCCTTAGAGATGTGAAAAGCAGCCACGCTTGTCGAAGTTCTCTGAATTTCGTCTTGAAGCTTGTTCCAACTCAAGTCTGAATCAGATCGCAAGCTTTGGTCCCCCCCCTTTTCACATGAAAATCTGTGTGCATTTTTTGTGCATATTTTCCCCAAATGTACACATAAATTGTGTACCTCTTGGAAATGTCTGTATTCTTCTCCCATTAATTAAGCATGTTTGTGTGCATTTTTCAAAAGTATGCATTTTTTTCATGCACATTTTTCAAATGTACGCGTGCTGTTGAACACATTTTTGGAGGTCTGCGAATGTCATTGCAAGCTTGGAAATGCATGAACTTTGACCACAGATTTCACCTTACACTGTCTTTGATCCGGAAGGTGCAAGCTGGGTAAATCCCGATCAAAAATGAAAAGAAACGTATCTCTCACACATCCCTACCTAGTGATGGATGGACTAATCTCAGTACATAGTGGCGGGCGCTCCGGACCTCGCCGCTGCTGCTCCCCTGCAACAGCCGGGCCCTGCGAGCCCCTGCATTGCTTGGCAGACAGCCTGCGAATGCCTGCAGCCAGCTGCTTCTCCTTGTGAGCTGGCATTTTCCATAAAAGCTGGGCTCCCGAAAGTGCGCAGGTCTGATCTTGTGCACAATGGCTGCCTTAAATGGCTGTTGCTGCAAGATCAGAACTGCGCACTATCGAGAGCCTGGCTTTTATGGAAAATGCCAGCTCACAGGGAGAAGCGGGCAGCTGAGGGTGCTAATGGACCATGTGGCACTTTATGAGCATCAGCACCCCATGGCTCAGTGAGCCAAGTCCAGGCCTGCCCACTGGATTCCTGGATCCAACTGGATGCCTGCAACATCGCTACCTATGCTATAAATTACTTGCTGATCTGGGGAATAGGGTAGACACTTTAAAATCTTCTTAGCAAACCATACTTTTTGTCCCTAAAACCTTCTGTCAGCCCTCCAGGTAAGCTTCCCAGTTAGTTATGCCTACTGATAGTATTTAGGGAATGGAAATGGATCGCTTTCAGAGTAACCTGAGCTGTCCCTCAGAAAACAAACAAACCCATTATCTCTGCCTGCAAAGCTGGATCTGCATGCAGAAGTGACAAATTTGCTGTCAGATGTCACCGCTTACTCATTCCCTGTCAGAAGCCACATAAATCAAGTCGTACAAAAATGAATGTCATCAGCAGCTGCTTTCAAAGTTGGTGCCTTGTTTGGAAATCTTGAATGCCCACCTAATTGCACGCTTTGCTACAAAAACCTTCCTCTCGGTTACTTAGAATACAGCTTAAAATGCAAGGCAGCGCACTCCAAAGGCAACAGAACCACCAGGCCTTCTGTTCAGAGCACTCGGCAGTTTGGCTAATGATCCTGTGTTCATCCCACGAAGAATAGCCCGCAGGAAGGGAACATTCTCGGCAGCCTGGCGAGCAGCAGAATCGGCTCATGCAAAAACACACACGACTCGCTTTGAGCCTTTCCAGCAAGCTTCTGCACAAGGAGCTTTGAAAGGCTTAGTTGATGCCCAGGGAAAAGCCTCCACAAAGCATCTCCAAGGTCCCCTCTACAAGAATTCGGTTTGACGCCCTGTTGGCCGATTATGTGCATCTTCTCGCAATCGCTTTTACGCCTAATCCCTATACACGGGAGGCAGTGAAGCGCATTACCGATTGGATGAAATGCGCTTTAAAGGTGTTTACATGTGGAGAATCGCTTGTTTACGTGGTCATAAGGTGCTTTAACTCCCACGGTAAATTAAAACTCGCTATTTAACGCGCATTCGATAATGCGCATAATCGGACAGAAAAAGCACCTCAACCCCCAATTTGCGCTCCGTTCATGTGGAGGTAAAATCGGTAATGCGCTTTGAAAGAGCTTTAAATCGCTCTTGTAGAGGCACTCCAAAAGGTGATGGAGAGAGAGTAGGCATGCAGTCCTATACGTGTTTAGAAAAAAGGCCTACAACTCCCAGAATTCCCTGGTTAGATTGACTGTCTAAACATGCATAGGATTGCACCCTAAACAGCTATATCTGAGAGCCGGTGTGGTGTAGTGGGAGTGGGAGTCGGGGGATCTGGGGTCTAGTCCCCGCTCAGCCATGGAAGCTGAATGGATGATTTGGGGTAATCACTGACTCTCAAACCAACCTAACTCACAGGGTTGTTGTTGTGAGGATAAAATGGAGACGAGGATGATTATGTACACTGCTTTGGGTTCTTTGGAGGGGAAAATAAAATAAAATAAATATATCATTTGAAACTGTGTTGGATCTAGATTTGAGTTCTCCACAGTCTCCTCCTCCTCCCTGTCACCCAGATCTTCTAATCGCTCCCCCACCTCTCTCTCTCTCTCTCTCTCTCTCACACACACACACACACACACACACACACACACACACACACTTTCAATCCATGCTTCACAGCAGAGATGCCTTTCTCAGTGCAGAGACAGAAAGGAGTAAAAATGGAGAAACTCCTCACTCCCTTCCAACAGGGCTGCAGCCCAGGTCAGTGGGGCAGCTAGGGTTGAACCTTGGGGCTAATGTTCCCAGCCTAACCACACCCCTACCCCCTTGCTAAATGACCACCCAGGAAGCAGCAGGGAATGAGGACATGAGGGTAGCAGAAGCAAACTCCATTTTTTTTCACCTGTAGTCATGATAGTGCTTTGATTTCAGTGAGCTTAAAATGCAAAGCTCTACACGCTCAGAGTACTTTTTAAAAGACATATCAGGGATGGCAAATGTTTTAACATACAAGGAATGTAGAGCAGTTCTAAAGCATAGAATGGTGGTTGTGGGTGGGGAGGAGAAACATTTGTTTTTGTGTTTGTCAGCTGAAGCACTACACAAGGTCATCTAAAGGGGGATCCCATAAGACCCTTAAGGGCAGGGTTTGAAAATTTTGAAATGACCTAGTTGTATCACTAGCCTGGGTGTCTACTTATGCAACAAAGATGAAATGCATCACTCAAAATGAGGACAAAATAAGGCATCTATTTGCATAAGAACTCCATGTGCTACCTGTCTAGAAACCTGTTGGGGGTCTACATACCAGCAGTGGACATGGACAGAGCCCAAACTAGGTGGAGCCACAGCCAAGGGGGGTGTGGTTAGCGAAGCGGGCCAAAGTGTACAGGAAACTATGCCAAGGCCTGCATGTGGTGGGCCTCAAGCTGTAGGTTCCCCACCCCTGCTCTGGAACAGGAATGCCACAGTGCTGTGGCCAGCGGCTGACATTTGGAATACGGGACACTGTGATTGGTGCTCCCTCTCGAAACGGATCTTGTAGCACTTGAGAAGGAAGTACAGAAAAGGGTGGGCAGCATGTACTTTCCTATACAAGGGTGACCTTGACTGAAAGGTAAGTTCCATTACGTTCAATGGGACATTCTCCCAGGTAGGCATGTATATTCAAGAGCCAGCATTAGGAGTGGGCGAGCTGCGTGGCTGCCTGGGTTCTGAGCCGAAGGGGCGCCAAGGTGAACTCAGGGATTTTTTTTAATGTACTGACTGTAGTGAGATAAGGTGGCAAAATGCAAGGCCAGATCTACACCAAGCAAGATATAGCAGTATGAAAGCGATATATAAAAGGCAGGAGCCGCCCGACTGCTTTATAGTGGTATGGAAGTGCACTGGCAACTGTTGGGGCCCATAAGACACCTACCATATACCACTTTCATACTGCTTGGTGTGGCTCCTGCTTTTTATATACCGCTTTCATATCACTTTCATACCACTATAACCTGCTTGGTGTAGATCTGGCCCAAGTGTCTGCAACTTTTCTTCTTCTTCTTCTCAAGGCTCTACAATTTTGGGGGTACTAGCTGCAAAAATGATCTTCCTTCAATTCGCTTTAAAGTACGGCCTCTGTACCTGTTTGGCGCATTCCCTTCCCTTTCTTGTTTTATTGTGATTTTTTTTCAGAATGGAAGCCTATGTGGCAGGGAGTTGCTGCTTTATTGTTTTACTCTGTACAGCACCATGTGTATTGATGGCGCTATACAAATAAATAAATAAATATAATAATGTTACTTTTTCAATTTCCACTTGGATGTCATTTGCCAAACAGAAGCCACACGACTTGGTAATGCTGCAAAGCTGCGGGGCTGTCCAGATGGGGAGAGTGTGGGGCAGCTGGGGCAATTTGCCCCAAGCCCCTACAAATCATGCCCCCCCCCGCTTCAGTTCCTGTATCATCCCCTGCCCTGACCCTGCCACATTTCTCACCAGAATTCATAAAAAGAGGAAATGATACATTAGAGTGTGAGATGAAACTGAGGCCCTTTCTATACCAAAGGGGTGTAGAGAGTGCAGGGCAGGCGATCCAGGAAGTAGCTGCTTCTGGGATCGGCGCTCTCAATTTGCATCAGGAAGTGCGATGACCCGAGCTGCTCCAGGGCTGTTGCACCCACCATTTTATATTTTTGTGCTCTTGCTCTCCACCGTAAAGGTCAATTTTTTTAAAAAAATAACGTTCTCAGAATCCGCCCCCTTCCCCCACCATCCTGGGGAGTCATTTTCTGTGGCCGCTACCACAGGGAAAGGCATAGGAGCGGTGAGAAGCTATAAGGAAGGAATCCTTCCTGAGCGAGGAATGAAGATGGCCAGCAGCAGGCCACAAGCAGAAGACCTGTGAGACTGAACCACAGGAAGCGGAAATACGCTTTGCCAGAATTTGGAGGAGGTACTCAGGAGAAGTCCAAAAGAACGTGGAAATGTAAGAAGAGCCCTGCTGGATCAGACCAAAAGTCCATCTAGTCCAGCACTCTGTTCACATAGTGGCTAACCAGCTGTTGACCAAGAAGCCACAAGCAGGACACGGGTGCAACAGCACCCTCCCACCCATGTTCCCCAGCAACTGGAGTACATACGCCTCTGATACTGATGTATCCCTATCCACATTGTTCACACCACCCATAGTTTTGTACACCTCTATCATGTCTCTCCTTAGCCTCCTTCCCCCCAAAAGTGGAACAATCCCAGCTGTAACCTTCCTTCATAGGGTGATGCTCCAGTCCCCTTATCATCTTAGTTGCCATTTTCTGCATCCTCACCCTATTCCCTTTTCCCCATGTAAGAAAAAACGAAGCACGTTTCTCATTCTGCTCAATCCCACAGCAAGGAGGAGCTGCGGGCAAGAATGCTCCCATGCAGTTTGCGTGTGCGAGAATTCCTGCACTCACCCCTCCCAGCTTTGAACACATATGCATGGGTTCTTGGAGGGGGCAGCAGCAGGGCCCCCAACATCACACCTGTGCCAGGCTCCATAAACCCTTGGGGTGGCCCCGCAGAACTGACCACGGGGCGGGGACGGGAGGCACCAAAAGCACTCCTTGCTTAGGTTGCTATTTATCTTAGGCCAGCCCTGTGCATATTAGGCTGGGACAAACCAAAAGGCAACATTTCCTGTATGCACCTTGCTCATCATGAAGCTCATTAACTTTATGCAGCCCATTGACACAAGGCTTTTAAAGAGAATGGGTGGCTTTTGAAAAGAATCTGACCAACCAATTCATGGGTACATCCATGGTGCTTCCTCATAGCGACCTGCTACCAGGGTTGTGTCCAAAATGGGACCACTGAGAAAACAGAGGGAGGTTTCAGCATGCTTGGGGGAACCTCAGGTTTCTAGAAGCTCAAAAATATTTGAATGGGGGGAAACCTAAGGGGAACATAGGGAGCTGCCTCAGACTGAGTCAAAGCACGGGTCCATTTAGCCCAGTATTGTCAACACTGACCGACAGCAATGGCTCTCCAAGGTTTCAGGCAGGAGTTTTTCTGATGCCGGGGATCAAACATGGGACCTTCTGCATGCCAAGCGTATGCTCTACCACTGAGCTATAGTCCTTCCCTAAAGCAACCCCCAATACAGTCCAATGAGGAGGGATCATGCTCAGCAGCAATGTAAAGTGACCGCTGGAAAAGAAAAACACAGAACTGGGGCCGGGGAGAATGCAATGACCTTCTTGGAGGGAATGGCTGGCTGGAACCCAGGACAGGAGCGCTCTTGTTTGGCAGTGCAAAATACACACGGCAGCATTTTCTTACAGAACCCACCTCTTCACATCTGTTACCAGTAATAACTAAAAATGAGCTTCGATGTTCAGAAGCAGTACATGGTTTGTCCCCCACAAATGTTCAGGAGGAACTGCAGGAGCAATACCTCTATCCCTTATGTCTTGTTTGTGATCTTCTCCAAAGCATCAACTGCTGGAAACAGGGTACTTGGCTAGGTGGGTCTCTGGTGTGCTAATTCAAAGGATTTCGTCCATTCTCAAGGAACGGCACCCCCCACCCCCCGCAGATCCATTGTTTCTTCGGTGCATTTCGCAGCGATAAGCTGGGAAAGTCTGAATTAGCTCTGGCTCAAGAGCCACACTAAAACGCCCAATGTATCCATCAATAGAGATAGACAAGCCCCCCTCCTCTTGAGATAACTGTAAGTCAGAACGTAGGGATGCACTGTTTCTGTACGGATGCTACAGCGATTTAGCAAGGATTTACCTTCCTCATGGATGTGCCTCCTTGTCGCTCAACGGCAGAACTCACATACCTGGAAAGAGATGGTGGGGAGGAAAAAAGGAAAGAGTTCTTAACTTCACACAAATACGATCTGAATGAAAAAGAAGCAACGTTTATATAGGTTTCCGTGTCTGCCTGCCTGCCTGCCTGCCTGCGGACTTACCTGCCTGCTCCGTTGGGTCTTAGTCACATAGCCCGCACGCCCCTCTGACACAAAGACGTTGCCCGAAAAGGATCAATGAACACGAGGTAATTCAGACCCACTCAGTAAGAACCACATAGGCAGCATTGCTAAAGCCTTCAAGGGATTGAAAACAATGCATGTCTGAGTTTGTAAAACAGATTTTAAAACGGTGGAGAAAAATGCAAGCTTACCAAATAAACACCAAAAAAGAGCCCAGGGGGAAATCAGCCCAGGAAAAAGGAACTGGTCCTTGGGAAAGCATCTGGTTCGACAATCCTCAAAGCTGATTAGCTGATCTCTATTAATGCAAGCGTAAGGGATTGGGGGTTGGGTGTAGGGCGGTGGAAAACAATCGTCTCCAGGATGATTGCAAGGGACATGACACAGTTAGCAACAAAGGAAGCTGCCTTTAACAGAGTCCATCTAGCCTAGGTTTCCCTACCTTGACTGGCAGATATTGCCTCAGGGCAACCCACAGTGACAGCCCTGCTCACAGAATCCATAACATGATGATGATGATGATGATGATGATGATGATGATGATGAAAATGCCATGCACACTTCAGTAACTTTGAATGGGGGAAATGTAGAAACTGAACGGACTGCACATGGGCATTGCTATGTATAAGATTTGGGAAACTGAATCAACAACAACTACAACAACAGCAACACAAAAGCAGGACAATGGAGGATTCCTAACGTATGGGTTCCACTTTGGAATTGAGACCAGCTCATTTGGAACTAAAAAACATCTGTAAACTCCTTGCAAACAATGCAGTGATTACTAGAAGACAGCATAGATTTGTCAAGAAGAAATCCTGCCAGACTAATCTGATCTCATTTTTTGATTGGGTGACTTCCCTTGTGGACAGTGGGAAAGCTGTGGACATAATATATCTTGACTTCAGCAAAGCCTTTGACAAAGTACCACATGACATTCTGATCAGCAAGCTAGCTAAATGTGGGCTAGATGGAACAAGTATTAGGTGGCAACAGAATTGGACTCAAAGAGTGCTTATCAATGGTACCTTCTCAAACTGGGGGGTGGTAATGAGTGCGGTACCGCAGGGCTCAATCCTGGGACCAGTGCTCTTCAACATTTTTATTAATGACTTGTATGAGGAGGTGCAGGGAATGCTTATCAAATTTGCAGATGATACAAATTTGGTTGGGATGGCTAATACCCTGGCAGACAGAAACAAATTTCAAAGTGATCTCAATTAGGGGTGTGCACGGACCCCCCGGATCGGATCGGGACCCGGATCGGGACCTCCAATTTTGTCCCGGACCGGTTCGGACAAAATCGGAGGCCCCCCGGACCGGATTGAGTCCGATCCCGACCCAAAAATCGTACATTTTTGGATCGGCCGCCATTTTTTTCCCCATAGACTTGCATTGCAATGCAAGTCTATGAGGAAAAAATGGCGGCGGGTGGGTAAGGGGGGGCCTAACTCCCTCCCCCCCCCGGGGCCGTCCGCTGTGGACGGCCCCGGCAGGTAAACCCCCTCCCCCGCGCTCCCTACCCCCCCTGGGGCCGCCCGCTTCCATCCGCTGGCGCCCGCGGGCGCCAGCGGATAGAAGCGGACGGCTCCGGGGGGGGGGTAAGCCCCCTTCCCCGCCACTGCTTACCTTCTCGGCCCGTCCGGCGCCGGCGGCTACTACCAGCGGGCTCCGCGGCCTACTCTCGAGTAGCGCGCCGGGTGATGACATCACCCGGCGCGCCATCCTAGAGCAGGCCGCGGAGCCTGCTGGGAGTAGTAGGCGCCGGCGCCGGATGGGAGCCGCCGGGCCGGGCAGGTAAGGGCCCCCCTCCCCCCTCCCCCCTCCGTGCGCCCCCTCCTCCCCTCCACGCACCCCCTCCTTACCTTTCCGGCCCGGCGGCTCCCGTCCGGCGTCGGCGCCTACTACTTCCAGCAGGCTCCGCGGCCTGCTCTAGAGTAGCGCGCCGGGTGATGACATCACCCGGCGCGCCATCCTAGAGCAGGCCGCGGAGCCTGCTGGGAGTAGTAGGCGCCGGCGCCGGACGGGAGCCGCCGGGCCGGAAAGGTAAGGGCCCCCCTCCCCCCTCCCCCCTCCGCGCGCCCCCTCCTCCCCTCCACGCACCCCCTCCTTACCTTTCCGGCCCGGCGGCTCCCGTCCGGCGCCGGCGCCTACTACTTCCAGCAGGCTCCGCGGCCTGCTCTAGAGTAGCGCGCCGGGTGATGACATCACCCGGCGCGCCATCCTAGAGCAGGCCGCGGAGCCTGCTGGGAGTAGTAGGCGCCGGCGCCGGACGGGAGCCGCCGGGCCGGAAAGGTAAGGGCCCCCCTCCCCCCTCCCCCCTCCGCGCGCCCCCTCCTCCCCTCCACGCACCCCCTCCTTACCTTTCCGGCCCGGCGGCTCCCGTCCGGCGCCGGCGCCTACTACTTCCAGCAGGCTCCGCGGCCTGCTCTAGAGTAGCGCGCCGGGTGATGACATCACCCGGCGCGCCATCCTAGAGCAGGCCGCGGAGCCTGCTGGGAGTAGTAGGCGCCGGCGCCGGACGGGAGCCGCCGGGCCGGGCAGGTAAGGGCCCCCCTCCCCCCTCCGCGCGCCCCCTCCTCCCCTCCACGCACCCCCTCCTTACCTTTCTGGCCCGGCGGCTCCCGTCCGGCGCCGGCGCCTACTACTTCCAGCAGGCTCCGCGGCCTGCTCTAGAGTAGCGCGCCGGGTGATGACATCACCCGGCGCGCCACCCTAGAGCAGGCCGCGGAGCCTGCTAGTAGTAGTAGGCGCCGGCGCCGGACGGGAGCCACCGGGCCGAGAAGGTAAGTGCCCCCCTCCTCCCCCCCCCCGCTGTCCACTTTCATCGGCGGGCGCCCGCTGGCGCCCGCCAATGGAAGCGGCGGTGGGCGCCAGTGGGCGCCCGCCGATCCGCCGATCCGCCGAACCGGTTCGGAGCTTTTTCGGACCGGTTCGGATTGGATCGGCCGATCCAGCTGCGGGATCGGAAATCGGATCATTTATCCGATTTCCCACTGGACCGGACTCGGATCGTGGATCGGGTCCGATCCAGTGCACATCCCTAATCTCAATAGGTTGGAGTGCTGGGCTGAAAACAACAGAATGAAATTTAATAGGGATCAATGCCAAGTTCTACACCTAGGAAAAAGAAACCAAATACACAGTTACAAGATGGGGGATACTTGGCTCAGCAATACTGCATTAATAGAAGTTCCAGATCGTGTGAGGTACTGGTTCCCCTCTATTCGGCACTGGTTAGGCCTCATCGTGAATATTGTGTCCAGTTCCGGTCACCACACTTCAAGAAGGATGCAGACAAGCTGGAGGGGGTTCAGAGGAGGGCAACGAGGATGATCAGGGGTCTGGAAACAAAGCCTTATGAAGAGAGACTGAAAGAAGTGGGCATGTTTAGCCTTGAGAAGAGAAGACAGAGGGGAGGCATAATAGCACTGTTCAAGTACTTGAAAGGTTGTCACACACAGGAGGGCCAGGATCTCTTCTCGATCATCCTAGAGTGCAGGACACGAAATAATGGGCTCAAGTTACACGAAGCCAGATTCTAGCTAGACATCAGGAAAAACTTCCTGACTGTTAGAGCAGTATGACAATGGAACCAATAACCTAAGGAGGTTGTGGGCTCTCCTTAGGCCTTCAAGAGGCAGCTGGACAGCCATCTGTCAGGAATGCTTTAAGGTGGATTCCTGCATTGAGCAAGGGGTTGGACTCGATGGCCTTATAGGCCCCTTCCAACTCTACTATCCTATGATTCTATGATTGAGAATTTTGGAGGCATCCTTGCACAATTCTGCCGTGAAGCTGAGCAGATTTGGTCCCATCAGATGCCTGGAAGGGAGGCCTTGTGGAGCCATATGTAATTCCTCCTTCCCGCCCTCTCGTTTTCTCTCTTTGACATCTTCCAGCCAGCTCGCTTTGTCTCAGGCTGTTGGCTATTTATAACAGTCGCCTTCCTCATAGGAGCAACTTGTGCCTTGCTGCCCCTCAAGTAATGAAGAGTTCAGTTATAATAAATAGCTGCAAATTGGCGTATGTCCAAGGGAAAGTGGTGACTGAAGTCAGAACATCTGTATGGGTGATGCTTTTCTTTTCGTGCATCCTGAATCCTGATATGGATGTCAGTTGACCCTTTTAAAGCATTTTGGATTACTTATGTCCTTAATGCCAACATTTATGCAACCCTCAAGCAGGCCAATTCCCTGTTTTTACAGCTGCAATGACAACCATGTTTGCAGAGGAAATAATGACATGAACAGCAACCTATGGGCCCTATAGTGTTCAGTCCCAGAGAATAATAATATTGCATCCATAGGGCACATGTTGAAGTGCGCCATAACCACAGGTCCTGAAATATATCATGAAAAGAAGGCCACACGGAAGATGTAAAACCAACAACAGCAACTTTAATGAACAAAGCTTATTGAGAATGGTCTATGCAGTAAACTGCTGCAGGCAATGCTGAACAGAAACTAAGAGCACAGTGCCTGAGAGCTGATTCAGGCACTTCCTACTATTTCTTTCTTTCTTTCTTTATTACATTTGTATACCGCCCCATAGCTGAAGCTCTCTGGGCAGTTTACATAGGATTAAAAACAATTAAAAACATTATACAAAAATTAAAACAACAAAAACATACAACATACACACAATCTGTACATTTAAAACCACTACAACATTCCAAAAAGCTACAAAAAAACCCAAAAACAAAACAAACCCAGGCTCCTCAGATATTGCCAAATGCCTGAGAGAAGAGGAAAGTCTTGACCTGGCGCTGAAAAGATAACAATGTTGGTGCCAGGCGGGCCTCGTCGGGGTGATCGTTCCACAATTGGAGGGCCACCACAGAGAAGGCCCTCTCTCTTGTTGCCGACCTCCGATCTTCCCTCGGAGTAGGCACTTGGAGGAGGGCCCTAGATGTTGAACGTAGTGTTCGGGTAGGTTCATGTCGGGAAAGGCGTTTCATCAGGTATTATGGTCCCAAGCCGTGTAAGGCTTTATAGGTTAAAACCAGCACCTTGAATCGGGCTCGGAAACATACAGGCAGCCAATGCAAGCGGGCCAGAGTAGGTCTTATATGCTCGAACCTACTGGTTCCGGTTATCAATCTGGCCGCTGCATTTTGCACAAGCTGCAGCTTCCGAACCACCTTCAAAGGCAGCCCCACGTAGAGTGCATTGCAGTAATCTAACTTGGAGGTTACCAGAGCATGGACAACTGAAGCCAGGTTATCCCTGTCCAGATAGGGATGTAGCTGGGCCACCAACCGAAGTTGGTAGAAGGCACTCCGTGCCACTGAGGCCACCTGCGCCTCAAGTGACAGAGATGATTCTAGGAGAACCCCCAAGCTACGAACCCGCTCCTTCACGGGGAGTGCAACCCCATCCAGAAAAGGTTGAAGACCCTCTATCCGGTCAGCGGAACCACCCACTAACAGCGTCTCAGTCTTGTCTGGATTGAATTTCAGTTTATTAGCCCTCCTCCAGTCCATTGTTGCAGCCAGGTACTGGTTCAGCACATCCACAGCCTCACCTGATGAAGATGAAAAGGAGAAATAGAGCTGCGTGTCATCAGCGTACTGATGACAACGCACTCCAAAACTCTGGATGACTGCACTCAACTGTTTCATGTAGATGTTGAACTGCATGGGGGACAAGACTGACCCCTGTGGAACCCCATACTGGAGAATCCATGGGGCTGAGCAATGTTCCCCAAGCACCATCTTCTGGAGCTGACCTGCCAAGTAGGAGCGGAACCACTGCAATGCAGTGCCTCCCACTCCCAACTCAGCCAGTCATCCCAGAAGGATACCATGGTCGATGGTATCAAAAGCTGCTGAGAGATCAAGGAGAATCAACAGAGTCACACTCCCTGTCTTTCTCCCAACATAGGTCATCATACAGGGTGACCAAGGCTGTTTCCATACCAAGACCAGGCCTGAAACCCGACTGAAATGGATCCAGATAATCGGTCTCATCCAAGAGTGCCTGGAGATGGCTCGCAACCACCCGCTCCAGGACCTTGCCCAGGAATGGAACATTTGCTACTGGCCTGTAGTTATTAAGATTTTCAGGGTCCAGGGAAGATTTCTTTAGGAGTGGCCTCACTGCCGCCTCTTTCAGGAGGCCTGGGACCACTCCCTCTTGCAAAGAGGCATTAATCACTTCCCTGGTCCAGCCAGTTGTTCCATCCCTGCTAGCTTTTATTAGCCAAGAGGGGCAAGGATCCAATATGGAAGTGGTTGCACGAACCTGTCCAAGCACCTTGTCAATGTCCTCGAGCTGCACCAACTAAACTCATCCAAGAAAACAGGACAAGCCTTTGCTCTGGATACCTCACTAGATTCACCTGCTATAACACTGGAGTCTAAGTCCTGATGGATGCCTGAGATTTTATTCTGGAAGTGCCCAGCAAATGTATTACAGCGGGCCTCAGATGGTTCTACCATGTCCTTGGGGCCAGCATGTAAAAGCCCCCGGACAACTCTGAAAAGCTCCACTGGGCAGCAGGTTGATGATTGAATAGTGGCAGCAAAGTATTGTTTTTTTTGCTGCCCTAACTGCCCCTGAATACAGCTTACCATAAGTACTTACCAGTGTTTGATTGCATCCATCAGGAGTTCGTCTCCATCTGCCCTCAAGCCATTTCCTGTTTTGTTTCATCTCTCTCAGCTCCGGGGTATACCACGGAGCCGTACGAGCTCTACACAGGAGAGGGTGCTCAGGAGCAATCGTGTCAACTGCCCGGGTCATTTCTGCATTCCACAGGTCAACCAGGGTTTCGACAGGAGAGCCAGCCCTATCAGCTGGAAAACTCCCCAGAGCCCTCTGGAAACCATCTGGATCCATTAGCCTCTGGGGGCGGACCATCTTAATGGGTCCCCTGCCCTTGCAGAGGGGAAAAGCCACTGTAAGTCTGAACCTCAGCAGGTGGTGATCTGACCATGACAGAGGGGTTGATGTAAAATCCCCCACTTTCAGATCCCCATCTCCATGTCCAGTTGAAAAAAACAGGTCTAGAGTATGCCCTGCTACATGCGTCGGGCCGATGGCATGTTGGGACAGTCCCATGGTTGTCATGGACACCATGAAATCCTGAGCTGCCCCAGATAAAGTGCCCTCAGCGTGAATGTTGACATCCCCCAGAACCAAGAGTCTGGGGGACCTCAACAGTACACCGGAGACCACCTCTGTCAGCTCAGCTAGGGAGTCCGTTGAGCAGCGGGGTGGGCGGTACACCAACAGAATTCCTGATCTGTCCCGTTGGCCCAACACAAGGTGCAAACACTCTAGACCAGTAGTCACATGGACAGGGAGCCTGCAGAGGGAGATGGAGTTCCTATAGACCACAGCAACCCCCCCCTCCCCGGCCCTCAGGTCTACCCTGATGCTGAACCAAGTACCCGGGTGGGCATAGCTGGGAGAGACTAACCCCTCCCTGCTCACCCACCCAGGTCTTGGTTATACATGCCAGATCGGTTGCCTCATCCACAATTAAGTCATGGATGAGGGAGATCTTATGATGCATCGATCTGGCATTTAAAAGCAGCACCCGGAGGCCTGAGGGCTGGCTGATAGGGTAACCAACAAGCCTGTGGGTGTGAGGGGGACCGGAACAAGGCACAGCCATTAACTGTCTGGGCCTCGTTCCCCTTACCTGGCAAGTCCTCCTCACAACACCATATCTCCCTCTACCCGTCACTACACTGATTGGGCCCCCCTCAGATCCCCCCACCTGGCCCTGTATCCTCCCTCCCAGGCACATAGCTCAAGCCTGGGGAAAAGGAAATAAAACAAAACAAAAAACAACCAAAGACAAAAAGCCAGCAAGCAGCCCTTCCTCTCCCCCGGGCAGCAGGCCTCCCTCTCCTGCAGGTTTGATGGCTTTACTATGGCAAACTAGAAGGGCCAATACACTGCAATTATGATTTAACCCATAGTTAAACCATTGTGCAGGGTTTGCATGTAACGAAAACTCATGGTTTGTTGATGAGTTGTGAATTCTGGGTTGTTTGTCGTTAAGAACCCATGATTAAGCCATAGTGCAGGATTCACATGTAACAACAACCCAGCGTATGGGTTGAGGCTAGGTTGTTGTTGAATCATGGGTTGTTGTTGAATCATGGGTTGTCGTTACATAGAACTGTGCACTACAGTTTAACTCTGGGTTGTTAACCACGAACAGCCCAGAGTTCATATCCCAATACCAAACATGGTTTCTCTTCCTGGATTCATGCAAATTTCTGCAATTTGCTGTCATAATTTGCATACATGTTTTTTTCACTTACACACACACACACACACACACACACTATATAGAAATTCAGACAGCTGGCCCGAACCATTGAACACGGAGTTGGGCCAGCTGGTGGAAGACGGAATGAACTCCATGGGGGGAGCTCCACCCCCCAAATGGATTCCTCTGATATCCCTAGAAAGAATTCAGCTCAGCTCTAAACCTGATAGCACCACCAATCTCTGTTTTGGATATGACTAGATTGAACCCCCAACCTTGTATTAAGAAGGGGTATTTGAAAGACTGGAAGACTCTACCTTTGGAGTTCTGTTACAGAAACAAAAAATGACATTCACATGTTTTGGTCTCAAGATGCTTTTTTAAACTAGCCTTGAGGTTGTTGAAAGTTTTTCTTCTGTCCTGCCAGGCTGTTTTCTATTACTCCTGCTATGTTGCTGTAACTGCTGCTCTGACCCATCTGAAACATGGCATTTCTGATGCTCTACCTCACTTCTTACAATTGGCGTACATCTGCCCTCTTGACCAAAGTACTGTAGAGGCCAAGGTTTGCTGCATGCCATGAAACCAGAATATAAACTTTTTGTAGGGTGAACACATGGATCTGTTCAGCAGGTGTGGTTTTTTCTCTGTAAAGAAACAGACATGCTTGGTGAACAGGTTGTTGAAGAGCCTAATCGGTTAAAGGGTACAGAGTGTCTCCTAGGACAGTTTCGCATATTATATGTTTCCTACACGGAGAGCCTGTCTGTGCTGGAAGTGCAATAATAATAATAATAATAATAATAATAATAATAATAATAATAATAATAATATATTTATTTATCACCTGCCTCTCCCAACGGATCGAGGTGGGGAACAACACCAAACACAAAATACAAAAACTGATTAAAAGCAGATAAAACCAGTACATCATTAAAACACCAATAAAACACCAATAAAACACTTTAAAATTCATCTAGGTAGGCCTGCCGGAAGAGATCAGTCTTTATAGATCTTTTAAATTCCTGAAGACTAGTAAGTTGGTGAATCTCTCCCGGCAGGTCATTCCACAATCTGGGAGCGGCAGAAGAGAAGGTCCTCTGGGTAACAGTTGTCAGTCTAGTTCTTGTTGACTGTAATAAATTCTTCCCAGAGGACCTGAGCGTGCGGGGCGGATTGTATGGGAGAAGGCGATCCCGTAGGTAACCTGGACCCAAACCATGTAGGGCTTTAAAGGTAATAACCAACACTTTGTACTTCGCCCGGAAACTGATTGGCAGCCAGTGAAGAGATTTTAAAACTGGTGTAATGTGGTCACCCCTAGATGTACCGGTGACCAACCTGGCTGCCATATTTTGAACTAATTGAAGTTTCCGGACTAGGCACAGAGGTAGCCCTATGTACAGCGCATTGCAGAAGTCGAGCCTCGAAGTTACCAGTGCGTGCACTACTGATTTTAGGTCTTCCAACTCTAGGAAGGGGCGCAGCTGGCGTATCAGCCGAAGCTGATAGTAGGCACTCCTGGCAGTCGCATCTATCTGAGCTGTCATTTGGAGCGACGGATCCAGGAGCACCCCCAAGCTGCGAACACAGTCTTTCAGGGGGAGTGTAACCCCATCCAGAACTGGTTGACACACCTCCAACCCCAGGTTGTGGCCCTTGACAGTAAGCACCTCCGTCTTGTTCAGCTTCAGTTTGTTTTTCCTCATCCAGCCCATTACCGCCTCCAAGCATTCATTCAGAGGAGACACACTATCCTTAGCTGATGCTGTTGTCGAAGGCATAGAGAAATATATTTGGGTGTCATCAGCGTATTGATAGCACCCCGCCCCATGCCTCCGGATGATCTCTCCCAGCGGTTTCATGTATATATTAAACAGCACTGGGGATAGGATGGCACCTTGTGGTACACCACATAGCTGCTCCTTCTTTGAAGAGCAACTATCCCCAAGCATCACCATCTGGAACCTGCCCGAGAGGTAGGACCGGAACCACTGAAGCACAGTGCCCCCGAGTCCCAATTCCCTCAGGCGTTCCAGAAGGATACCATGGTCGATGGTATCGAAAGCCGCTGAGAGGTCCAGGAGTACCAACAGGGACACACTCCCCCTGTCAATACTTAAGCGTAGATCATCCACTAAGGCGACCACAGCAGTCTCAACTCCATATCCTGCTCTGAAGCCAGTTTGAAATGGGTCTAGAAAATCTGTATCATCCAAAACTGCTTGCAGTTGGAAGGCAACCGCCCTCTCGATCACCTTGCCCAAAAATGGAAGATTTGATACTGGCCTATAGTTATTAAAGTCCAGGGGATCCAGGGAGGGCTTTTTTAGAAGCGGCCGTACTACCGCTTCTTTTAAACATGATGGAAAACTCCCCTCCCTGAGAGATGTATTAATAATATATTGTAATTGTGATCTAACTGCATCTCCTCCCTGGGCGACCAGCCAAGAAGGACAGGGATCGAGAGGGCAAGTCGTCCTCCTCACTCGACCAAGCAGCTTGTCCACGTCCTCGGTACTCACCAACTGAAACTGATCCAGTGTAATTCTACTCGCGGAGTTGCTGGACACTCCATTGTCAGCCTCTGCTATAACGACAGCATCTAAGTCGGCTCTTATCCGAGAGATTTTATCTGTGAAATGATTGTTAAAGGCATCACAGCGAACTACTGAAGGCTCTAACATCGGGTTCAGGGGGGAGGGTGCCCGAGTTAGACCCCTCACCACCCTGAACAGTTCTGCTGGACGCGAATTCGCAGACGCAATGCGTGCAGAGAAGTAAGCTTTCTTCGCTGCACGTATTGCCACCCCATAGGAACGAAGATGTTCTCTATGTCGTGTCTTATCGGATATAAGTTTCAAAGCGACATTGAAAGCGACATTGAAAGCCATACATGAAGGCACGTGAAGTTGTGGAATTTGCTATACAAGTTGAAGTGAAGGCCACCAATCCGGATGGCCTTAAAGCGGGATTGGACAAATTCATGGAGGAGAATTGGACAAATTCAAATTGTTCCACTACCTTAAAAGTAGGAATTTGCTTTCACTGCCTTCACCACCATGGGCTCTTGCAAGCCAAGGGGAATGGTGAACCTGATCTAAGCTGTACTACAGCACTACCATTGCACATAGATGGATGGAGAAAGTCTGAATAAATGGACAGTTCTCACAGTGGAGGGATAGAAGACGTGGGTTCCCTCAAGGATCTATATTTGGACCTGTGCTTTTTAACTTGGGCCTTTTCTACACCTAAGGGTGCAGAGGGAGGGCCTGGGGGAGATCCCGGACTTACTTGCTTCCAGGATTGTCACCCACTTTCCACACAGCAAGCATGTCATCCCGGAAGCAAGCAGGGACATTGTGGCAGCCATTTTTTTTTTGAAGCAGCAGGGCTGGTCGTGCAAGAGCGAGGCCCCACTCCATTGAAACAGGTACTTAAAAAAAAATGCCCCCCAAAATCGCAGACCTTACCCCCTGCCATCCCATCGATGGCGAAAATGCAGCCCCCTCTCACCTTATGGGCATGGAGCTGCCCGTTTCTGGTGCCGTGCTTACTCACGAGTAAGCAGGCACCAGGCGGGATGGGCACCCACACCTCCAGGGGTCCTCGGGATTGTCCCGGGACCAGTGGAAGATTCAGATTTTCCCAGGGTTTCTTTATCCCTGAGAAAAGCCGTGCCCACCCCCCTGCCCCTGGGAGTCCCTGTGCATCATCTGGATATCCAGGGACAGTCCCGGGAGTAGAAACGGCCTTGTTCTTAAACAATCTGGAGTTAAGAGTGAGCAGTGGGGTGGCCAAGCTTGAGAATAAGATCAAATTATTTGGAGTGGCAAAAAGAAAACAGGGATTGCAAAGGGCTCCTGAAGAGTCTCTCCAAATTGAGGGAACGAGCAAGAAAGTAGCAATGTGGTTCCATGCAAGCATGTGTAAAAAAGAGGCAAATTGGGCAAAGAATAAATACACCCTTGCTTCACATATGCCCTGATAGGATCAAAGCTGGCAGCGACTGACCAGGAAAGGGGTACTGGGGTTGTGGTGGAGAGGGTGAATACCATGCCTGTCTCCCCCCCGTCCCCGAGAGTCCCAGTGCGTCATTTGGACGCACAGGGACCACCCAGGGGCCATTCCAGAAAAAACGGCCTGTGTAGAAATGGCCTCAGTGTTAGCAGCACTCGGTAGCAAAAGAGCCAGCCTGCATCTGCTGCTTTGGCTACAGTCGGCGTTCTTTCAGGGTCATCAGCCTGAGGCGCTGGTGGAGGGGACCCAGCTGTGATTGAGAAACTGCCTTTTACCCCTCCTTTCTACTTCCTGCTGCTTTTTGGACTGGAAACTGCTGAGCAGAAATATCAGTGACTCAGTGCATCCCTGGCCAAACAGAAAGGAAGGATGAGTTTGGTTGGGTTTTCGTCTAAGAGGTCATGGTTTCTAATAAAGGGAGGTTGACAACCTGCAGTATTAGCATTGTGATGCTGATTTGATTTTTTTTAAAAAATAGATGCTTATTCGTTTTTGTTTTTATGGCAAGCCTCTGAAGAAGGAGTACATGTTAGAACCGCTGTGGGGATGCTACTGAAGATGGCCTCCCTGCGATAAATCCCTATCCTGGTCAGGGCATTTAAAAGTAGATACCATGAGGATGAACACTAATAAGGCTTCTGCCCTGAAAGGCAGCTAAGAAATGTTTTAAATACATTAATTAAATAAATAAATAAATAAATAACCTGTTGGCACTGTGACTAGGGCCGTTTCTACACCAGATGTTTTGCCTGGAATCACCCTCGGCTGGTCTCTGTGTGTTCACATGACACACAGGGACTCCCGGGGGCAGGGGGGAGGACAGTCACAGGATTTGCCAGGGATAAGGGATACCTGGAAAATCCCGATTTTACCGTGGTCCAGGGAAGTTCTTGGGACTGCAGGAGATGTGGCTGCCCATCCCAGTTGCTGCTGCACTTCCTCATGAGTAAGCGTGGTAGCAGAAATGGGCACAGAGCCACACCGTGTAGCTCCCTGCCCATAAGGGGAGAGGGTAAGTTCGCCATCCCCAAGATGGTGGGGGGAGGGTGGGGGCCCTGATTTCGGGCGTGTTGTTTTTTTTAAAACTTACTTTTCATTGGAGCTCCACTGCGCTCTTCACGGATCTTCAAAAAACAACAACAACAACAACAAAATGGCGCCCGCAACTGCTGTGGCCCAGGAGGAAGCTGGGACATTACGCTCTGATGTGTATAGAGAGCAACGATTCCGGAAGCAGGTACTTACGGGATTGCCCACCCTCCCTTTCTCTACACCCCTATGGGGTAGAAAGGGCCTAGGTTCACACAATATGCTAACCCACATTCAGTAGTTGAGTGTGGGTTTTTCAACCATGGGTTGTTGTTGTACCGTGGGTTATTGTGTTTTCCGGATCAGGCCTGTTCTTCCTAGTGTGCCGGGAAAGGCTTTCGGAACCTCAATCGGACTTGGAGGCCAAAGAAGAAGAAGGAGACATACACCAGTCAAGATGGAAAACGGGGGAGGACATTCCCCAAGATTCTTCAGAGGTTGAGGAGCAATCTTCCCAGGAGCTTATTGGACTGAACGTCTAGGCTCAGAGATCACCTTCCCTGCCTGGAAACTCAGTCTTTGTCAGAGGGGAAGAGAACATAAGAGTTGACAAACCCCAGAGTCTGCCGCAAGGTCAAGGAGGCAGAGTTGAGAGGTGGTGGGAGGTGGTCCTCTAAGCTAGCCACTCGTCAGAGGTTACAATTTGAAGTCCCGCCCTGAGGGAGGGGTTTGATAAAAGCCTCTTGGGCACTGCAGGAAACTGTCCATTTAGTGGGTAGGCAACTGCCTTGTTTAGCTCCTAGGCTTCACACTCCCTTCAGGTATGAAGAGACATCTATATACTGAATAAAGCTTTGTGGATTGCACAACAGACCTCTTTATTGTCTCATATCTTGGTGGGAGGGCTTGGAATAATGACATGTGTTGTCTGAATGCAGCACATTTTCTAGAAGGTGGCTTGTTCACCATGTATTGTGGCTTATTCTTTCTCGAACAATTCGCCTTGAGAATTGTTTGTTGTTGGGTTGCTCACGGAGGTTAACTAGCCACACTGCATGGTTAACAAGCAACCCCACAGAAAATGCTCTGGGTTGAGACAACACAATGGCTCAATTCGGATGACACAATAAACAACTGGTGTGGGGGAAACAATCGTCAGTTGCTTTGACTATTGTGTCATTCCAATGCTGCCATAGTTAACTCAGTGCTGATCCTCATCCACACCACAGTTGATTATTTATTACCATGTTGTTTGGGGAGTACCCCCTAGGGTTAGGGTTAGAGTTAGGGATAGTCAACCCACCATTGACTATCGTGTCATCCGAATTGAGCCAATAACTCATGGTTCACAAAACAACCCACACTCAACCATCGGAGTGTAGGTTAGCATGTTCTGTGAACCCAGCCTGTGGGTCTCTTTGTCTGCTTGGAAGTTGATGGATGAACCCTTGCAGTCAGTACTGTAGCTCAGGATTACACAAACCATGGGCTACAGCTAGTGTGTGGCTTGTGGAGCCGTGGGGATCCCAGCCACTTTCCCCCCATGGTCTACCTGATTATCTGGACTGCAGGAGGAAAACCCACTGTTCTAGCCTGCTGCTTCCAAGTCTTGCTGCGTCTGTGAGCCAAATGCCCTTTTAATTACAGCATGGAGTGACCCTACATTATGGCCATTACGTGGAATTAGACTAGTGGGCAGCAGTATTGCTTCTCCCAGCAAATAAGCCAAAAGGGGATAACTGATGTAGGAGAGGAACAACCAGAGGGCATTTTGCCGGGGATGTGGCCCCTCAAACATGGAACTGGTCCTGATCCATCTCTTCTTTCTGTTGAAGCAGGTGGGATTTCAATTTTACCCGTCCACAGGCAGGGCAGGAGGGACTGGGAAGACATGGAGTAGGGGGTACCAGCCTCTCCCACTGCCCATTGAAAGGTAAAGATCTAATTTCTGAGGTTCTAACCTGCCTGGGGGCTGCCCCCCCCCCAGCTGTCTCCACACCGTAATAGATGAATTTTCATGAAAACGTTACAGTGACAAAGGACAGTTTTCAACGTAGGGCAGGGCTGTTGAACGTAAGTCAGGGTTGTTGACGCACTTTCAGCCCACAGACCAAATTCCTTTTCAGAGAAACTCTTGAGGGCCACATTCCAGGGCTGGGTGGGGCTGGAGGCAAAAGGGGCAGGGCCAAAACACCCCAAATACCTGCTGATTTTAGCTTACAGCTCTTACTGCCACCAGCTAAACCTTACTAGTGTCATTTCAACCCTTCAGAGTGTGTGTGTGTCTGGGGGGGAATTGATCAACAGCTGGGAAATCACTAAACAATTGGTGGGGAGGGAGAGGGCCAGGGGAAGAGGGGTATCCATTTGGGGAACCTGAAATGGTCACATTGAGTCCCCAAAAGGGCCAGATTTGACCTCTGGGCCTGAAGTCTGAGGTTCTGCATCACTGATGCAAGGTCAAGGAAGGGATGCTCTTGATCAGATCACCTCCCTTGTGGACTGTGGGAATGCTGTGGACATAGTATATCTTGACTTCAGCAAAGCTTTTGACAAAGTGCCCCATGATATTCTGATTAAGAAACTAGTGAAAAGTGGGCTAGATGGAACAACTATTAGGTGGATCCTCAGCTGGCTTCAGAATTGGACTCAAAGAGTGGTTATCAATGGAACCTTTTCACACTGGAGGGAGGTAATGAGTGGGGTACCGCAGGGCTCAGTCCTGGGCCCAGTGCTCTTCAACATTTTTATTAATTATTTGGATGAGGAGGTGCAGGGAATGCTTATCAAATTTGCAGATGACACAAAATTGGGTGGGATCGCTAACATCCTGGAAGACAGAAACAAACTCCAAAGTGAACTTGATAGACTGGAGCGCTGGGCTGAAAACAACAGAATGAAATTCAATAGGGATAAATGCCAAGTTCTACACCTGGGAAAAAGAAACCAAATGCACAGTTACAAGATGGGGGATGCTTGGCTAAGCAATACCACAAGCGAGAAGGATCTTGGAATTGTTGTAGATCAGAAGCTGAATATGAGCCAACAGTGTGATGTGGCTGCAAAAAAAGCAAATGCTATTTTGGGCTGCATTAAGAGAAGTATAGCTTCCAAATCACACGAGGTACTGGTTCCTTCTATTCGGCACTGGTTAGGCCTCATCCTGAGTATTGCGTCCAGTTCTGGGCACCACACTTCAAGAAGGATGCAGACAAGTTGGAGGGGGCTCAGAGGAGGGCAACGAGGATGATCAAGGGTCTGGAAACAAAGCCCTATGAGGAGAGACTGAAAGAATTGGGCACTCTTCAAATACTTGAAAGGTTGTCACACAGAAGAGGGCCAGGATCTCTTCTCGATCAACCCAGACTGCAGGAAGCATAATAATGGGCTCAAGTTGCAGGAAGCCAGATCCTGGCTGGACATCAGGAAAAACTTTCTGACTGTTAGAGCAATAAGACAATGGAACCAATGACCTAGGGAGGTCGTGGGCAATCTCACATTAGAGGCATTCAAGAGGCAGCTGGACAACCATCTGTCGGGGATGCTTTAAGGTAGATTCCTGCATTGAGCAGGGGTTGGACTCAATGGCCTTATAGGCCCCTTCCAGCTCTACTATTCTATGATTCTATGATGAAAAGGGACCCTTGAGAGATATTGTCAAGGCATGCATTGAGCGAAAGAGCTCTGAAGTCATGCCCATGAAGAAATCTTCATCAAATTCTGATTGCTGTGTCCAAAATGAGTAATAAGTGTTTCTTGTTCATTTGAAAGGCAACCCAGTGATCCGGAGGGAGAGGCGGGTAAGAAATATTATTATTATTATTATTCCGCCAAGCACACGTGGGTCCTTTAAACACATGCGTCAAGCCAGCAATAACATTTACGTAATTATGGCGCCAGTATTTCTTCAGTTCGCACAATGTTAATTAGGGTGAAAATGAAAGATTAAAAAAAGGCTTGTTTCATTTAAACAACACAGCAGGGTCCCCCAGACAAATCCATAATCTGAGGCCGAGACTGTTTTGTCTCTGAGCTCTGTTGAGAAGTTAATTTACATTTCCTATTAAATAAGTAAAATGAGATGTAGAAAGTGAGGAACAAGGAAACCTGAATATTTGGGCACCACCCAAGGGCAGATCACTCAAGAGTAAGAGCTGGAGCATCTTAGAACCACAATCGCAGGACACCAGTAAGAACATAAGAAGAGCCATGCTGGATCACACCAAAGGCCTATCTAATCCTGGATGTTGTTTGCACAGTGGTAGGGTGACCATCTGAAAAGGAGGACAGGGCTCCTGTATCTTTAACAGTTGTATAGAAAAGGGAATTTCAGCAGGTGCCATTTGTATGCAATTAGTTCCTGCTGAAATTCCCTTTTCTATACAACTGTTAAAGATACAGGAGCCCTGTCCTCCTTTTCAGATGGTCACCCTACCACCGTGCAAACAACATCCAGGATTAGATAGGCCTTTGGTGTGATCCAGAAGCCCTGCCCTCTTTTGTACATGGTCAAGAGACAGAACTCCTGCAGCTTTAACTGTTGTGATGAAGAGCGAATTTCACCAGGTTATGTATGCATAAACAACACCTGCTGAAATTCCCTGTCCTTTGCAACCGTTAAAGATACAGGAGCCCTGTCCTTCTTTTCATATGGTCAGCCTACCCTGTGCATCATGTGGACGCACAGGGAGCACCCAGGGATGGTCCCAGGAAGAAAGGACGGCGTAGAAACGGTCTCAGTCTAATCTACTTCACAGGGCTTTTGTGAGGGTAACATGCAGTACATGAGCCATGTATCTCACTGGTGGGCTTTAGGCAAGGCGCTGATTTTCACCATGATCTACCTCACAGGGTTGTTGTGAGGCTATAAAGGGATAGCCCTGATTTATGCTCTCTTGATCTCCTTATAGGAAGTGTGGGACAAATGTGACAGATAAAACAAATAACAAAGGGAGAGGGTTGAAGTGTGAATTCTTTGAGACGGGTGTATGTGTGTCTACGTGTCCACACACACACAAACACACTTCACTTTCACATCCCAGGAGCCCTGGGTACAACCTGAAACCTGCAGAGCATGTAAGGGAGCCTAATCCAATTCAGTCTGCCGTCTCTTACCTCCATTTTAAAACTGTGCCTAAATGCAGGTTTTGTGGCTTCAATACCACACCAGCTTTTCTCTCTCTCTCTCTCCCTCTCTCCCTTCCCCTTGTTTCGCTTAACAGCTAGCCTGAAGAAGAGCTCTGGAGAATTCAAAAGCTTGCTCACCACATAGTGAAGAGAAGCTCTGGGGAACCCAAGGGTTGCTCGCACCTTTGTACTACTTGGTTGATTTTATTAAAAGGAGCACTTCGAACAAAGTCTCCGATGGATGCACTTCTTAGCACCATCACATCCCACACTCTTATTAATTTGGACATAAAACTTTAGGGAAGTGTCATTTTTATTGGAAGACTACTTTAGTTTGTTTGTTTTTTAAAGAAATAATAAAATACTTTTCTTTCTTTGTGCCATGGAGCCCAGCTCTTCCCTAAGAGAAACTTAAACTTGCTAAGGATATCTGACAGAGTTGTAACGATGAAACTTTTCCCGATAAACCATCCAAGCCTACATTTGGGTTTTTTAAACTTTTGACATCAAGCTTAAGAAGTAACATAATGCCCAGAGCGTTTGATACCAATTTCTCCCCCCTCCCGCCTTAATGGATCTGTGATTGACTCCACCCCCCACCCCCCGTTTTTTTTAAAAAAAGTGCAGAGGAAAAGTTCTTTGAAGGGCATGCAAAGACGAAACACATTGACCTCAAATTTCATTGTATGTTTCATTTGTAAAGATGAAATGTGGGCTGTAGAGATCTCCTTAATACAAGGAGATCTTAATACAAGGAGATCTTAATACAAGGAGATCCATCACGCCTATTTTCTTTTCTTGATATGCACCCGCAATTTTGACCTCTGTTTCTGTATCACGGCAAGGGATGGTGCCTTTCACGATTGTCGCTATACTGGGGGACTCTCTTTTCACTTGTTTGCTCTGCCGTTATTGCGCCCACCACTTCTCCTTCCCCCTCCACTTCATTGGTCCTTGTCAGATGATGGATGTGGGAGCCACCCCCCTCGCTCTGGCTTTGTTGTCTAGCATTTTACTGATTCAATGTTTAATAGGCTGGGCACCGTTTCTGCAGGCAAGGAGGCAAGGAGGGTGGGGTTGGAGCAGCAAAAGCCCGTTCGACCGGCTCAGTTCGTTTGACACAGTGTGCTGGAGGAGAACCACCTCACCCTCCTCTTTTGTCAGTAAGCACACATTCAAAGCACACACCCCCAACAAAAGAAAAAATGTGAGGACGATAATACATGGGGGTGGAAGGGTGCTTTAATCCTGCATGGACGAAATAAACCAGACTTTCCTCACTCCAAAATAAGATGGAAAAGGGAAGGGAAGGGAAGAGGCGAGAGGAGTGCAGGACAGTGATGATGTCATGTGAGTACCGCATTGCAAAACCATAAACCAGGCATGATGAGAGTGTGATAAACGCTGGTGTGATGGAACCCAAAGTCTCTTAGTTCCCGTGGGAAGCAGAGATGTGGAAATGCCAAAACCTATGCTTAACATGGTTATACTTAGCATTCAGGAAAGTCTCAACATGGTTGAGATATTTTTTTTACAACAGGCAGGAAACTTTAATCTAGTACACAGATGGACATAACAGGAGGGCATATTTATTGATTACTTTAAAATTACTTTTAGGCTGCCTTTAAGTATAGAACTCTCCCTTTAAGTGCTCAGAAGAAAAGTACTGATGGATTATGTAGGGTGATCTTCTTCTAAGAGCATATCCACATTGCCCTTAAAGCTACTTATATTCTGTTTAAAAACATGCTTTTTTAAGTAGTTTCATTACGTGGTAGGACACACTGAGCAGTACTTACGTTCCATAGTGACTGCTTCCTCCATTCTCAAAGTGTTCACTGGTGTATTACAGGGTTAATTCCTTGACTCTTCTTCTTTAGTTTTTGTTTTGTAGTAGGGGTGTGCACGGACCCCCCGGATCGGATCGGGACCCGGATCGGGACCTCCAATTTTGTCCCGGACCGGTTCGGACAAAATCGGAGGCCCCCCGGACCGGATCGAGTCCGATCCCGACCCAAAAATCGTACATTTTTGGATCGGCCGCCATTTTTTTCCCCATAGACTTGCATTGCAATGCAAGTCTATGAGGAAAAAATGGCCGCGGGTGGGTAAGGGGGGGCCTAACTCCCTCCCCCCCCCGGGGCCGTCCGCTGTGGACGGCCCCGGCAGGTAAACCCCCTCCCCCGCGCTCCCTACCCCCCCTGGGGCCGCCTGCTTCCATCCGCTGGCGCCCGCGGGCGCCAGCGGATAGAAGCGGACGGCTCCGGGGGGGGGGGGTAAGCCCCCTTCCCCGCCACTTACCTTCTCGGCACGTCCGGCGCCGGCGGCTACTACCAGCGGGCTCCGCGGCCTACTCTCAAGTAGCGCGCCGGGTGATGACATCACCCGGCGCGCCACCCTGGAGCAGGCCGCGGAGCCTGCTGGTAGTAGTAGGCGCCGGCGCCGGACGGGAGCCGCCGGGCCGGGCAGGTAAGGGCCCCCCTCCCCCCTCCCCCCTCCGCGCGCCCCCTCCTCCCCTCCACGCACCCCCTCCTTACCTTTCCGGCCCGGCGGCTCCCGTCCGGCGCCGGCGCCTACTACTTCCAGCAGGCTCCGCGGCCTGCTCTAGAGTAGCGCGCCGGGTGATGACATCACCCGGTGCGCCATCCTAGAGCAGGCCGCGGAGCCTGCTGGGAGTAGTAGGCGCCGGCGCCGGACGGGAGCCGCCGGGCCGGAAAGGTAAGGGCCCCCCTCCCCCCTCCGCGCGCCCCCTCCTCCCCTCCATGCACCCCCTCCTTACCTTTCCGGCCCGGCGGCTCCCGTCCGGCGCCGGCGCCTACTACTTCCAGCAGGCTCCGCGGCCTGCTCTAGAGTAGCGCGCCGGGTGATGACATCACCCGGCGCGCCATCCTAGAGCAGGCCGCGGAGCCTGCTGGGAATAGTAGGCGCCGGCGCCGGACGGGAGCCGCCGGGCCGGAAAGGTAAGGGCCCCCCTCCCCCCTCCGCGCGCCCCCTCCTCCCCTCCACGCACCCCCTCCTTACCTTCCCGGCCCGGTGGCTCCCGTCCGGCGCCGGCGCCTACTACTACCAGCAGGCTCCGCGGCCTGCTCTAGAGTAGCGCGCCGGGTGATGACATCACCCGGCGCGCCACCCTAGAGCAGGCCGCGGAGCCTGCTAGTAGTAGTAGGCGCCGGCGCCGGACGGGAGCCACCGGGCCGAGAAGGTAAGTGCCCCCCTCCTCCCCCCCCCCGCTGTCCACTTTCATCGGCGGGCGCCCGCTGGCGCCCGCCAATGGAAGCGGCGGTGGGCGCCAGTGGGCGCCCGCCGATCCGCCGATCCGCCGAACCGGTTCGGAGCTTTTTCGGACCGGTTCGGATTGGATCGGCCGATCCAGCTGCGGGATCGGAAATCGGATAATTTATCCGATTTCCCACTGGACCGGACTCGGATCGTGGATCGGGTCCGATCCAGTGCACATCCCTATTTTGTAGGCTGCTTGAGTAAAGGGTCAAGCAGCCTGCAAAATAAAAATGAAAGGAGAAGAGTCAAGGAATTAACTCTGTAATACACCACTGAATACATTGAGGATGGAGGAAGCAGTCACTATGAAACGTAAGTACTGCTCAGTGTGTCCTACCACATAATGAAACGACTTAAAAAAACATATTTTAAAACAGAATATAAGTCCTTTTAAGGGCAGTGTGGATAGGCACTAAGGGGACAGTCCTCTATTTGAAGGCATCCTTTATTTGAAGGGGCTGTCCTGTCCAGTTGTGGCTTGAGGATAAAATCCACCTTACTCTTGCGTTCTTGGAAGAGAGAACAAATGAACAGACAGTGATATCAAGAAAGAGAAAAGCAAGGGCAGGGAGCTGTGGAGGTCAATGGTAGGCCAACAATGCCAACCTCTGAAGTAGAACCTCACTCCACTGTACTTTATAAAATGCCCTTCACCCTGCTGTGTTCACATCAACCACAAATTTATTAAATACTTTTGTAGATAGCTTGGGCGAAGAGAATAGAGCATTAGCTAGAATCCCCTGGGTCAAATCTCAGCTCAGCTACATAGTCCTTAGATTGTTTTAGTCAAACTACAATCTTCAGGCTACAGACCCCCACCTCCACCTGTAATATGACCCTACTTTAAAGGGCTGTTGTAAAGATGATTGAAATTCTATATATTGTATATGCAGAATTTATATGCGGCTTCACATTGAAACAGATTACAGAGACGGTGAATAATAAAAGATAAAATGAACTCCAGAGGCAGGGAGTCCCATAGAAAGGGGGCCACCACATTGAAGGCTCTTCTCCAGGTGGACTCCAGTCAGGCCATAGGTCCATGCAACCACCAAGAACATGCCTTCTGATGACCTCAGGGGTGGCACAAGGCATTTTGCTGCTTCAAGCAAATGACAAGATGGTGGGCCCATCCCCAATTCCACATTCATAAGCCAACTGGACTGGCAGCTGACCTTTACTTCAATGCTGGAGATGGGCTAGCATCCTCTACTGCACCTGAGGGGAGTACTCTAGCATAAGGGGGCGTGCATGATACACACAGCTCTGGCTTCCAGCATCTGCTACCATTCTGCCTAATGGCAGGGCCGGCTTCATATAGGTGAAATACTTTTAAACAAACTTCTCCTGAATGTTTAGACACAGGTTTCTTTTGGGGGGGGGTTATATATTGATTTTGAATCTTTATATAAGTTGCATTTTTATTCTCCCCTCCACCTTTACTGTACGCCTCTCAGGCATCCTTTTTTTTAAAGATATAGGGCATGCCTACACCTAAGGGTGTCGAGGGAGGGAGGGGGGAGGATTGCACAATCCTCCCCCAGTGCCCAAATGCGAGCGCGACATCCCAAGAGGGAAGAGGGACATCGCGGGTCCTGTGGGCACCATTTTGTTTTTAATGAAGTGGAGCTGCACAGCCCCGATTCGCGGGAAAGGTAAATAAAAAGCAAAACAACCCCCCTGCTCCCAACACCCCCATGGGCACAAAGCCACCCTGTGCACCTCTGTGCCCGTTTTAGGACCTGGATGGCAGAAAAACTGGGATATCCCCGGTTTCCGCTATCCCTGCGTTATCCCAGGGTTGTCCCTAAGTCATCCCTGGTTGACCCAGGGATCCAGCGTGATCATTTGGACGTACAGGGATGACCTAGGGATGACCCTGGGATATATCCTTGGTGTAGACATGGCCACAGAGTAGTTCCTACATTTTATAAATAAATGAATAAATAAATAAATACCTTTATTTCTTAGGAAATGCATTAAATAAAAACTAAGCAATTCTTTGTTGCCTTCTTTGAACACTCTCTCTTTTCATTCACATATGAGCCGTTCCCCCTTTCCCCTGCCACAACACACAACTTAGAAAACTTTGCTGACAAACTAGAAAACTTTACTTACAAACCTATATTTGGTGATATGAAAATGTGTTGGATGCACTATAGGTAGCGCAACAGGGTTCCTTGCCTCTCAAGACCATTTTCTCAAGATCATTAAAAAACAAAAAGAACAAAGAATTCTAACTTTATGGAAAGATTCTAGGAAGTGGTTAGCTTCCAATAGGTCAGAGATTCTTGATATTGGCCCTGTTCAGAAGACACCTTAAACCACGGCTTTAACCACGGTGTATAAGGCAAAAAACCTTATTCACCAGGGTTAAAGCTGTGGTATAAGATGTCTTCTGAACAGGGCCATTTTGTGAAAGACTTTAAAAAAGTCTCCGTCCAGTTCACGTCAAGAGGTCTCTCTCGAACAAGCAATTGTGAACATGGTAAAAGCCACCAAAAACAGAATGAACTAAAAAGAGAAACGGTCTTTGATGTGCCCGTATAATTGTGTTTAAATTTCAAGAATATTAAACAAACCCGTTGCCAGAAAGGATCTCCCCTCCAATGCTCTAGCTATTCAAGACAATACATGATTAAACATTTAGGCAGTGCATCCCACACTTGAAATGAGGTGGATTGAGAGTAAAATATTTGCACTTAATTCCCCTTGAATTAAGCCGAGAGTTTATTTGTCCCATTGATTCGAATAAGAACCAAATGCAATAGAAACCCAGTGATGTTGGGCTGGATCCAAACTTAATCATCCTTGTATTGAATTGGATTGGGATTGCCAAACTTTGGGTTGATCCAAACTTAATGATGGAATAAATCCTGTTGATTTCAATGGGTCTACTGTAAGTATGATTAAGTATGTATTGAATCTTTGGAAAACAGAGTTTTTAAAAAGATGAATGGTATGATTTGAAGAGCAAATGAAAGTGCATTTGCTGTGCCTTAACATTCTAATTGCTCTTTTTTGTTCCAATTTAAAATGATTTACCCCTTATTTAGAAAAGTACAAGTCCTCCATATTCATTTATATCCTGCATTCATTTCTTGTGCAATCATCCGGTGACACGGTCCAGTCGTGTTCTGAATTCTGCTAATGATTTTTTGCCTGCAATCTGGGAAACTATTTGGGGCTGTCTTGCAAGGACAAAGTTTCCGAGGGATTCGAAGTGATGCCCAAGATGGCAAAGCTCGAATTCGTACAAGAAGCTGCAAGAACTGAGATAGCTAGAGCTTGGAAAAAAATGCTAAAGGTCTTTCATTCCAGAAATATTTAGATAGAGTATGGTCGGTTGTGCCGGCAGGGAAATGAATGAGTAATTTCTGTATGGCAAGAAGGGAAATAAACAGAGGATAACTTCATAATAACTTGGACCTGATTCTTAATGTGTTGCTTAGAACTGAATATAGAAGATGGGCCTCCAATTAATCAGCAGCAGTTTTGGAGTACCAGATTCTAATGTGATATAGAAACGGACCAATTAATAATAGATACAATATTCCAACTGTGTTATCTATAGATGCATCAGTGATGTATGTGTGTGACTGTATTTGTAATAATTACTTGTTAGTAAAACAGGAAAAAAAAGAATTCATACAGGAAGCAGCAATTCTCTCTATGTACATTTCAAAAGCAAGAAGACAAAGATGTAGTTACCTTTCAGAGTCTCCACCGACTGTGTCTCCTGCTCTCTGCAGAAAAGAAGGGTGCGGGAAAAAAGATGAAGCAACATTTAGCATTTACGGTTGAAGAAGGAGAAAATGAAAACGAAAGAGGTCCTTAACATGATCAAAACTGTCTTATCTGCAGGAAATCAAGTCCACAGAAGCAAAGCAAACCAGCATTCTGTCATTCTTACGGGAAGGGAGCTGAAAACTTGCACTCATTTTGAGCAATGATTTCACAAGAGAAATGACAAATGGAACACTACATTTGCAATGTAGAAAACGCAGATGAGGTTATTGTGTCCCTTTTTAAAAAAAGAAAAAGAAAAAAGAAGAAGAAAGAGTTTGGAAATCCTTTGAGAGAATTTTATTTTGATAGTTAATTTGGTATAGGGAAATATCAATCAAACAAACCAAAGGTCAAATGAGGGAATTTCTGTGCATAAATTTCCTCACAGTTTTAGGGTCCTGCAAATTCTGCAACTCTCTCCTGTCTAAACTTGCATAGGATTTGCACCCTGAATAGCTGTGTAATGGAACACAGATTCATTTGGCTTCAAATCCGTGGTTCAAACAGCATCTTTGGTGGGGAAATACTTTCATGAGGAAAATGGCATGGGGGAGGGGGGAGAGTTAACCTCCTCAGCATTGTGGTCTTGATCTAAATCAGTCAGACACCCCTTTCCTATGGCTGCTATTAAATAGGCTGACCATATGAAAATGAGGACAGGGCTCATGTGACTTTAACAGTTGTAGAGAAAAGGGAATTTCAGTCGGCGTCATTTGTATACAATTCGTACCTGGTGAAATTCCCTCTTCATTACAACAGTTAAAGCTGCAGGGGCCCTGCCCTCTTTTGTACCTGGTCACTCTAGTATAGTGCATGCAACTTTAATTGCTGTGATGAAGAGGGGATTTCACCAGGTACTAATTGCATACAAATGATGCCGTCTGAAATTCCCTTTTCTCTGCAACTGTTAAAGTTACATGAGCCCTGTCCTCCTTTTCATATGGTCAGCCTACTATTGAATACAAATAAATATAGACAAAATTCTAGTCTAGCTTAGCTCTAAAACTGCTTGTTAGCCTGCTTAGGGTTTCCTGCCTGTAGCCTTGCAAAGGTGCTGTCTGAGCTTCTCTGATAACACAGAATGTTCACGAGCATTCTAATTGCAAAGGAGGATGATATCAGTTGTCAGAAGGCTGCTGACAATACTTGATGGACTGCTTTTCCTGACATGAACTTTACCTGGACACTGTGATCAACACCTGAAGCTTTTCTCTGAGTGCCTTCTCTGAGGGAATCTCCGACAAGGGAGAGGGCCTTTATAGTGGTGGCCCCCTGACTGCGATCTCCTCACTGAGGCCTGCCTGGCTCCAACACTGTCAGCCTTTCGGCACCAGGTTAAGGCTGCCCTGTACTCCCAGACATTTAACAGCACTTAACGGTATACGACGGGGCACTTAACGTCAGCAGTCTTGAATAGATCTGTTATTGAAATTGTGTACTGAAATTGCTTTTAGGTATTTCTTTGTTGAAAATTTTGCACCTTAGTTATTTTTAGACCATGTTTTATTATAATGTTGTTTTATAATGTTTATAATGTTGTTGTTTTGTATTGTGTGTGTGTGTGTGTGTGTGTGTGAATTGTTGTGAACTGCCAAGAGAGCCTCAGCTATTGGGCACTACAGAAAGTAAATAAATAAAAATAAACCAGGTAGCTCAGAACTTGGAGAAGAGCATCAACATAAGAGAGCAGAGATATCCACATACACCCAAATGCACACACCCAGCCATTTTAATGGGGTCTGGAGGAGCACTGGAATGTGAATGTGAATAGGTGACCAAACACATGTTTGTTTCAGCTATACACACACTTGCCTCCATTCCGCGATCTCCTTTGCAGGATTGGTACATGCAGCTCCCACGAAATTAATGAAAATGGCTGACTTTGGTGGGGTTTAGCTCAGAGACAGGAGATTGCACCAGGGAAAGCGTTCTGGGTTGAAACAATTTGTCAACCAAATAATGTCCCTGAAGAATGCAAAACATTTTTTTAAAAAATAAAACAATCAAATAAACAGGGGGAAACATTCCCCCGCCCCTTTCACAAGTAGAGCATGCCGGAAGCTGGTGTAGCTTTTAAATCCAGTCAAACAGCTTGAAAGTCCAGACAGACACACTCTAAAATTCTCATACCATTTGTCTATTTGCAAACACTGCGAGAAAGTGTGAACAGTTTTTAGAACTGAACTAGGGAACTTTGGCGAGTCAGTTGTTAACAGTCACAACAGTGAACGGTAAAGCACTTTGTCCCTCTCCCCACCCGTGTGATTTTGTGTGTGTTTTTTAAAAAACAAAACCATAAGATTGGTGTATGTCATAGCTGATACAATCAGTTAATTTACTTTGGTTTGGCATATGGCTGCTAAGTACATTGAGAGAAGCTTTGTGCCCAATCCTAGAAATATTGTTGTTGCGATTAGGTAAGGGAATTTCCTAGAGCTTTTCCTTTTGTGGGCAGCCAGCCAGAAGGATAGTGGCGGAAGACTCATTAGAAGGAAGCTTCCCATCTTGAAGTTTTCTGAGTACCCGTGATCTGCCAGGCTGCTGCCACCGGGGCAGGAGGAGCAGCAGAGGTGTTTTTCATCTCTCCATCTTACTTTAACCCACCTTTCCTCTGAGCCTGTCTAGAGATGGCGCACTGCCGGGAGCTGAGCTCATGTCCCAACCTCTTTTCTCCCCTTCCCTGCCCACCAGAAGGTGCCTTTCCTCTCTCTCCGAGGACACGTTTGCAAACTTGGGAAGCAGCTGGCAGGGTTCTTCCCTGTGATCATAGCAGTGCCTACAGCTACAGGAGGCACACGCCAAACAATCCTATGTTCACTGGGATGCTCTCCCAGGCCCTTTCCACACCAGGCATTTTGCCTGGGATGGCCCCCGGCTAGTCCCTGTGCGCCGATGGCGTGTATTAGGTACTTCCAGGATCACCCTCCCTCCTTCCCTTCCTCTACACCTCTATGGTAGGGTGACCAGATAAAATCCAGGTCAGGGCTCATGTAACTTTAACAGTTGTAGAGAAAAGGGAATTTCAGCCAGGGTCATTTGTATGCAATTAGTTCCTGGTGAAATTCCCTCTTCATCACAACAGTTAAAGGTGCAGGCACTATACTATAGTGACCATATACAAAAGAAGGCAGGGCCCCTGCAACTTTAACAGTTGTGATGAAGAGGGAATATCACCAGGAACTAATTGCATACATATGGAACTGGCTGAAATTCCCTTTTCTCTACAACTGTTAAAGTTACATGAGCCCTGACCTGGATTTTATCTGGTCACCCTATGGTGTAGAAAGGGTCCCAGGGAACACAGGATTTCTCTCTCTCTCTCTCTCTCTCTCTCTCTCTCTCTCTCTCTCTCTCTGTGTGTGTGTGTGTGTGTTTGTGTTATTATTTAACCTATGGCCAGATCTACACCACGTAGGATATAGCAGGATGAAAGCGGTATATATAAAAGGCAGGAGCCACACAACTGCTTTATAGTGGTATTGAAGTGCACTGACAGCTGTTAGGGCCCATTGACACATACCGGTATATCCTGCTTGGTGTGGCTCCTGCCTTTTAGATATCACGTTCATACCGGTTTCATACTGCTACATCCTGTTTGGTGTAGATCTGGCCTCAGTCATTAGCCACCTTGGGCTGGTTGAGGAAAAGCATTGTATAAACATTTTTAGCAGACGGTTAAACAACGGTTGTTTCAGTCTCAGAGCAGCACGCAGAACAGAATGTAATCAAGCTCACTCCCCCTTCCCCAAAGTACGCAAGATCTTTTTTTGGGCTGAACGTAAACTTGCACATACAATCCCATTACTGCCTTTAAAGCTGCTCTGGAAACTGGAGCTAGAGCAGAATACGGCAGCTCAGCCATTGCTGACAGCTGCTCTTCTAGTGGTCATTTGTTTTATTTGGAGATCTTTTCAGCATGCAACTCTTTTGCTGAAGGAACTGCACTGGTTGCCTATTGGCTACCGGGCCAGGTTTAAGGTTCTAGTTCTATTATTTTATTTATTTATTTATTTTATTTCTAACCCGCCTCTCCATCCAGATCGAGGCTGGGAACAACAATAAATATAAACACAAAAATCATAAAATAGATAAAACGTTAAAACAAATAAAAACAAATACATTCTTAAAAACATCTAGTGTACAAAGCCCTAAACAACTTGGGATCAGGATACCTGACAGAGTGCCTTCTCCCTTTCCAACCTGCCTGGTCACTGAGGTCATCTGAGGGCATGTCCCTGATGGTTCAATGTGGACCTATGGTCTGACTGGAGTCCACCAAAAGAAGAGCCTTCTGTGTGGTAGCCCCTTCTTATGGAATGCCCTGCCTTTGAAGATCAAGCACGGGCCAATGCTGTGTTGCTTTCCATGCCTCATGAAAACTTTGTTGTTTCAGGAAGCTTTCCTTGAATGACCAGCCACAGTTTTACCAGAACTCAGGTTTTATCGGAACTTTGCTGGTTAAAAAAGAGTAATTTTAAATATAGTGTTTTAATTCTATTATTCTATCTGTTGTTCACCGCTCTGAAATCTCTTGGATGTGGAACAATATATAAATATTATAAATAAAATAAATAAATAAAATCTCTATTTTTAAAATTGTATTTTATAGCATTTAGATGCCACACGTCAGCGAAGGTTCACACATGTATTAGAAAGAATGAAACAGGAGATTATATATATATACCAGCAGAGCCCCTTAAAGGGTCAGCAGGAGAAACCCAAAGCTTAAAGGACTTTAAAGACCAGGACAAATTAAAAACGAACCGATGCTGGGTTCAATTTTTTCAGGGCTCATCAATTTGTGTGGACCCACCTTTCCCTCACCACTAGGCTGGCGACTTATGAATCACCATAAAAGAGTAAATGTACCACTGAAAAAAGGACAATGGGGGGACAGTGATTTGCATAAAGTCTGCATCTTTTGATTTATGATTTATATATAGATGCAAATTTAGAAATGATCATTAGAGGTTAAGTATAATCACAGAACAACTCACTGTAGTGTGGAAGACTGCAACCAGGTGAACGGTGTGCCTGCCCGGTCCGTCTGTTGGTCAAGTTCTCACTGTTGATGGACAAAAGTTCTTAGGCGTCTTTATCTTTAAACTAGAGTAGGACAGGACCCTTCTAAGAGAGGATGGACCCCTGGTGGTCCTTCAAAAAGAGGCTGTCCTTTGTAAGAGAAGACACATGACCATCCGAAGGTCAGCACTACCAGTTCACACGCTTTCTCTTTCTCTTACAATCCCCCAGAGGGAGAAGACACAGGAAATGGAAAATGTTGCTCCATCTCTTCTCATTGGCCTCATCTACACCAAACAGGATATTGCACTATGAACGTGGTATGAACGCAGTATATAAAAAGCAGGAGCCACACTACTGCTTTATGGCAGTATTGAAGTGCACTGACAACTGTTGGGGCCCATAAGACACATACCATATACCGCTTTCATACCACTATGTCCTGCTTGGTGTGGCTCCTGCCCTTTATATACCGCTTTCATGCTGATTTCATACAGCTATATCCTGCTTGGTGTCGATGAGGCCATTGATTCCTTGTATGCTCCAAGGTGGCAGCAGCAGGAGGGCCAGGAGGTTCTGAGGGTTACAGGGGACCCCTCGGCAGTTGCCCAACCATGCCAAGTCTTGATGCCAGCCCTGAAAAGGTCTTTACCTGGCACCAAAAAAATATAATGCTGAGTGCCAGGTGAGGCATCCTGGGGGGAGTATTGCATAGAGATGTCTGAGAAATTAATTTCAGTTCATTTGTAATCAGGATTTTGGACTGAACACCGACTTGGCTGCAATCTGTGGTCAAAGTGAGTATATTTCCAAGCTTGCAATGTGATTCACGGACCCCCTAAAAATGTGTTCAACAGCATGCGCAGATTTGAAAAATGTGCACGAAAAAATGCACACAAAGATATTTTAACCGATGGGAGAAGAATGTGTGCAATTCAAAGATGTGCAAAACTGATGTGCACATTTGGAAAAAGATGCACGAAAGTGTGCAAGGGGGAGAAACAAAGCTTGCAATCTGAAACAGACTCCAGCTGAATGAGCCTCAAGATGGACTTTGGGGAGCTCAAGTTTTGCTAATTCGCACATCCCTAGATCACTATTACAGATCTGGGGAACCACAACTAAGAAGGCCCTATTCTTGGTCCCTATCCCCCTCACTAACAAAGGTAGGGAGACGTGAAGTACCTCTATGGGTGATCTTTAAAAATAATAATATACAAACACACACAAACAGCCAAACACAACCAAACATATAAATATACAAACAAGTATATTATTATTATTATTATTATTATTATTATTGTTGTTATTATTATTATTATTATTATTATTATTATTTCCTGCCTTTTCCCCAATACTAGGACTCAAGGCGTCTTACAACTTAAAACATGTACAGTTAAAACAAATAGAGATATACAAAAATTAAAAATATACTTAAACATAGTACGATTTTAAAATATTTAAAACATTTAAAACATTTTAAATACAAATAATTTAAAAAATCTAAACTATAAGCAGCACATCCACAAAGGTCTGAGCTACTCCCCAAAGGCCTGCTGAAGCAGAAAAGTTTTAGCCTGCCTCCAAAAGCACACCAAGGAGGGAGCCAGTCTAGCTTCCCTGGGAAGGGAGTTCCAGAGCCCCGGGGCAGCCACCAAGAAGGCCCTCTCCCGCGTTCCCACCAGGCATGCCTGTGATGGTGATGGGAGGCAGAGAAGGGCCTCCCCTGAAGACTTCAGGGGATGGGAAGGCTCATAAGGGAGAATACGGTCTTTCAGATATCCTGGACCAGAGCCGTATAGGGCTTTGTAGGTCATAACCAGCACTTTGAATTGTGCCGGGAAACAGACTGGAAACCAGTGGAGCTCTTTTTTAAAGGCTTGGAATGATCGATGCAGTTCCACAGAAGAAGAGGCAAAGAGACACTCCTCTCTGGGTTAATTCAAGAAGTGAAACTAGACTGATAAAAAAACATGATGATTGCACCACTAATGCTCTAGTCAAACCAGTTCCTCTTCGTAAAAACAGCTTGTGTCATTTGGCTTATTCAGCCTTTTTGGATTGCAAAATGGCTTTGCTACTTAGCTGATGCTAGCCCTATTCAGGTATAGGCTGCTCCCATCAGTTGCAACCCTGCATCATTAGTGGTGCAGCTCATAGGGGCAGCCTAAACATGCTAGGCAAGCTTCCCCCCTTCTGACTTTCCACCAATGAATGGCCAGTGTTTGGGGGTGGGGGTGGGGAATTCGATGGCAGGGCAGGCTGTACTATCTCTCCATGCAATGTCATTTGCATGGAGAGGAAAACATCTGAATAGGGCTGTTCATAGGATTACAAAATTGTAGGGTTGGAAGGATCTTTCATTTGTTACAACAGTGATTCAGGGTGGGGTGGTTTAATTTGGAGGAAGAGGAGGAGGAGGAGGAAGAAGAGAGGAAAGGCCACTTTGGAAATACAAAATATAGATACTACCCACCTCCAAGGTAATGGTTTGTCACACACACACACACACACACACACACACACACACACACACCATAAAGTGCACCTGGCACCTTGTCATCTTTTCATCCCCAGATTGAAACTTTCCATTTGACAGAAATTGCAAATTACACAGAACTGTGGCCATAAATAGCACAATATAGTGCAAATTGCACTATTTACTGGGGATGGGGACCGGACCGGGACTGGATTGGGACCTCCAATTTTGTTCCGGATCAGATCGGAACAAAATCAGAGGTCCCCTGGATCGGATCGGACCCGATCCCGATCCGAAAATCGGATGTCTGATTTTTGGATCAGCCGCCATTTTTCCCCATAGACTTGCATGGAAGTCTATGGGGAAAAATGGCGGCGGGGGTGAGTGGGGGCCTAACTCCCCCTTCCCTGTCCCCCACCCCCCGCGGTTCTTACCTCCCGGGGCTGTCCGCTGCCATCCCGGGACGGCCCCGGGAGGTAAGTGGGCCCCACTCCCTCCTCCCCCCTCGCACTCCTCCTTACCTGCCCGGCCCGTCCACTGCCATCCGCTGCCGCCCGGGCGGCAGCGGATGGCAGTGGATGGGCACGGCAGGTAAGCCCCCCACTGTGTTCCTCTTACATGCCAGGGCATCTGCTGCCTTCACCTGCTTGAATCTACTGACAACTAGGCTTCGTGGCCTAGTCCTCAGTAGAGCGCCAGGTTATGACACTGAGGACTAGGCCACAAAGCCTAGTTCTCAGTAGATTCGAGCAGGTGAAGGAAGAAGATGCCCTGGCAGCTAAGTGGGGCCCTCTCCCTCCTCCCCCTCCCCCCCTCGCACTCCTCTTTACCTCCCGGGGCCATCCGCTGGCGCCTGTAGGCACCAGTGGACAGCCCTGGCAGGTAAGCCCCCCCGTGGTTCTTACCTCCCGAGGCTGTCCGCTGCTGTCCACTGCTGTCCGCTGGCACCTGTAGGCACCAGTGGATGGCAGCGGACATCTGCCATCCACTAAGTGGGCCCCCTCACTCCTCCCCCCTCACACTCCTTACTTGCCGGGGCCATCCACTGGTGCCCACTGGCGCTCGCGGATGGCAGTGGACAGCTCCGGCTGGTAAGCCCCCTCTCGCGCTCCTCCTTATCTGCCGGGGCATCTTCTTCCTTTACCTGCTCGAATCTATTGAGAACTAGGCTTCGCAGCCTAGTCCCCAGGAGAGCGCCAGGTGATGACATCATCACCTGGCACTCTACTGAGGAGTAGGCTGCAAAGCCTAGTTCTCAGTAGATTCGAGCAGGTGAAGGAAGAGGACACCCCGGCAGGTAAGTGCCCCCTCCCTCCTCCCCCTCGCGCTCCTCCTTATCTGCCATGCCCATCTGTTTCCATCTGCTGGTGCCCGTGGATGGCAGTGGACGGCTGCGGCAGGTAAGCCCCCCTTCGCGCTCCTCCTTTCCTGCCGGGACTGTCTGCAGACGGCCCCGGCAGGTGAGGAGCATGAGTGGGGGGAGAGGGTCCGATCCTCTGATCCAATTCGATCGGGATCGGGTCCTTTTTGGATCAGATTGGATTGGATTGGCTGATCCTGGTGCTGGGGATCAGATTGGATAATTTTATCCGATTTCCCCTGGATTGGAAATCGTGGATCGGACCCAATCCGTTGCACACCCCCTACTATTTACAGCCGCAAATTTGCCAAGTCTCAATTTCTGTAAATGTGCACCAAAAACCACAAGCAGAAAACCACCATCTTGCCTGACTCAGCGTATGCCGAGTCAAACCAGCTCAGGGCTCCATGAGCTGGCATCCGGAGGGAGGGCAGCTGGCAAAACCTCACCAAGCTCCACCCCACACCAGATTCCTCCAACATCTGTAACAGCAATACTCCAGACTGCAAATTTTCATTGCAATCCTCATTTGGGAGATCCTTAAAAAATCCCCTTAGGTTATATAGAAAGGCAACTTTGACTCTTAGAAACCAATGGGGTTGTGTTTGTTTGAGACAGATTTTTAAACATTTCACCTCTTTTTAGAATATGCAAAAGTTAAAGAGGGTGGGGGTACACATCTGGTGGTCACCAACAGATTTAATTACTTTGCAAGGGACGCTGCATTGTAGTGGTGACAAATATCCATTTAGCCTGATTGCTAATAAGTTCTTTAACAAATTCTACAAAATTTGTATTTAATTAATGAAGGTTTGACACAGAAAACCCCACTTAGCTTGAGGAGTGCTCCACCACGCAAGCGGCCCTGCTGACTCCAAAGGAATTGCTCATGTAAGTATCCTTCAAGGTTACCACGCCAGGCCCTTAATTATCATCATTTTTTGACATTACCTCCTAATATCATGGTAACAGCCTGATGACACAGAGCACTTCATGCATTCCAGCCATTAATTTTGCCATTCACAAGCTGCATTAATTTGGAGGCATCTGCTAGAGACACAGTCACAACAGTCAAAGCAAAATGAACAGCTCCTACAAAATGTTTAGCCAGCTGAGGGCAAAAAATGGAAGAACATAGGATACTAGATAATTGACTTATCTTCTTTCTAGGGGTGGGGAAATCCCACTGTCAGTTCTTTCAGATCTGAAGTTCTTTCTCTCTCAAATATGAAGAACTTTACAAAAGTTGGTAAATGCTTACACACACACAGACACACACACACACACACACACAAAGGAATTTGAACCAAAGCCTCACCTATCTGCACCAGCCAAATTCAATAGGTCCAGCTATTCCAGTATGGAGAGGGCCATGTCGTACCTGCCTGCCATATAGCTGTTAATGATGAGAAGCCTCTCTGAAAAAAATAGGGGGGCAACCCTAATTTAGCATCAACAGGACTGAGGATACAGGGATTCAAACCCAGATCTTTAGGTGCTCAAAGCCCTGGGCTTGGATGGACAAATCTATCCGTTTTGGTTCAATCTCTCTCTCTCTCTCTCTCTCTCTCTCTCTCTCTCTCTCTCTCTCTCTCTCATTCTTTTTGTCCTAAAAATGGAGAACTTTATGACTTTTAGTAAATCCTGATCAAAACCAATCTGGAACGGAATTCTCATCCATCCCAACTTCTCTCTGGATTCAAGCAACTTTGAAGGTTTGATCCATTGTGGTGTGGGAGAGTTCTGGCCTCCTGCCTCAGTAACACGTTGTGTTGATCTCTAGTCCAGACCGTTTGCTGCCTAGATCCTGCCATTAATAATCAAGTATCGGGCAATTCAGATATCCTCCCAGGCCATAGATCCCAGCATGCCACATTTTCTTCTTGATCTCAAAGATAACTAGAAGATTGCCAACGGATGCCTAAAAGATCAGATTGCTTTTGTAATGACAATAAAGGATTTCCGTGAAGCACTGACAGTCATAGACTGTGCAATGTGATCCCCAGCTGTCTCATAGTGATATCTTTTCTGTAAAAAAACAAACCAAAACCCTTATTCAGGCCTTAACATGCTCTGTCACATTTCACCAATAAGAAATGGCAATTAGGGAGCGTGTGTGTATTTTTAAAGTAAGTTAAGGAAAGAAAAGAAAAGGGAATCAGGGTGGGTTTTTGGTCTTTTTGGCACCTTGAAGACTGACAGGCTACCGTGGCAGCCAAGAATGTAAAACAGGAGAGGGGAACCATTTTGTTTTCTTGAGGGCTGCATTTCCCCACCTATCAGCCACTGAAGGGTGAGATCACCCCTTTTCCCTCTGTGGTTCTGCCACTTCCTTTTCTCTTTCCAGTGGTGCCATCCGGCCCTACCATGGGGCATGTGTGCTGGGCCCTGTGGTCCAGGAGGTCCATTAAATGACCTCCTACAGGTAGCAGTGGTGGTTCCTCTTTTGGTGGCTCTTCCTTTCAACTCACTGGTAATAAGAAGAGCCATAGCAGCTGGCCAGTCAAGCCTGCAGCCTTGCAGCCTGCCATTTTAAGGGAATTATTTCCCTCACTTAAATTGGAGGGACAGTGAACTAAACCAATCAGACACTGCCATTGGGGGAGGCACAGACCATGAGGCCTTAGGAGTAGGGGAAAGACCACTACTTTGCCAATAAATATAAGAATCTTTACAGCACCCTTCCCCAACCTGGTGTGCTCCACTTGTTTAGGACCTCAACTTCCAGCATTCCTGACGATTGGCTATCCTGCCTGGGGCTGATGGGAGTGAAGTCCAAAACATCTGGTTGGAAAATGATGTTGTACAACATCACAAGCGTCTTTCCCTCCATTTCGTATAGTAGATTAGCATGGCTGCCCAACTTTCTCCAATATTAAAAATGGAAGTACCCTAAGGCAATTGCTGCAACATGGAATTTGCCAGCTTTGATGCAACCCCCCAAAATGAGTCATGTGCCAAGCTGTTGCTTTCCAGAAGTTTTGGATCACAACTTCTGGCATCCCCATCTCAACCCCTACACATAATCAAATGCCATTTTTCGACCTCCTGCCAGTCCTGTGTCCATTTGGACATTAGCTATGAATGAATGACACAGAAAATATTGCGCGTTTAACATGTGTGATTTATTTATCATATTGGTATCCCACTTTTGCTCCAAAGAACACAGGGGGCATTCATGGAGATGGGGATGTTGGAGAAATCCACAATGAAATCAAAGGAGTTTGGAATTCTAGGAATCCAACCCATGGATTCTGCTACACTGACTTTCTCAAGTCACACAGATTCTGCAAATTTCCAGAATTTTACACAAATTTCATCATAGAAAAATACATTATATACACACACACACACACACACACACACACACACACATATATATATATATATATATACAACAACTGAAAATGCCCTTCTCCCCCATAGGCTAAAGCATGAAAATGCACATTTTGGAGGGATTTGCGCATTTGAGAAGGGGATTTGTAGATTTGGGGGGGGGGGAGATTTGCACATTTTCACAAGTGCAATATGCGCAAATTGGAAAAATCCAGGCACCGTCAATGAGCGGACAACGAAACGAAAGCACCTGAGAATCCCCAATATTCAAATGGAATGGATTCTACAAAGTCCGTACATTCCTACATGCAGATAATTGTATTATATCCTCCGACAGCCCTGGGAGATAGGTTAGGGACTTGCCTAAGGTAATCCAGGGGCTGAGAAGAGATCTGAAACTAGGTCTCCCCAGCCTAAGCTTATCACTCTATACAAATTCCACACTAGTGCTGGGGGGACTTGCAAAACATAATGACACTAATAACACAGTAACAATTCAATCCTATACATGTACGTTCCATTGATTTCCATCGGGTTTGCTGACTGTTAAGTGTATATAGGATTGCAGCTTCAGGCATTCCCCAGACTTGGCCATCTATACCATGCAGGCAGACAAAGCTATTGCATGGGATGGTACTTTAGCTTGGAAAAATGAGAACCTGAGAACCTGAAATTGACAGATTTGTCCATGTCTAGTTCTGCAGCATACTTTCACCTAGAAGTGTCATGTACAGCACAGGCCAAACAAACACTCTGAACTTTGCAGTGTACCTGACATGCCATCACCTTCTTGCCATCCCTCTACAAAGTAAAACAAAACTAGAGACCATTCAAAATGATCCACTGGAGGAAAGAGATGCCTGCACAGATCTCTGAAAAAGTCATAGGACCATCTTTTTCAGAGATCTCTGCAGGCATTTATATTATAAAAAGCCCGACTCCTGAAGAGTCCATACTCATGACCAAAATGTGTAGGACTACCTCTTGGAATAAAACCGCATATCTATTCTTTCAGCACGCTGAGACTTCATCTCTTTATTCCATTGCCCTCTACGAAACATACATGAAATTAATTCCCTTTGTATTCACCTCTCAGACTGCAATTAGTTTAACCCACCCTAGGTCCCCTTTTTGCTTCCACACCAACTAAATCAACGTCTTTTGCTCATCCTGTTTTCTGAATCTATAACATTGTGAATGATCGCTTGTCCAATTCCACTTGCATCAATTGGTTGCCTTCGAGACTCTTGACATGGTGAAACTTTCAAAGTTAACCTCTAATTTTAAACCCATAGCCTCTAAATTGGCTTCCCCTGGGAAGAAAATGTGTTACAGAAATGCTATCCAGCAGTTTAGGAGAATTTTCTGTCTTATTTGATGGGGGTGGGGGATGGAAATCCTGCCATCTAACACAAAAGCATAATCTTCCTAACTTTTCTCTGATAATTTAACACCTGCAGTGGGAGAAAAATCCTTGGTCTCAATCGAGGCCTAAATGAATCGCACCAAACTTAGCCGATTAAATTCTAGTCTGGTAATTAATTTCTTACTGCAGTCTCTCTTTGAAGCTGTTCTATCAAAAATGGTAACTTTCAGGAGAGCAACAGAGCATCCTGGGAGATTGAAATGTTTTCTCACTTGGTTCTGAACACTGCCATTTTTGATATCTTATCCATGTCCATTTATTCTTTCCAACCTCAACTACATAACACGTTTAAAGCAATTCTAATGGGCTAAGTATGGTCTCTCTCTCTCTCTCTCTCTCTCTCACACACACACACACACACACACACACACACACACTCAGGAACAGCTTAAATATTCTGGACAGGTGCTGCAACCCTTCATGATCAAGAAAGATTCTTGTTCGATACTGGGGATGCTCTATGTACAAATTTGTGGTACTATATCCATTAGAATTGTGTGTCAACCAGCATCATTAATCTTCCTACTTTGCTGTTGTACCTTGGTAGGTTTGAAAGATTTCTCCTGGGAGCTATTCTGCTGTGGCTGTACCAGCCTCCATTTTTCTTAATTATTCCTCTTGTCATGTCTATAATACATCTCAGAGGACAGAGGCAAATGTCCAGTCTCCTCTCAAGAGCAAAAATGTGCCCGGAATATGCTTCTCATCAGTGCTGTGTTATCGTACAAGCTTTATGGGCCATGTCATTATCTTTGCTTATAATTCAACAGAGTTCCCAAATCCAAAGCCAGTTGCGTCTGATTCTTGATCATTTGCATGCGAATTATCACAAAACTTACCAAGGTCACAGTCTTGTTTGAAAGTCTCCTCTCTCTCTCCCCCTCTCCCTTTCCTGGGAGGTGCATAGCCTGCATGACCAGAAAATTGTCTAGGGATCAAAGGGCCAAGGTAATCTTCGCTTGGGAACAGACACCTTTGATATAAATGCTCCTTGTTCTGTTTGCCTTTTAAAGAAACTAAACAAAAAAAAAAAACCCTCCCATGGAGCAAACTATTGCTTTAGCTCTGCCACAGACCTGCAGAAGAGTATACATCAGACTGTAGACTGTAGTAACCAGGTTATAGCATGGTGGGAGGTCAGTTAATTGCCTCATCAAAGCATAGAATCATAGGGTTCTTACAGAAGATCTTACAGATGCTGTGAAGATCTTATATTTTGATGCCGCACAGCAGCCTTCACCAACAAGGCATCCATCGGAGGGACTACAACTTCCATCATCCCCAGCCAGCATGATGGGATTTGTAGTCCAGCACATTTGGAAGGCAACATGCCGGGTAGGCTGTTATACAGGATGTCCAATGGTCTTTGTCTGCAAAAGATGTGCCAGTAATGGGATGAGGCTGACCCCAGGGTGCGATTTCACACGTTCCTGTACATCCCCATGACGTACTGTCATGGGGTGACGCAGTGTTGGATGGCCCTCCCTGAACATGTGAACTGGGTTGAATTGCCTTTGAGGTGCTGCTAGGGGATATCAAAGCTCTGCCTGCATCGCTTGAGCTGTGTTATTCCTGGCGGGCACTTGACATTGCTGTCCTTGGGTGATACATGTGTAAATATGCTTGAATGACAATGGAGCAGGTTTCCAAGCAGGTCTTTCTGCTAGGGGAACTTTGATCCTCCCCTAGGGCAGGGTGTGTGTGTTGAACCATTTTTCAACTGGTGGGCCAAATTCCATTTCAGAGAAGCTCTTGACGGCCAGATTCCGGTGGTGGGTGAGGCTCTAGGGAAAAAGAGGCAGGGCAAAGGTATGAAGAAGACCACCCTGCTTTTGCTTCAAGCTCTTCCTGCCAGTAACTAAGCCTTTGGAGGAGTTTCAACATTTTAGAATAGGGTGGTGGCGGCACAAAAGCTAGGGGAGCAATAATTGGGAGTTGGGGAAGGGGGAGGGGCCAGGGGGAGGGGCCACCTGTAGAACCCTGGAAGGCTGACCTGCGACCCCAGGTGGACTGTATTTGGACCCTGGACCTGAGTTACTGCACTCCCGTGTTAGAGTGACAGACTAGTTTTGAGGAGATCCAGGTTCAATGTCCCACTTAATAATGAAGCTCCATGAGTGACCTACCTTACAGGGTTGTTTTTGAGGACAAAAATGGTGTGTGTATGTGTGTAAATCATCTATTTTTTCTTTAGCTCCTTGCAGCAAAGGTTGTATAGGAATGTCATAAGAAATAAAACAATGATCAATAAATAATACTTGAATGTCCTTTTGGCACCGGGCAAAGACTTTTTCTTGTGTTACCCTGGTGTATTTTAGGGTGTTTCAAAGGTGATTTGAAACATTGCTTGCTCTCTATGGTGGTTACAGCGCCAGCTTTGCTTTAAATTCATTGCTGAATTGGTCCTTTAAAATAAAATCATGTATGTGGATTTCTGCATTTCATTGGTGTCATTATTTTTTAGTATATTACTCTGAGAACAATCATGATCATAATAAAATTAAAAATCCAGTAATGCAAATAAATGAGGGTCAGCAACTGGGCAGCCTCCGCCACCTTGGGCCAAATCTAGCCTTCTGTGTGGTGCTATCTGGACATCTGCCAACCCAATAGGGGGAAAAGTGATGTGGATGAGCAGCAGTGTTGACAATGAGATTTGGGCAACAACACCCCCCCCCCAAGAGGAACATGTGGGGCCTTGATCCGCCACCGCCACTCTCCTTTTTAAAGTGGCCTCCAGCAAAACAAGTTGCAGATCAGGGATATAAATGCTTCCATAACAACAACAACAACCACACTGTGTCCTTGCCTGAGGAAGAGAAGAAATTTGACTGTCTCTCAAGTGATGACGCTAATACTTGCTGACAAGATGTAAGCTGGCTGGTGAATATTAAATTCTGGGGCAGCATTTTCATTTTAGGCAGAAGAAAGAGATGGTAGCAAAAGCGAAGACGTAGCACCTGCAACGGCTCACTGTTTAGGAGTCTAGCCACTCTGTTCCATTCCCCCTTTTTTCCAACTCCCCTCCCCAATGGTCACTCAATATTCCACGGCCATGGAATGCGCTCGGTCTTCATTGGGCTGTTCTCTTGCTCCCCAGTAGTCCTTTTTTCCTAAAGATTTTTTTTTTGTAATTCTGCAACCCTTGTGGTTTCCCTGAGCCTGCTGATCTGTTCCTCCTCTTTGTGTGTGTGTGTGTGTGTGTGTGTGTGTTGTAGTTGTTGTTAAGCTGTTTTGGCTACATAAGCATTGGCACTCACCTCCTGAAGATCAGAAATAAAGGGAAGGGATGCCATCTTCTCCCCCCTTCCCTGTCCCCTACTAATAGAAAATCAGGAGGAATCGAAGGGTCTCATCTATACTAAACAGGATATTGCACTATGAAAGCGGTATGAAAGCAGTATATAAAAGGCAGGAACCACACCAAGCAGGATATAGCAGTATGAAAGTGGTATATGGTATGTGTCTATGGGCCCCGGCAGTTGTCAGTGCACTTCAATACCGCTATAAAGCAGTAGTGTGGCTCCTGTCTTTTATATACCGCTTTCATACCACTTTCATAGCGCAATATCCTGCTTGGTGTAGATGAGGCTCTAGATGATGGAGTTTGCGTCATGCACACACCCAAAGTGGTTGGGGGTAGATGGGAAGGCTCCATCACAGGGAAACTAAGGAAGGAGACCTCTAGGTGCACCAGAAAGGAAGAAAAATTAAGCCAAATATATTACCGAGTTCTTCCTTGGTGGCATTTTCACATCCTAAATCAGGGATGGGAACCTCGGGTGTACAGGGCCTCCGTCCAGCTTTCCAGTTTCCCTGCCTTATTTCTGGGGAGAAGACAATTTGCCTGCTCCCCCTCCTGAACTTCATTATGACATGTTGGTGCCAAAGGAGGCTTTTTAAATTACAGCAAGACCCTTTCCACACCAGGCAGTGTGCCTGGGTTGGCCCCCGGCTGGTCCCTGTGTTAGGGTGACCAGATAAAACCCAGGTCAGGGCTCATGTAACTTTAACAGTTGTAGAGAAAAGAGAATTTCAGCCAGTGTCATTTGTATGCAATTAGTTCCTGGTGAAATTCCCTCTTCATCCCAACAGTTAAAGGTGCAAGGGCCCTGCCTTCGTTTGTATATGGTCACTCTAGTATAGTGCCTGCACCTTTAACTGTTGTGATGAAGAGGGAATATCACCAGGAACTAATTGCATACAAATGACCCTGGCTGAAATTCCCTTTTCTCTACAACTGTTAAAGTTACATGAGCCCTGACCTGGATTTTATCTGGTCAGCCTACTGTGTATCCAAATGACACACAGGGACTCCTGGGGGTGTGGGGTTGGCCACGGGATTTTCCAGGTTTAAGGGAAACCTGAAAAATCCTGAATTTTCCCGTGATCCTAGGAAGTTTCCGAGACCACGGAAGATGTGGCCGCCCACTGCTGGTGCAGCCGCGCTTACCCGCAAGTAAGCGTAGCAGCACAGATGGTCACGGAGCTGCACTGTGCGGCTCCGTGGCCATCAGGAGAGGGGGAGAGCAATTTTGCCATCCCCAGGATGGTGGGGGGGAGGGCCCCCTGATGTCACACAGGGGGTTAACTTACTTTTTCATTGGAGCACAGGAGTCCTCTTTCGGGTAAAACAAAAAACAAAATGGTGGGTGTGACACCTGACGACTCGGGCCATCGTGGCCATGATGTGGTTTGACAGTGCTGATGCCAGAAGCGGCTACTTCTGGGATCGCTCACGCTGTACCCGCTACACCCCTCTGGTGTAGAGAGGGCCCAAGAGGGGCAGTTTCAAGGGGTTGGCTGCTAGGGAGGGGAGAACTAACCCTTTCCCAACAAAACTCTCTCCCCAAACGCAAACATACATGATCCCTACCCCTGTCCTGAGTAGGTTTGGAACACTGAAGGCATGATCCCAATGTATACTTACCTGGGAGTAAGTCCCATTAAATGCAGTGATGATTAATGATATGTATAGAAGGAAACTGTGATGTTTCCAAGAATGATGGCCCTAATTGGAACTTTTCTTGATCACAATTAATTGGAGCCCAGGAAGTGAATTATATCCTGCCAACTCACAGGATGTCCTTCCTATGCAAGATTGAGGCATGCATGGGGATGATTGACAGATGCCCATCAGCACCATTGTTTAAAGCAAGACGTCCACCTCCGGGATGGCTAAATTACTATCTTCCACAGGAAAATAAGGAGCTGCTCTTGCAAAGGCCTTCTTGACTGCCACTGAGACATCAGCACAGCTCAAAGTCAAAGGCTGTAACGGTTTTTGTTAAGTTTTCTACTCTGTACCGAATGAACCAATATTTACATCATACCAAACAATCAACCATTGCACATATCAAGAATGGTTATTCCAATCTTTGTTTTTTTTAAAAAAAATCTTAAAAATCAAGGGATGGACGGAACTGCTTCAAACCTGGCAGGGCTAAAGCCTTACGTAAGAGCTACCATGGTGCCAGGTTTCAACTCTTTGACTTTAAAAAGGACAGAGCTGTAAACATTTGAGTTAATTTCCATAGACTATAATGGAACTGTTATCCGAAAATGGAGCAGAGCTCCGATGAGGCTCCTCTCCCCTCTGCAGGTATTCGATGGTTTTTAAATCATCCCCTCTCTGCTCTGAAAACTCGAATTTTTGGAGCGGAGCACACAGCTCTATTATGGAGCGTGTCCTGGGCCCCAACAGTTGTCACTACCGTAATAACCTGTTTTAAAAGCAGCAGTGTAGATCCTGCTGAGGTTGCATTGGATGGCTACAGATGTGTTGAACAGGCCTGTTATTGAAAGTGTGTGTTGATTATATATATATATATATATATATATATATATATATATATACTATTTAGTTGTTTAAATTTTGTACCTTAAATTGTTTAGACAATGTTTTAGTATAATGTTGAAGTTTTGTATTTTTTGGTGAATTGTTGTGAATCGCCCAGACAGCCTCAGCTATTGGGTGGTATAGAAATGAAATGAAATAAATAAATAATAGGTTCCAATGCTGCTTTTTAGTATAGGGTTGTTTTTTTAAAAAATAAAATAAAATTAGGAGACAATCCACGCATCTCCTGCAAATTGTCTAGTCTGGGTCTCAAGTAAAATGAATAAGATTAGCTGCTGCCTGTTACCCTTCACTTTCAGTGTTCGTTTAATCCCCCTCCCCCAATTGTTTTACTCCTTCCATGCCTGGGATGAGGGAAGTGTAAATTCAGTATGCATGGAAACTTTTCTTAGGGGATACACTGCTTTCATGGCTTTTGTAAGCAGCATTTCCCTGTTTGGTTGATCTCCTGTCCTGTTGGTACTGGACATCTTCCCCCTGATTATTCTTAGCAGAAACTTCCCTTGTCATTGGGAAACAGACCTACTGATTTATTGCAATGTTTTAATTAAAGCAAGGATCTCTGAATATCAGCTCCAACCTACTTTTTGATTGATTGGATTCCGTGCTTAATGGGATTGTGGAACTGCCTCCAACTCTCCACCATATAATCAAGACTGGCCAAAAGTCAGAATATAATATTTTAATACTCTGGTTTTATGAATAAATTCATGCTGCTACTACTTGCTAGATTCCTCCACCCCCCCCCCATCTGCCTTCCAGAGCAAATTTAAAGACACACCTCTATTTTACTGGATTTACCTACATTTTGAATAGTATTCTTCTAGCAACCCATGCTTGCATTTGTCTCAGTCCCAATTCCCAGCTTGCTTCGCGCACATTTCTTGATTTCCTCAATAGACTGAACCAGCCCCACTTTAGCCCTGGGAGGAACATTGCATGAATTTCACATTCCATTGTTGCTCTATTTGCACCATTTTCCCATTTGTGCAGAGCAAGAAGCATTAGGTATAGCATCAATAGGAACCAAATGGAGCTGTGGTTGGAGAGCATATTGATTCCTGTTCCTGCCCCATCATTTGGTTGTAGGTGGTCGTCCCTCTTATCTGTAGTCCCTCTTCTTCTGGATGGAGCCTGTGCGATAAGTCATGCTGTTGGTGCCTGACTGAGTCTGGGAGTCCCATGGACTCTTCTCCATTTGTCCCCTGAACCTGGCTCAGTGAGATGCTGACCCCACCCACTGAACTGTATGAGCAGCCAAGACTTACCGGATCCATCTGCTCATGCTTGGCAGCTGCCCGTCCTCCCCGAGAGCCACCATTTTAAGAGGGGTGCTCTAGATTTTCATTTATCTAATGTTGTGCACAACCCCCCCCCCCAAATCTATTTTCTTCTTGTTGTTGGTCTGAAAATTACAGGTGCTTCACCCTAAGTATTTTTCTCCACCAAGCAGCCGTTTTGATGCCAGCAGGCTTAACTTATCTCCCCTGTTCAGTAAGCTGACGTTAAACCCATCATAAGAAACAAGAGAGACCATCACATTTGTGTGTGTCAGTACGCGTGAGCGTGTGCGTGCTTGGCTAAAAATAAAAGCTGCCTTTGGGGCTATTTCATTCCCACCCCGACTTGCTTGCGGGTGGGCAGGGAGGGAGGAAACAGGAAGAATGTTCCTCCCAGGAACATGCATTGACAATTCTTTCTTTCAAAGCTGATCAATAGAAATGTAGGAAACGGATGCCGAAAAAAAGGAATGTCGTAGAGAGAAAAAAGGTCGGCTCAAAAGAAGTACAATGTTGCATCTCCCAACTCTGCCCCCACCGGCCCAAATAGCAACAATGATCAGAAAACTTTGAAGAAGGATTATACTGGCAATGGGTTGGGAATGAAGCCCAACAGGCAGTGGTGGAGTGGAGTCAGGGCCCATGCGCCAAGCCTTTTATCCAGGACCCCAAATCTTTTGGCTCGGTGGAAACATTTGGACCTTTGAGAGAGTGTCATGGGTTCTCTGCTGAAATGGCTGCTCTTATGGACCTGGCTGGTCTCAAAAGAACTCATTTCCTAGAAGGCTCGCTGGTAAGACTTTGGCCAGATGTACACCAAGCAGGATATAGCGGTATGAAAGCGGTATATAAAAGGCAGGAGCCACGCTGCTGCTTTATAGCGGTATTGAAGTGCAATGACAAGTGTTGGGGCCCACTGAGACATACCACATGCAGCTATATCCGGCTTGGTGTGGCTCCTGCCTTCCATATACCGCTTTCATACCACTATATCCTGCTTGGTGTAGATCTGGCCTAAGAGAAAAGGAACCCAAGTAGAAGGCAGAGGCGAGGGCTGTGCTCTAAAACACAGAACCATCTTTGGAACCCAAATGAAGATGGTTCTGGAGGGCAGCACTTCACTTCACAGCACGCCACTGTCGCCATGGCCCTTTCCACACCAGGCAAAATGCCTGGGATGGACCCCGGCTGCTCCCTGTGAGTCCACATGATGCACAGAGAGTACTGGGGGGGGGGGGTCGGAGGGAGTTGGCACAGGATTTTTCCTGGTTCTCAGGAACTAAAAAAAAATCCCGATTCTTCCATGGTCCCTGGAAGTTCCCAGGACTGCGGAAGAATGTGGCCGTCCGCCCAGGGTGCAGCCAAGCTTATTGCGTGGCTCTGTGGCCATCAGGAGAGGGGGGGGAAGCCAAATTGCTATCTCCAGGAGGCGGGGGGAGGGGGTGGCGATTTCAACCGTGTTTTATCCCCCCACAAACCTTTCGTTGGAGCTCAAGAGTGCTCTTCTGCAAGTAAAAACAAAACAAAATGGTGGCCATGACAGCCCGAGAGCAGCCCGGGCCATCGTATGGTGGTGTGCACAGCAGCGACGAGCCCGGAAGTGGATATTTCCGGGTTCGCCCGCTCCTGCCCTCTACACCCCTATGGTGTTGAAAGGGCCCATTAAAAAGGAAAAGTTAATTTAAATCATATTAAGAGACAAAATTAAAATTAGGATGGACAAACAAGAGGTGTTCGAGGATGTCGGGATCTGCTGAACATTCTCTTGCCCCTTGCCTCATGCCTGATAACTGTTTCTGTTTGCGATTGCAACTCACTTTTGGCGAACAGGAGAAGTGTGCAAATCAAGCGGTGATTGAATGAGAGATTTGCACAAATTTCCCCAAATTCGCACACATGTCCTTCTTTTCACAGTTTTCTTCCATAGACTAAAGCAGGACCGGTGCAGCCTGTGGAGGGAATTTGTGCAAATTGAGAAATTTGTACAGAGTGAAAATGAGACAAACACGGGAACGTGTTTGACAATTTGCGAATATTTTTGCCAGACACATGGTCATGCTTGCATTTGTATTTGGGCTTTAAATGGGGCTGGAATGCATGGCTTGCGAGCAAAAATGACATACTCATACATCCCTAGGCAGGGACCCTGATGGGTGCTAAGAGAAGTGGACATCACCTTGGAGTTCTTTGAGTTATCTTATATACTAACAGGGAACTAATTCTCTGAGTGTTAAACACCATGAAGACAAAACGGCAGTGTTCACACACAAGACCCTTAGGGCAAGGGAGCCCTAAAGCAGCCCAATTAAGGGCTAAACGTGCTCAGTGGTCTTGGAATGATGTCTGACAGTGAAGGATGAAGGATGAGGAAAGGAATGGAATATTGTAGACAGGAGCACTCAAAAGTGCAACATTTATTTCAATGCAGGTCCTACTTGTTCAAGATCTATAAGAGTATACTACATTTCCCCGTCTTAAAACAGCAACGCTTCTGAAAGGAGAGGCTTAATGAAATTCATTAGTCCAATTAAGGGCAGGATGTAAAACCAAGAAAAACCCTCCTTCCCAGAAAAAATGGCAAGACCTTTAAATTGCCTTTACGCCCTTGTAGTGAAAAGGGTAGCGGTTCCTGACATTAATATTCAAGTTAGTCCAGTGTTGCATGACGGCTTCGAACTTGGGCATCCGGCCAATATTGCATTAGTTATACATCCCATCTTATGAAGCGAAGTTTGCATCCTTAAAGCAATTTATGAAATCACAGCAAATATTTTAATTTTAGGTTTCAATTCCACACCACTTCCTAAACATTTATTTAAATAACATAGCTCTGTGTAATTATCAATTTCATGATCATTATTTTTTTTTTAAAAAAATCCCCGTTTAATACATCTAGCAGCTACTTGCATATAAGATGTTTTATTTTTATTTTCTTCGAAGCTCATGCTGCGAGGAAGAAATGAAGCAATGTCATATGCTATACCGGGTATATGACTCTTAATTGAGCTAATGGCATAGAGCAGTATAGCCCCATTTCATGGGCAGGCTGGCAGAAAGAGCTGTAAGGCAGCAGACCAGGGTCCCTGCCAAACATTTTTAAATGTGACAGGGGAAGGAAGAATTTGGAGGGGGAAAGTAGCCAGAAGAGTTTGTTCTCTGTCTCTTCTAGAACGTGGGGTCATCTAATGAAGCTCAATGGTGGGGGCTTTAGAACAGATAAAAGGAAGTCCTTCTTGACACAGGGCCTTTCTACATCATACAGGTGTAGAGGGAGGGAGGGGGGGATGATCCCGGAAGTACCTGCTTCAGGGATTGTCCTGTAATCCACATAGGAAGTGCGACGATCTGGCTTCCTCCCGGGCTGTCGCACAGTCACGCCCACCATTTTTTTTGAAGATTCGAGAAGAGCGCACTTGCGCTCCAATGAAAAAGTAAGTCCTTTAAAAAAAACAAACCCAAAATTGTCACCCCACCCCACCCCGCCATCCTGGGGATGGCAGACTTGCTTCCCCCCTCCCTTGATGGGCACAGAGCCGTGCGGCGTGGCTCCATGCCCATTTCTGGTGCTTGTTTATTTGTGAGAAAGCGGGCACAGGCGGAAGAGGTGCCCACACCTCCCGCGGTCTCGGGACATTCCCAGGACTGAGGGAAGAATCGGATTTCCCCAGGGATCCCTTATCCCTGGGAAAACCCATACACATCCCCCCTGCCCCGGGAGTCCCTGTGCATCATTTGCATGCACAGGAACCACCCAGGGACAGTCCCAGGTAAAAAGGCCGGTGTAGAAACGTCCACAGTGCATTGTTGAACTATGGAATTTGCTACCATAAGAAGTGGTGATGGCCACCAACTTGGATGGAGTGAAAAGGAAATTAGATATATTCATGAGGATGAGGCTATCAAAAGGGGCTAGTCATAACACTACCTCCAATGTCAGGAGCATTAAGCCTCCGAATACTAATTGCTGGGGAACACAGATGGGAGGCTGTTAAATGCACCCATAACCATCTTGCGGGCTTCCCACGGGCATCTGGTTGGTCATCGGGCAAACAGAAGGCTGGACTAGAGTGGCCTTGAGTCTGATCTGGCAGGGCTCTTCTTATGTTCTTATGCACTTGGAGCCTTCACCGAAGCAGCTGCCAATGGTTTGGAGGGTTGCGGGGCGATAGGGATAGCACTGACGGAAAAATGAACTTCTGTTTTCAGCATTCTCCATTTCCTTCTGCAGTTTTGAGCTCCAAGCTGAGCTTGAGAGAGTTCACCCATCACTGTGCTCTGCCATCTGTCATATTTCCCCCCAAAATATTGCCTTTCCTTTCTACCCAGACATGGATCTCCACTGAATGTCTAGCATGGCCTCAGTTTGGCCAGAGGCAAAAGAAAATGTGAAAAAAGTGGGCATGAAATCGGGGGGCCCTCCTTTCTCCCTCCCCTGATGGGCATGGAGCCGCACAGTGCGGCTCGGTGTCTATTTTGCAGCCGCACTTACTTGCGAGAGAATCGGGATTTTTCAGGTATCTGTTATCCTGGAAAAATCCCATGCCCACTCACCCCCATCCCCAGGAGTCCCTGTGTGCGATTTGGACTGACAGGGTCCAGCCGGGAGCCATCCTAGGTGAAAAGCCAGGTGTAGAAAGGGCCAAGGACAAGTTACAGTGTTACAGAAATATTTGCAGAGTGACGTCCCAGGCAATCACTGGGATGGAAACAGACCCACCTTCCCACCCTGTGGGCAAGGAAACAGGTCAGATCTGACCAAAGTTGACAGGGATAGAAACTCGGGTGGAAAATGGGAAAAGGGGCATCCTCTTTTATTGATCCAGGGACGTGCCTTTGCTCACTGCAGTGTGATATGTTTATAAAGGCCCTCAAGATCCGAAACTTCCTAAATGCTATACATAGCCAAAAGTACACGCAATGTTCCAGGCTAGATCAAATCAACAAGATACAGTGCGGTAATGAATTTACTCTTGACGTGCTGTGTTTCCAGTTAAATTGCCATTTTAAGCTTTCCACCCATGTAAGGGAGAAGCTATGATTTTCAAAATGCACTCAACAGTTGCCCTTAACCAACTGCTGTAAATTTTATTTCTTCGGTGCATTTCCCCCATTATGCTATCAGCCTGCTTTTGGCTACCTACAGGATGTGTCTGCTGCAGCTGTAATGAAAACAGTAATTTCCCCAAAATGCCCAACTGTGGAAGTGCTGAGGAAAGGTTGAAAAGAAACTCAGCTGGAATACAGAGACTTTGAAACCAGACATTTCCCTTAGTAACTGCCAGCTATATAAGGCAGCTGATTCTGAGTGACAGTTTTGCTTAAAGCCCTTAGAACAAGCAGTTACATTACATTACATGGGAGTTGATATAGTCATTAAAATCTGTGTTCAAATACAGAAGCTAAACTTCCTGTACGCCCAAGCCATGGCTGCTAAGGCTACGAATGACTCATTGGCTGAATTCGGACAACACATTAGTCAATGGTGGGTTGAGTAGCCAACTCACAGTTGGTTATTTTGTGGGTACTCCCCACACAACATATTCCTACACAACTGTGGGTGGTTGGGACTGGCGTTGAGTGAACTAATAGTCAATCCAGCATTTGACTGACACAGCCCCCGCCCTTCTCCCCACCCTCCCTCAGTCCTCCCATTAACACACTCACCCCTCCACACAACATTTTAAACAACTGGCTTCGAGCTAAACAACTTGCAAGCCAATTGTTTCTCTCAGTTGCTTATTTGGGCGGAATAGCATACCGTCAGTAGTTTGTGCGCGGCATGTTACCCTCCACACAACACAATAAGCAACACAACTGACGATTGTTCCCCCCCTCAGTTGCTTAATGTGTTGTCTGAATTCAGCCATTGTCTTCTCATTGGGAGATCACTAAGAACATCTTATTGCCCTTTTATTGGAAGATCACCTTGATGGACCAATCCTATGCTTCCTGGGTGGGGGTGTCTGCACCCTCTGCTGGCAGAGAGGCAGGCCTTCTGGTGGGATGGTACATCTACCCCTGAAAGTCTTCCCAGGGTGGTGGTGTCAACCAGAAAGCAGTGGGAGTCAATACAGGGCATGTCAGGAGCATTCTGGGCATGTGCCTTGTCATTTTTCTAACATCCCCCCCAAATAGGCCTGTGAAATACACCAATCTGGGAGTCAATCAGAGTGAGCTGGTGGGGCTATGGATGCCCTGCTGGCATCTCTACCACAGTTCTCATTCTACCCTCCCCACTACCAGCCCCACATCCATGAGCAGGATTGCTCTGTTATCTATTTAATAACAGAAGGTATAGAATCTATACCCTGCCTTCAATGTAGCATCCCCCAAAAATATAAGCAACACTGACAATGGTAAGATCAAAACATACAATTGGTCGAAAACCCACAATCGATAAAATTCAAAAATGAAACAGCAAACTCAAAGCACGAGGTAAAACAGCAGTATTGTTATGCATGAATACAAACACCTTAAATGGCTGCCTAAAACTCAGAAAAGCAGGCAACAGGTGAATTGCCCTGTTGAGAGAATTCCAAAGCTGGTGAGTCACCACAGATAAGGCCCTGTCTCTGATCGACACCTGCCTAAACTAGAGATGGGGAAATCTGTCATTCTCCCAAATATAAAGAACTTTGCACATTTTGATAAATTCTTATCAAATGTAAACTGAAATGAAATTCTCACCCATCTGCACCAGTCAAATTCAACAGGTAAAGCTATTCCCAGCATGAAGAAGAGCATCTTTTAACTGCCTGCCATGTGGCTAATAATGACAAGGAGCCTGTCAGGAAAAAGAGGTGGCAACTTTAACTCAGCACCACAAACATGGATAAATTCACAGGGACTCTTAAGAGCTAAGGACCAAAAGCCCTGGGCCTGAATGGACAAATTGGATTCTCCCACATTCGATTTTTTAAAAACTGCAAGTTCTTTTAATCTCAAAACACACACACATACGTGCTAAGGACTAACGCCCAAGTTTTGCTTTTTCACTTCTCTCTCCCAATCCCCTTTCTTTCTGTGTCGTGTCTTTTATTCTGAGGCCAAGGACCATCTTAATCTTAATCTTTGTAAGCCTTTTTCAGCTGAAGAGCAGGGTAAAAATATTGTCAATCAATCAATTAATCAACTATAATAAGAAACATGGGCTCAGTTCAGACAACACATTAGTCAACGCAGTGTGAAAACTCCACCCAACAGTTGAGTTTTTAGGGGGAACTCCCCACACAACATGTTCTAACTCTGTGGAGTTGAGTAAAATCCATCGCAATGTTTGATTGACAGTTCCTCCTCCCTTTCTCCTCCCTCGGTCCTCCTGATGGTATCCCACCAGCCATTGCTGCAAAAGAAAAGAAAAACAATCCTGGCAGCTCTCCTAGATCAGCACTCCTTCCTTTCGCCGCTCTTGCCAGAGAAGTCTGTAGCCAGTGGGAAAAGTCAACTCTATTCTGTGTGGAGCGTTTTCCAAAAAACCCTGCACCGTTGCGTGGAGTTTTCCCGCCAGACGACACATTTCTCAACGGTGGTGTAAAAACTCCACCGTGGAATTCTAAAACCACTGTAGAGAAATGTGTTGTCTGAACTGAGTCACGATATTGGAACAAGGAGAGGAAAATGTGAATGAAGACAAAATGAAATGCGACAACTGTGATGTTTCAACAGCACCCTAATAACTACAACTTTCAGCAGATAGCAAAGATGGAAAAGCCTTTGTATTCTCTTGCATATTCATGCATGCAGATATGATGGTCTTAAGCTAAATGCCTTTTGTTTATTGGAACTAATGAAGTATAACAAAGCTAAACTCTAACACATAACAACTTAATGATGTCTCAGGGGTTATCATTTTGAGTAGCTTCAAAAGAAATGATGTACTGTATGAGAGCGAGCGAGCGAGTGAGAGAGGATAGAAAAAACATAAACATGATGGACACGTTCAGCAGAACCTGAATGGAAATCCATGAACCAGATGGGAAGCAGAGTGCAGATTGTTATTTTTATTTTTTTAAAAAACCATTTTGTTATATGTTCCCCTAATGCAGGAGTGTGCAATGAGTTTGGAAATGCACATTAATTTGGGAAGCATACCAGACAATCCGTGAAATGCAGATGGAATGGATTTTACAAAATCTCCACATCCCTACTTGTGAGCCTCCAGATGTTTTGGCCTACACCTCCCTTCATGCCTCCTCATTTAATGGTCCTTAATCTTTGTAAACCAGCAGAGGGTTTCAGTTATTGGGCAATGAATGAACGAACGAATGAACGAATGAATGAATGAATATATGGAGCAATATGGAATGTCCATGTTCAGGGTTAGGCAGTATATTGCCGAGAATAGAGAATAACTTTGGGGGTGGGCTATTGCCTTCATATCCTGCTAATGGTCTTCCTGGAGGCATTGGGTTGAGAAAAAAGGATGTTGGACCTTTGGTCCAATCCAGCAGGCCTCTTCTTAAGTTCTTAATATAGTAGTTTGCCATCACATGGTTAGGAGCCATCATGCAGTGGCATTTCAAGCACTCTTATCCTAGCAACCTACCACATGTCCATGCTCAATGCTTGTTCAGTTGCAAAATTTTGAAGCCATACACTCATCATGACAGCTCCCATAACCACGCTCCTATATAGAGTCCCCCAAATGCAGGCAACTGTGTTCAGCCATATTTGATCAAACTAGTTCTAGTCATTTCCATCTCCACCAGGAGTAGATCTTTTGTAAAGCTAGTGGATCTTAGTTGCCCATTCAAAACAAGGTCACCCCAAAAGACTTTGCATCACAACCAGGAAGAACCGATCGTTGCCGGGAAAATTCAATCCCAGCCCCAGTTACCGTGAAGACTGCAGTTAAACTCAGGTGGAACAAGGAAGCTGGGGGTGATGAGGGTGGCCATTGACATTGGTATCTCTGCTAATAAAAAAATAATAATCCTTGTGCTGAATCCCTGTGAGTCCTCCTCCAGTGAATAGGTTATGTCGGGTTCAAGAGAAGACTATAAATTACCCTTTGGTTTTCAAAGTAACAGAGCTACCCATTTCGGGGACAAGCAATATGGAAAATCTGCTGTCACTATTAACATTTATCTACGCTTGCCCTGGATCCAGTGCATGATAACACAACCCAATCCTGAAGCTACACATTCATTTTCAGTGCCTTTTCCTCTTGCCCCTGAATGTTGCCTCATTATCACTAGGGGCATTGTGAGTGTCCACATGGGGATTGGGGTCCAATGGATTTCTTCCCTCCGCTCATCTCCTGGATCCCTCTCGCTGAGCCATGGGGCACTGACAGACCAGGTCCACAATTGCCCCTAGGCTAGGAAAATGCCCGAGAGTGGCCCACCATTGTTGCAAGCCATCATTTTGTACAAAATGGCAGCCTCCGACTCAACTGCTCATCCTCTCAGGCCTGGGAGAGTTCACCCATCCCTAATTATCAGAAGTCCCACCAAAAGGCATTGACCCGTCTACTAAATGGATCATCACTTCAAGGATGAAATGGCATCAAAGATTTGTGATATTTTTGGAGCAGTTAAATCAAACTTATAAATTGCAATGAGGAGGTCCGTACCAGCATTAGGATTTTACCGACGCTCTTTCAATGACATGATGGATTGACCAGGTGATAGTTCTCTCTCCCTGTATTGCTTTTGTATAAATCTGTTATCCCCCTCTGAGTCTTTACTGATACAGGGAGACTGTCATGGTGCAACCAAGGATGAAATAAATGGCAGTCTCTGTTGGAGACGGTCAGTGTTCCATGCAAATACCCTGGTAAGGTTCAGTATCTCATTTTAGAGACCATAAAACAGCATTCCTTCCTTAGGTTTAGACTGTGCCTGGTCTGAGATTTGAAAAAGCCACAGATGAGCAAGTAGAATAAGGCAGAAAATATACAACTATGTTGGAAAGTTCAAGACCTAGAATAGGATCTCCACACAACCCCCCCCACCCCAAAGGCACAAAAAACAGAAGACCTCAACAATAGGAATGTGCACACCAAAAAATATCGTCATTTATCGTTATCGTCATTTCGGACCAAAAAAATTATCGTCTTCATTCATATCGTAGGTGAACCATATCGTCTTCACGATAATTATCGTGAAAAATTGTATTTTTTGCAGCCCTGTTTTTAAAGAAAAAAATGCCTATAACTTCTGTATTTTAAAAGTTAGAGGCTTGAAACTTGGTCACAGAACTTATGGGGTATGCCTAAGTAAGTGTATGAAATTTGAGATCAATCCCTCCAACCCTCGATTTTATATGAATTTTTTAAAGATCGTTTCCATTCTGACAGATCAGAATGACAGCTCGCCACGTGCGTTTATTCAGACCTGTCAGAACAGAAACCATCTTTAAATAATTCATATAAAATTGAGGGCTAGAGAGATCGATCTCAAATTTGGCACATATGTGTAGAACATGTTGCTACACGTATGTGCCAAATTTGAGATTGATCCCTCCAACCCTCGATTTTATATGAATTTATTAAAGAACATTTCAGTTCTGACAGATCAGAATGACAGCTCACCACATGCAATCATTCAGACCCGTCAGAACAGAAACAATCTTTCAGACCTGTCAGAACAGAAACAATCTTTCAAAAATTCATATAAAATCGAGGGTTGGAGGGATCGATTTCAAATTTCATACACATACTTAGGTATGCCCCATAAGCACTGTGACCATGTTTCAAGCCTCTAACTTTTAAAATACAGAAGTTATAGGTATATTTATATGGCAGTCTGAAAAAACGATAAACACGCCCGAAAATTATCATCTCCGATGATTATCGTAGGTTTTTCTATCGTATCATCATTGTTAAACACATGCACAATACTGACATTATCATATTGTTATCGTACATTTTAACGATACGATACACATCCCTACTCAACAATACTCTGGCAAGGACATAGTAGGATGGCCACTTACAAATTGCCAAAGAAGAGAACAAAAGAGAACATTGTTTTGCATAAAAATTGCACGTGTTAACTTAGGCTGACCATATGAAAAGGAGGACAGGGCTCCTGTAACTTTAACAGTTGTAGAGAAAAGGGAATTTCAGCCAGTGTCATTTGTATGCAATTAGTTCCTGGTGAAATTCCCTCTTCATCACAACAGTTAAAGGTGCAGACACTATACTAGAATGACCAGATACAAAAGAAGGCAGGGCCCCTGCAACTTTAACAGTTGTGATGAAGAGGGAATATTAAACTGTTAAAGTTATAGGAGCCCTGTCCTCCTTTTCATATCGTCAGCCTAGTTAACTTATATGTAGAGATGCAAATTCAGGAATAATGACTATAATTTAAATAGAAATACAATACATTTCACCTTACTGTGGCAGACTGTGACCTGGGTGCTTGCTTGCCCAGTCTGCTTTCCAGGTGCTAACTGTGGATGGGTGACATTTCGTATGGTTGTTTCTCTTTAGATAGGACTTGGATAGGACAGTCCTTCAAATAAAGGACACCTTCAAATAGAGGATAGTCCTCTGTAAAAGAGGACATATGGTAGGCTGACCAGATAAAATCCAGGTCAGGGCTCATGTAACTTTAACAGCTGTAGAGAAAAGGGAATTTCAGCCAGTGTTGTTTGTATGCAATTAGTTCCTGGTGAAATTCCCTCTTCATCACAACAGTTAAAGTTGCAGGCACTATACTAGAGTGACCATATACAAAAGAAGGCAGGGCCCCTGCAACTTTAACAGTTGTGATGAAGAGGGAATATCACCAGAAACTAATTGCATACAAATGACACTGGCTGAAATTCCCTTTTCTCTACAACTGTTAAAGTTACATGGGTCCTGACCTGGTATTTATCTGGTCAGCCTAACATATGGCCACCCGATCTTATAGAGAGGAATGAATGAGCAGTGGAGAGCACTGGGGACAGTGTCTTCTAAGTGGTGGCTCCTACCTTATGAAACTCCCTCCCAAGGAATGCGCGATTGGGCCCCTCTGTGGCAGTACTTTAAAAGGTTTGAAAAAACCACCCATTTCAAACGGCTTTTCATGGTTTTATTAGTCTTGCAGCTGTTTTATTGATGTTATTGTGCTGTGGCTCTGGATGATGACAACAATGTTTAGACAGGCAGAATTATATATTAATGCAATGTTGTTTTGAATTTGAATTTTCAAGCATCTTTATCATATTATATTGCAGTATTGTCTGAGTTTAGACTTGGGAAGAATTCTGTTACAGCTAGTGAATTTGTATGCTTTCTGATGTTTGATAAAGAAATATACGTTACCTTGTGTGTTTCCTTACTTGTGTTGGTGGCCAAGACGTTGAGAGCTAAATTTGTTGTTCAACTCTGAAGTATCCTTCTGTTTTGTTTTGGCTCATAGCAGTAAAATTACTAGTACTGTCTTATGATTGTATTTTTATATTTGTATTTTGTACACTACTTTTGCGGGGGACTTATTTCAGAAAAGCAACTTGTAAACAAACAATGACATGCATAGCTTGGGCCTCAATTCAATATTTTTTGCCTTTCTAATCTCAGTTCTAATGACTCAAAAACAAAACAAAAATAAAAAACCAAACAGACAAGAAGAAGAAGAAGCTCCCAGTGCATTGAATGGATGTCAGGCGCTTACGTGATAAAGCGGGACGGTATTGTTCTCGGCTAAGGAGAAATTCAAGACATCTTGCTGTCCAGGTTCAAGCCGTACATTAACGGAAGAGGTCAACATGGATGGGCTAATTGGATAGTTGGGACTTCCGCTATTCTTGCCCTTTTTCCTCGACCTGCGGCCAGTATCCCGCTTGTTGTCTTTCTGAGTCAACGGCTCTTCCTGGATTACTAATATCTTGTCGTCGCTCAGGTATCGCAGGAGCGAATTCTCAGAATCTGTTGTTGGGGGAAGAAGTGGAGAAAAAGGTGAAGGAGAAACTAAAGAGCTTGGTGAGCATCATCTCAATGCTCATAAGAACACAAATATACTTATGTGTAGTGGGGGGGGGAAATAGATGCCTCAAACAGGTTTCTTCTGAAGGTTGCTTGAAATAATATGACATTTCCAAGTGAATCCACAAGCCATAATGGCTTGTTGAAGTAGGCATCATTTCTAGACTTGATTGTTTAGCTGAGGCATACAAGAAAAGAAAGATAGCAATTCTATAACCTCTTCACAGCCTATTTCTCCAAAGAAACCAACAGGCCTTTTAAAATCACTGTTCTTTGGCACACCAAGGCTTCTTAACACAACAACTACAACATTCACGTTACTTTTGTCCTTTCCCTGGGGAAATGAACAGAGACGCTGTTTCTTTGCTCTTTCACTTCATACCCAGAGCTTTCAAAAATCTCTATGGTAGAATTGCCTCTCAGCCCATCATCCTCAACCAGCACAGCCAATGGTGATGGGGTGATGGGACATGTAATCCAACAACATCTGGAGGGCTGCATATCCCCCTTCCCTGAGCTCAGAGGAAGAATATGAGAACGTCTGAATGAAAGAAGAAGGATTTTGATAAAAACTCTTGCAGGCACAGAAGTAAAACCACTCACCTCGGCTGCCCCTCTTGTACATATTTGGCTCCTTTGATTCTCCTATCCAGCTGTACTCTGTTGGCATAGAAACTGGCCTCAGATCACCTGGAAAAAAATGCAAATGGAAACCAATTAACATTTTGGAACTCATTAAAAGAAGGGTTACTTTGGACTAGGAAGCTGGGAGGAAGAACAGCCATCTGGTGCAGTGAGTGGTAAGTGACTGAATTTCCAGAATGTGTCGGAACAGTAAAACAGGAAGTCACCAAAGGGTCATCTGCTTGGACCCCTGTTTAGAAGGTAAAACCAATCCCAGGCACTTGTAGGAAAGATAACTCTATCTCACCTTTTAAAATAGGGGTGTTGAACTTCAGGCCTGCGATCCTAATCCAGCCTACCCAGGGGACAAATCTGGTGCACCCCTTTCTCCTGGCACCACCCCCTTTTCCTTGACTACCAGTCATTTGGTGGTGTCTCAGCTTTTGCACAGTATTTCCTCTAGTTGAGAATGTCTCTCCTAAGCCATAGTTACTTGCACCAAGAGCTTTAAGTTAAAATATGTTGGCATTTTGGGCACCAGCCCTTTTATCTTTGTCTTGCCCATTTTTCCTTCCGCTCTACCCATCCCTGGAATGCGGCTCCCAAGAGCTTCTTGGAAACTGAATTTGGACCTCGGGCTGAAAGAGGTTAAACACCCCTGCTTTCGAACATGGATGGATCCTCTCTTTTCTCACCTGTCACCTGTACCTGAAAAAGAAATATGCAGAACAACCAGTGCTTGTTGGCATGATAGAAGTCCAATTTTGACTGTGACAGAAGTCCAATTTTGACTATCTTCCAAATTTCAGTTCTGTTCCATTCATTTCAACAAACCCACTATGCTTTGTATATATCTGAGATACAATTTTTGCTGGTTATCTATATTCCATAGATGATTTTTGCATTCGTGGAAGAAGAAAACCTTCTGACAGCTTTGCTGTAAAATCTATTTTAAAAACCAGATTCTCTCCATCCATGGCAGAGGAACTTGGGGATCAACCTTTCCTGGGCATCAAAGAAATCCACAAAGTGATGCTGGGTGGAGTAGAATGATCCCCAAGAGAACGTTCTTTGGAATGAATCAAGCCCTGTAAAGACTAAATGGGAGGGTTTGCACATCATGCTAAGCCCCCTATGAATTGGCCACCATGGGTTAAGAAAATAAAATGAACCATGCCGGATCAGACCAAGCATCCATCTAGTCCAGCATTCTATTTAGAGAGTGGCCAACCAGCTGTTGACCAGGAACCCACAAGGAGGACACAAGTGCAACAGCACTCTCCCACCCATGTTCCCCAGCAACTACTGTACAGAGGTGCACTGCCTCTGCTATTGAAGGTAGCACATAGCCATCAGGACTAGTAGCCATAATAGCATTCTCCTCCATGGTTGGTTGTTCATTTGCTAATCTGACAGACGATCAGGCTGGTGCGTCTTGTTTCCCCTCTCAGTCCCCCTCAGTCCTCCCAAAAGCTCTAGCATACATCCCAGGTGCCTTTGTGGCAGAACGCCTCATTTCTTCAGTCCCTATTCAGTTTTTTGGCCCTCTGCTTGACTGGCTAGTATACAGACATTCCCAACAACTCAAGACAAAGTCATCCCCCAGGTTCAGCAACACAACAAGCCACCATGGATATCAACAACCTTAAGACAAACCATGGGTTTTCAAGTGGGCTTGTTCATGAAAAATAAGCCACCGTGCAGAAACCATGCCGGATTCATCCAACACAACAACACAACATGGGTGGTCAGCTATAGTGGGCATCCTGTTGGGCAAACCAGGCCAATGTCTACCTCCAAACTAGGAAGACATGAATCTATCAGTTTTAGTTACTCTTATTTCTCAGTTTTCCAAACTTAAATTTGTTTCATCCTGAGCTTTCTTTTTAAACATTTTGCAGACATTTGTAAGTGTTTTTATGCATGCATTTTTGCACACAATTTGGCCTACTATACACATTTCTGCCAGTAATGTGCCCAATATAATGCATTTGCTTTCATTAATAGCTGCATTGCTTGGTTCCCTTTCCCCTAACCCTAACCCATTCAGTATGCATATTTTGATTGGAGAACCCCATTGCAAAATTTGGAGACGTGTGAATTGGTTCAAAAGTGTGAAATTAGGTAGATCCTTATTAGAATGCAAACAGAAATGAATTTCTTCCCAGTTCCTACTCCAGACATCACATACTGATTGGCAATTCAGCACAGAGCTTGTGTGTGCGTGTGAGCACACGTGCAAATTTTCAGCAAGTTCTCTAGCCTGCAATTCTGCATGCGCCGGGCATTCTGCAAGCTGCATGATGAAGAGCTAATCAATGCATGAAGGCACAGGGCAGTGCCAGCAGGATTGATCCCCTTCCCACACACATTGATTTGTCCCCACATGTAGTTGTCTGCATTGAATTTCAGTGAATAGGGTTATGTATTTATTTATTGCATTTTTATACCGCCCAATAGCCGAAGCTCTCTGGGCGGTTTACAATACTTAAAACCATACAAACCATTCAAAATATAAAACAACGACAGTACAAAAAACACAATTTAAAATACAGTATAAAACAAAACCAAGCAGCCATGCAGAAATTGATAGGGATTTAAAATACAAATTTAAACTGTGAAAATAAAAAGGTCTTCTTCACCTGGCATCTAAAGAAGTATAATGTAGATGCCAGGTGAACCTCTCTGGGGAGCTCATTCCACAGCTGGGGTGCTAAAACAGAGAAGGCCCTCCTCCTAGTAGCCACCTGCCTCACTTCCTTTGGCAGGGGCTCATGGAGAAGGATCCCTGAGGCTGATCTTAGGGTCTGGGTAGGAGGAGGCATCCCTTCAGATAACTTGGCCCCAAGCCGTTTAGGGCTTTAAATGTTAATACCAGCACTTAGTAAAAACTCATCTCAGGGTGGGACCAATTGTCCTCGTTGCACACTGGAAGTGATTTGAATACAGTTCAGATTGACTTGCAGAAGGGAAAATTAAGGCTGTACCACTGAAAATGGTGGTGATGGGGAAGCAATGGTGCCATCTTGATTTCCTTCCATGCAAGTCAAAAGAGACAGCACTATTACATTGGACTTGCAGAAGGGAAAAATAAATGCTACATCCCTAAGGAACCCATTCCTGCCAAGGACTCTTAAGGCAACAGGCTTCTTCTGGGGAGTGGGCTTTGCCCACCAGCTGTTTTCATAGTGAAATGTTTTTTCTCTTTAAAAAAATAAATAAATGAACTGGATCAGAATTAACAAAATACAAATGAACTTTTCCAGAAAGCACAGTGTTATGGAAATAATTATAAATCTGAAAAATGAAAGGACCCACCCATCCCACACGCAAAACATTTCTTGTGCACATTCCTAGTGCCTAGTTTTCGGACACAGATTGGTTATTGCAACTGATAGCTTGCATGTATGAATTAGCCATTACTGGTTAATCACCACAGGGAAAACTTTCACACCTGATGGCAACTAAGACACAACGTTTTACTTGATGTCAACTTAAACAAAATGGAGAACAGTTCACATATGATCAACATGAATAACCCTGTTCAGGCAACATGCGAAGCCAAGGTGTTAAGTATTCTGAACTAAACATTTCAGCTTAGCATGTCCCACGAACTGTTCCTAACCATGGTGGCTATACAACCATGGTTTAAACATGCTCACTAACCATTTGCTGCAAAAGGGTTAGTGGCCTAAATATAGAGTGACCAGATAAAATCCAGGTCAGGGCTCATGTAACTTTAACAGTTGTAGAGAAAAGGAAATTTCAGCCAGTGTCATTTGTATGCAATTAGTTCCTGATGAAATTCCCTCTTCCTCACAACTGTTAAAGTTGCAGGGGCCCTGCCTTCTTTTGTATATGCTCACTCTAGTATAGTGCCTGCACCTTTAACTGTTGTGATGAAGAGGGAATTTCACCAGGAACTAATTGCATACAAATGGCACTGGCTGAAATTCCCTTTTCTCTACAACTGTTAAAGTTACATGAGCCCTGACCTGGATTTTATCTGGTCACCCTACCTAAATATGGCTTAGTGTGTTGTCTAAACAAGCCCCGTGTGTGAATCAGTCTTTATAGTTTTATTATGCTATCTCTCAGCCTTCTTAAATAAATGGCTTCATGACGAGAAATGACATCGGTTTTGAACAAGCGGGCATGTCCACAAGACAGTTGGGAAGGTAATTGGCACTCAGACATTAAAGACATAGCCACAAAGCACTTTAAGTAGGGAATTAGTGCCAGGCCTGGTTTCCCAAAGAGTTCATGTCTGTGAACGATATAGTTGTAAACCCAAGCTTGGCTCCATTTAAGATTATAAGAAGAGCCATGCTGGTTCAGAGCAAGGGTCAATATAGTCCAGCATTCAGTTTACACAGTGGCCAACCAGATGCCCATGGGAAATTCACAAGAAGAACATGGGTACAATAGCACCCCCCTCCCAGTCATGTTCCTCAGCATCAGGTGTACACGGGCATACTGCCCCTGATACTGCAGATAGCATTCAGGACTAGTAGCCATTGACAGCCTTCTCCTTCATAAATTTGTCTAATCGCCTTTTAAAACCATCCAAATTGGTGGCCGTCACTACATCATGTGGCAGCCAGTCCCACAGTTGAAATATGGACGATGTGAAAAATGGCTTCCTTTAATCTGCCCTGAATCTCCCACCAATCAGCTTTGTGGGATGACCCCACTGGGTTCTTGCATTATAAGGAGGGAGAAAAATGTCTCCCTATCCACCTTCTCCACACCATGCCACAACATACGTTGTTCACACGTTATATTTTCAAGCATGTGCTTAAAAGACCTATGACGATCCTTTAAAAATAGAATGTGCAAACAGGCATTCGGCAGCCACAGTTTAAAGCTTGTTAATTCCACCTTTCGAATGCCTCACCCAGAAAGTGCCAGGGATGGGGCATTCAGCTCGTGTGTGTTACCCAGTATAGATGAAGGACTAACTGCAAATGGCTGCAGGGTGAAAGCAAGAAGAAAGGTAAGCAAGGTGATTTGAAACCCAGGCCTTCAAAGAAAGTTTCATTCATATAAATCATTCAGGTTGGCACTGTCACCACACTGAGGCCCTCTCTGCACCAGGCAGTTTGCCTGGGATGGACCCCGGCTGGTCCCTGTGCTCCGATGGTGTGTATTAGGTACTTCCGGGACCGCTCTCCCTCCCTTCCTCCCTCCCTCTACACCCAGGGGCTATCCCAGGCAAAACACCTGGTGTGGAAAGGGCTTGAGTGTCTACGCCAACACCCGGATTTTCTTCCAAGAAAACCAGGGTGGGGGGAAAGCTGGGAACGCAGCACCATTAAGAGTAGGCTGACCATATGAAAAGGAGGACAGGGCTCCTGTAACTTTAACAGTTGTAGAGAAAAGGGAATTTCAGCCGGTGTTATTTGTATGCAATTAGTTCCTGGTGAAATTCCCTCTTCATCACAACAGTTATAGTTGCAGGCGCTATTCTAGAGTGACCATATACAAAAGAAGGCAGGCCCTCTGCAACTTTAACAGTTATGATGAAGAGGGAATTTCACCAGGAACTAATTGCATACAAATGATACCTGCTGAAATTCCCTTTTCTCTACAACTGTTAAAGTTACAGGAGCTCTGTCCTCCTTTTCAGATGGTCAGCCTAATTAAGAGAGAAGTAGATCTGTAAAACTGGCTATGTGGGATCATCTTTCTGACCTTGTCAATGTGCATCATCATCAATGCACACATAAAACTACCCAGTTCACGAGTCAACTCCCATCCGAGACTGCCAGCCAATATAAACACACACACACACACTCAGCAAATGCCAGTCTGGCTCCAGTTTTGTGGCCTGTTGACTTTAGATGCTCAAGTTATTTTCTGAAACATTAGACATTGACCAATTGTCCAGCCCCCAAAATAAACCCAGAGCTACCAAAAATAAAAAGGCTGAATACAATCAAGAGTTTCTATTCCCCTTTTTTCCCAGCCTGGAAGCTCATTTCCGCAATTTTACTGCTTTGGGGTGGGTGGGTGGGTCAGGACAAGAAAGAGCAGAACACCCACACATAGCAAGGAACAAAGATATGAAAGTGCAGCCACGCAGATGGATAAACAGAGCTTGCTGTTTAAGAATTTGTGACACGTATTCACCATCCTTCCGCCTGTTAAATAAGCTGCCATTGATTCACAATGTGATTATATGCTTTGAAGAGACCTGGTTTTCTGCCCCCCCCCCCACTTGATTACAATCTTGCGATGTGTGATGAGAGCAATTATATTTTATTTATCTTGTTGCCGTATTATTATGAACTTTGCAGTAATCAGTTATATAGGGGGTTGAAAAGCGGTGTGGGTTATCCTAAAACCTGCAGAGACTTTGTATCGCCAAGTAACGACATGGGCCCTTTCTACACCCAGAGGGAGGGAGGGGGGAGGATCGCAGGCTTACCTGCTTCCGCGATCTGACCCCAGCGTCCAAATGGAAGCATGACGTCCTGGAAGGGAAGAGTGGCATCGTGCCCGCCATTTTTTTAAAAGAGATTGCAGCCGGAAGCACAATAGCACTCCAATGGAAAATATGAGGTTAAAAAAAAAAAAAAAAGCTCGACCATGCCCCCCTCCCAATGCCCCTGCACAGCCCCCGGACTGGCTCCTTCCCTCTTGCTGACCCCCACTACTCATAGGGAGGAGGGAAGGAGCTGGCATGGGTCCTTGGGATGGTCCTGGGACTGCAAGAAAAAATGGGAAAACTGGGGAATCAGTATTCTGGGAAAATGGAGGGATCATTCCTGCCTGTTCCCGGGATCCCTTGTGCATCATTTGGATGCACAGGGAAGACCCAGGGAAAAAAGGCCAGTGTAGACATGACCATGGTTTATCCTCTTCACCATATAACAGAAGGGACAACATTCAGTGGGAGAGTACCTACTTTGCATCTGGAAAGTTCAGGTTCGACACTCCAGCATCTCCAACTAAGACTTGGAATGGAATGACTCATGTCTCAAACCCTGGAGAGCCCTACTTGGAAGTTTGGCATAGGCTAGTACTATGCCACAAATTTCTTCAGCATTTTTTTTAACCATTCTCATTAGATTTGATAGAAATCTAATGAGAGTATAATAATAAGTATTTCAATTTCAATGGAGAAGAAAATGTTGATGAAATTCCCCTGAGTGAGGTGAGAAGTTCTTGCACTTATTTTAGTCACGAGGTATGGGTGCAGGTGTGATTTTGCATTCTCTTTCCTATGGAATGCAGTTTTCTCAGCTTTCCTGCTAAGGAAAAATCCTCCAAATTTGTCTTCGAAGCTCAGTTCAGCTCATTCTTGTGTTCCCCCCCCCCCCGTTTATTTGAATGGGGCAAATGCACATTTCCACCAGGGGTGTGCATTGAATTGGATCTGATGCCCGATTCCGATACGATTCAAGCAAAATTGGACATCCAATTCCCAATTCTGATGCTGGCTCAAGGAGTTCCGATTTTATCCAATTTGAGTTTTTTCAATCCAATTTGTATCGGATCGCATCGCATCGGATCGCATCGGAGAATTGGACCTCCATTTTAGGTGTTTTCCCCTAAGGGTTTGCCTTGGAGAAATAAATGCCTTTAACCTTTTTATTTTAAAAGACAGAAACATGAAACTTGGCCACATTGCAGATGGCATGTAGGTAGGCATGTGTGAGAAATTTCAGAAACATATGTGCAGGCGTGTAGTGGCTTTGACATTTTGAAAAATGAACCTTGAATGCCTATAATTTCTTTATTTTTAAAGATCCACACATGAAACTTGGCCACATTGCAGATGGTATGTTGGTACTCATGTGTGTGAAATTTCAGAAACATAGGTGCAGGTGTGTAGTGGCAAGGAATTTTTCAAGAATTGGTTGCATTGGGGGAAAGAAAGTAACGCCTATCACTTTTTTTATTTTTAAAGATAGAAGCATGAAACTTGGCCACATTGCAGATGACATGTGTTAGCATAATAGTAAGAACCAAAGTTACTCCATTTTGTTTTTGTCTATATTTAGTTCCTTGCTTTGCACTCAGCGCATGCTCTAATGCCTGCCAGCTTTTGAGACACAAAGAACAAAGGCCATTGATGGGATCTGTGGTAACAGACAGTCTAATCCTCTCCCTGTAACTTCAAGAGACCTTGGGAGCTGTCTCCTTGTATGCTTCTCTGAAATACAGCAAAGAGATAACTTTCTGGGCGTTCAGCCAGTAACTGTGTGTTTCAACTTTGTTTTAAAACCTGCTTGCATTCTTTACTTCGGGGTCAGACATCTTTTGGACGTTAGTCCCACTGTCTGATCAATTCTCATGAGAATAAATTTGTTTTGCCCCCACTTTGGTCTACTTCGATTTCTGTGGAAAAATTAGATAAATCCTCCAGAAAAAGAATCCTAGGAGCATTTTTTATGCAACACCTGTAGATAGTCAAGTGTGAGAAATTTCAGAAACATATGTGCAGGCATGTAGTGGCAAGGTATTTTTGGAAAAATGAGGAAAGAAATGCCTATTACTGTTTTATTTTTAAAGATAGAAACATGAAACTTGGCCACATTGCAGATGGGTTTGAAGTACTTATGTGTGAGAAATTTCAGAAACAAAGGTGCAGGTGTTTTGTGGCCATGAATTTTTACTTTAAAAGTTCCAAAAGTTCCAAAACAGTGGGGGAAGAAGGCGATGGGTGGGTGGGTGCTGTTTGACACTTCCGGGTATGTCACTCCAGTGCACATTAAATGTGATGATCCTGGCTGCTCCCGGGCCATCGTGGCCACCATTTTAAAAAAATTATTTTTATCGGAGAAGAACACTCTAGCTCTCCACCGAAAGGTTAGTTAAAAAAAAAATGTGTGAAATCAGCCCCCCTCCCCGGGGATGGTGGATAGTCCCCCCCCTCTTCCCTGATGGGCATGGAGCTACACGGCATGGCTCCGTGGCCATGTCTGCTGGCCGCTTACTCACGTGTAAGCGGCCAGAACCCGGGATGGGTGGCCACATCTCCCACGGTTCCGGAAACTTCTCAGGACTGCAGGAAAATTTGGGATTTTTCAGGTTTCCCTTAAACCTAGAAAATCCCATGCCCCTCGCCCCTGGGAGTCCCTGTAAATCATTTGGACTCACAGGGATCAGCTGGGGGCCAACCCAGGCCACAAGCCTGGTGTGGAAAGGGCCAAAGTCAGCATCCCTGCTAATAAAAAAGTGAAGGTGCTGCTTCCCTGGGAGCCCAGCCTCCACTACGCCACTACATGTTATGGATTACACAATCCCATTATTATATCAGTGTTTGCAGGCACACTCTCTGCATTCTGTGCCCCTCCAGTTTACTCCCAAGGCTTCAGGAAGAGCCAGTTTTGGTTCAGGCAGATTCGCTTTCACTTTGGACAAGTCCCAAATCTCTCCAAAGAGGCCTAATTTGTTCCGGGATTCACCCACTGCGAATGCACCCTGCTCGAAAGAACCCCACGGATTTTAAGAAAGCGGCCTTAATCTGCTCCTCTTCACATTCTTTTCCTCAAAGAGGTGCCAAGGACCAAATATGAACATGAGACAAAAATTTAAACACTACTGGAAGCTGACGCTGGCATAACGTAGCGGGTGTCTTAACCAGAAGTCATTGTTCGCTCAGAGTTTTATGAAAGTGAGCCAAATCCATCTTATTGGCTCCCATTTCAAAAAGCCATTCCGGCTTCTCTTTGATCCTTCTACTACGGCAAAATGCCAATGAGATTTTCTTGCTCGGGGAAAAGGCGGAGAGTGGAGAGCGTCGTTGCATTAAGTCCTGCTTAAGTTCTGCTCTTCACTGTTAATCGAATCACGCAACCCAGCAAAGCACTGATTTATATGCGGGAAGAAGTCCCTCCTCCCTAATAAACCTCCTGAAAGGCGATGTGTGTGTGTTTGGGGGTCTGCGTTTCTCAAACCAGGCTCCAGAATCTTAGCACCTCCTGCTAGTGGCACCCAGTGCCAACCTCAGTGGTAGAACGCACACTTGTTCTTCTGCTGAGCACGTGTCTCAGTGGTAGAGCATACCAAAGGCACTGGGTTCAAATCTTGGCACCTCTGGGTAGGGCTGGAAAAATGCCTGCCTGAAACCCTGGAGAGTCATTGCTGGTCAGTGTTGACAATAATGGGGAGATGGACCACTGGTTCCCATATTCCTAACGTCAACCATGTCACACTGAGCTTGTTGCTTCAAGGACTTTGATGCTACAGAAACAGCACTGTCATCTGACTGGATATGTCATAAGTCGAACGCAAGGTCACTCATGTAATGGGAGTGCCTGCCCTGCATCCAAGTGGGCACAGACATAATACAGTGAGAGTCTCCTTCGATTATGTTTGCATGTGTGGGCCAAGCTACAGGTTTTCCCTTGAACTTTGGGAACTCTTTACAATTGTGTGTGTGTGTGTGTGTGTGTGTGTGTGTGTGTGTGTGTGTTGAGCCATAAACTGCAGCAAAGTGAGTACGCGCGGCTGCAGAAATGGGCACGGAGACACACTGCACTGCTCCATGAACATAAGGGGAGAGGGGGAGCAAGTTTGCCATCCCCAGGATGGCAGGAGGAGGAGGGGCTGGTCTTGCCTTTTTTTTTTTTAAAGCCTCCCTTTGCGAAGGAGCACAAGTGTGCTCTTTGGATCCTTTCACACAAAACAAAAATGGCGGCTGCTGAGGTGCGATGTCTCTCCTTCCTCCCAGGATGTCGCGCTTCCCATGTGCATCAGAGGAATGATCCCGGAAGCAGGCACTTCTGGGATCGCTGCCCTTCTCTCCCTCTACACCCATATGGTGTAGAAACAGCCCTTATTACAGCAGGTAAGGCAGGGTTTAACCCAGAGGTTGGGAACCTCAGATCTATGAGACAAGTCCAGCTGACATGGGGTGCCAATATGGCCTGTTTGGAATACCTCAGGTGCCCATTCCCCATTTTCCTGGCCATAGCCCCTTTTCCCTAACTGTTGAACACTTGGTGGTTTTCTAGCTTTTGGGCGGTCCCTCCCCCATCCATTTGAAAAGGTTGAATTGCCTTTCCAAAGTTACTGGCAGTAAGAGCTTTAACCTACAATGACTGGGTTCAGACAACACGCTAACCACATTCAGTTGTTTAACCATGGGTTAGCATGTTGTCCGAGCCCAGGACATTCTCCTTAGGGTAGCTTGTTAATGTGCAGTGTGGCTTAGTTTTCTCGAACAAGTCACATGGTTTGTTGTTGGTTTGTTCAGAGTGGTTAACAAGCTACAGCGCATGGTTAACAAGCCACCCTGTGGAAAATATATTGGATTTGGACAACATACTAACTCACTGCTCAATGAACAACCCACGGTTTAACAACAAGCCACACTCAACCACTGAGTATAGGTTAGCATCTTGTGTGAACGGCCCTATTATGTTGGCATTTTTGGTATATTTAGCCCTGCCCCACTTGCCTTTGGCTCCACCTACCATCGGAATATGGCGCCCAGGAGCTTCTCTTACGTTGACATTGGCCCTTGGATTGAAAGAGATTCCCCACCCTTCATCTAATCTAATTGGTTAGGATGCTAGGCTGTCTAGTATCAGTTTTATTTCCTAGCAGGGTATCTCACAGTGTTGCTTCATAGGAATCTTATTTCCTCTGCATCTGACTGTCTACTTTTAAAACCTCTTCGGACATGACCTATTTACAAGCCACTTTAAACAGATGCTGAAGGAGAAGCCACATATGTTCTATCCTGGGGGCACAGAGACATATGCCTGTTTCCTCGACTTCTCCTTCTTTACTTGTGCACCATATTGGTAAATTGCTCTACCTCCAATGAGCTCAGGGCAAGGTAATGTGGGATTTCTCCCTCCTCACAACACCTCTGTGAAGTAAGCTTGTGTTGGGCCCAAGTTCATCCAACGTGCTTCATGGCTGAGTGGGGTTTGTTTGTTTATTTATTTATTACATTTTTATACTGCCCATCGGTCAAGGCTCTCTGGGCAGTGCACAATTAAAACCATAAAATACAACAAGTATCACATAAATTTATAACATTAAAAAAATAAAAAGGCTATATAAAACCAGCTAAGTTAAAGTCCAGGGAAAGCCTGCATGAAAAGGTATGTTTTCAGGAGGCGTTTAAAAGATGTTATGTTTTCCACCTCCTGAACTGCACAAGGGAGGGTTTTCCAGAAGGTGGGTGCTGCTACAGAGAAAGCCCGCATAGAGGTTCTTCATAGCAACATTCTGTTTGTTTCAGAATAGCCAGCAAGACCTCCTCTGTGGATTGTAGCTGTTGTCTGGGTGTATATAAGGGAAGGCAGTCTGCTAGGTATGCTGGTCCCAAGTTGCAGATGCCTGGGTTCTCAACCTGGGTCTCCACATTCCAATAAGCCATGGCGGCTTCTTAGGTGGTCAAATGCTATGGAGGATGAGCATAAGAACATAAGAATAGCTATGCTGGATTAGACCAAGGGCCCATCTAATCTATCACTCTGTTCACACAGTGGCCAACCAGCTGTCAACCAGGAAACTGTCCCACCCATGTTCCCCATCAACTCTTACTGCCAGTTTCTAAGCTGTAAGGGAGGTATTTCAACTTTTAGAATGGAAAAAGACATGGAAAAGGAAGGAAACCACCAAAATATTGGTGGTCAGAGAGGGGGGCTATGGCCACCCTGCAAACTTTGGACTCCGGGGGGGGGGCAGATTTGGCCCATGGGCCTGAGGTTGCATACCCCTGTTGTAAAGAAGCTGCTGTAGCTTTGAATTAGAAACTGTTCTGTACACCATACAATTCCCAACGAGGCTCCTGATACATCTTCCAGACATCCATCACTCATTATCTAATTATTGTCATTTCTTTCAATAGCAATGTAAAAAGCAAAAACACACAATAAATAAAAGAGCAGGAGTAAAAGCTAATGAGTTTTCAGGCCAACCCTTCTTTGCCATTGATTACCAGTCAGTTCCAGAACTTCTCCAAGTGAACCCACGGGAGCAAATGTATTTGCTATCTTACAAACAGATGCCTATTAATGTCTACAGAAGGAAAGGGCTTTTGTTTGAAAGGGATGCTCGGGTCACTTCTGATCCCATTCCTCATCCTCCATTCAAATGGAATAAACTGCAGCAACTGGAAAACAACGTATCAGTGGGGAACATTTTAAGGCCTCCATCACATGCACAGTCAAATACACTTGGGGCACAGTCCTACGGCGTGTGCCCTCACTGCTCGGAAGCCCACGAACCTGGAGGCTTCTGAGATTCCTATGCCCTGCTGGGCTGAAGTTAACAGGGCAGAAGGAGAGGAGGAGATGATCTCTGCCTCCCTGCCCTCTGCTCTTTGCTTTTTCACTAGGCTTTCCTGCCCATCTAGTGAAGACACTTCAGAGGGGGAAGGAAGGAGGCTGTCAGATAAAAGACAGACTCGGATGCAATCAGTGGTCAAAGTCATACAGTTCTGAGCTTGCAATGTGATTGAAGAAAGCACATTAAAAATGCATCATTCTGAAAAATGCGCACCAATATGCTTTCATCATCAGTTGTGGCAACCTCAATATGTTACAGCTGAGCATGCACATAAAACTTATCCAGGAGTGCTCCGCTGTCATTGAATCACAGAATCAAAGAATAGTAGAGTTGGAAGGGGCCTATAAGACCATTGAGTCCAACCCCTGCTCAATGCAGGAATCCACCTTAAAGCATACCTGACAGATGGTTGTCCAGCTACGTCTTGAAGGCCTCTAGTGTGGGAGAGCCCACGACCTCCCTAGGTCATTGGTTCCATTGCCATACTGCTCTAACAGTCAGGAAGCTTTTCCTGATGTCCAGCCGGAATCTGGCTTCCTGTAACTTCAGCCTGTGTCCTGCACTCTGGGATGATCGAGAAGAGATCCTGGCCCTTCTCTGTGTGACAACCTTTCAAGTATTTGAAGAGTGCTATCATGTCTCCCCTCAGCTTTCTCTACTCAAGGCTAAACATGCCCAGTTCTTTCCTTCTGTCCTCACAGGGCTTTGTTTCCAGACCCCTGATCATCCTCATTGCCCTCCTCTGACCCCCCTTCAGCTTGTCTGCATCCTTCTTGAAATGTGATGCCCAGAGCTGGACACAATACTCAGGATGAGGACTAACCAGTGTCGAATAGAGGGGAACCAGTATCTTGTGCAATTTGGAAGCTATACTTCTATTAATGCAGCCCAAAATAGCATTTGCTTTTTTTGCAGCCACATCACACTGTTGGATCATATTCAGCTTGTGATCTACAACAATTCCAAGGTTTTTCTTGCTTGTAGTATTTTTGAACCAAGTATCCCGCAACTTGTAACTGTGCATTTGGTTTCCTTTTCCTAGATATAGAATTTGACATTTATCCCTATTCAATTTCATTCTGTTGTTTTCAGCCCAGCGCTCCAGTCTATCAAGAACACTTTGAAGTTTGTTTTGTTTCTGTCTTCCAGGGTATTAACAATCCCACCCAATTTTGTGTCATCTGCAAAATTGATAAGCATTCCCTGCTCCTCCTCATCCAAATCATTAATAAAAATGTTGAAGAACACTGGGCCCAGGACTGAGTCCTGCAGTACCTCACTTGTTACCTCCCCCCAGTTTGAGAAGGTACCATTGATAAGCACTCTTTGAATCTGATTCTGTAGCCAACTGTGGATTCACCTAATACTTGTTCCATCTAGCCCACATTTAGCTAGTTTGCTAATCAGAATGTCATGGGGTACTTTGTCAAAAGCTTTGATGGAGTCAAGGTATATTATGTCCACAGCATTCCCACAGTCCACATGGGAGGTGACCCGATCAAAAAATAAGATCAGAGTAGTCTGGCAGGATTTGTTCTTGACAAATCCATGCTGGCTTCTAGTAATCACTGCATTGTTTTCAAGGTGCTTACAGATTGACTTCCTTATACTTTACTCCACATTTTTTCCTGGGATTGATATCAGACTAAGTGGTCTGTAGTTACCAGGTTCCTCCTTTTTGCCCTTTTTGACGATAGGGACAACGTGAGCCCTTCTCCAGTAATCCGGCTGTTCACCCGTCTTCCATAATTTCGCAAAGATAACAGATGGTGGTTGTTAGAGTTCTTCTGCCAGCTCCTTTATTACTCTAGGATGCAATTCATTGGGCCCTGGATTCATTCAAAGAAATTAGGTGCTCCTTGACCACGGGTTTATCAATCTCAAACTGCAATCCTTCCCCTTCAGCTTGTACTTCACTCTTGCCAGGTGGGCGGGGGGGGGGGGTCATAGACTCACTTTTGGGAGAAGAATGAGCCAAAGTAGGAATTGAGCACTTTGGCCTTTTATTTGTCATCTGTTATCAATTTGCTATCCTCATTAAGCAGGTGAACCACCATTTCTTTCCTCCGTCTTTTAGTATGCATGTATCTGAAGAAAGCCTTTTTATTGCTCTTACAAACCCTCACTAGCCTCAGCTCATTCTCAGCTTTAGCCTTCCTGATGCCATTTTGGCACTTCTGTGACACCTGTCTGTACTCTTCTTTTGTTGCCTGGCCTTCCTTCCACTTCCTACATGTATTCTCTCCCCCCCCCCCCCCCAGGTCATCTCTAAGCTTTTTGTGAAGCTACATTGGTTTCTTCTGTTGTCTTCTATCTTTTTTCCTTGTTGGGATTGTTTGTAATTGTGCCTTTCAAATTTCCTTTTAAAAAAATCCCCTCCCATCCTGTACTCCTGTTCTCATTAGTGCTTCTTGCCATGGAATATTACTTATCATAGTTCTGAATTTGTTAAAATCAGCTTTCCTAAAATCCAGAGGATGCATATGGCTACACTCAGCTTGTGCTTCCTTTAAAATCAAGAACTCAAGTAGGACGTGGTCACAGAGTTTCCAGAACTGCCATTTTATCCACTGAGTCATCCCTCTTGGTCAGCATCAAGTCAAGGATAGCTGATCCTCTAGTTTATTCCTTCATTTTCTGTAGGGGAAAGTTATCAGCTAAGCATGTCTGGAATTTCTTGGAAGGGCCACTTTTGGCAGAATTTGCCTCCCAACAGATATTGGGGTAATTGAAGTCCCCCATTACTACTACATCACACTTCCTTGAAACACTGGCAATTTGCTTTTCAAAAGTTTCATCCTCGTCTTCTCCTTGATTGGGTGGTTGGTAGTAGATGGTCAGTAGGAGACTCCGACTATCATGCTCCTTTTATTCCTTGCCCCATTTATTTCAATCCAGGTGCCCTTGATGGGGCTCCCGGGCTCATCCTCCTGTATTTCTGTGCAGGGATAAGTTTTTTTTTTACATATAATGCAACTCTGCCTCCCTTTCTATTTCTTCTGTTCTTTTTGAACAAATTGTACCCTTCAATTGTTGTATTCCACTCATGGAAGTTTTCCTACCAAGTTTCAGTTATACCTGTGCTCTTACAATTGTTGATAGGGATGCATGAGGATTTCATTTCTCTTTGCAAATCACACAAACATGTTCCACTTGTAACCCCAAATGCAAACAAAAGCAGGACCACAGTTTTCAGAAACCTGAGTAGATTTTCGAATGTTTGCTCAGATTTGCACAAGACAGAGTCCAAGGGGCCAAGCTGGCAAAACCCCGCTGAGCTCTACCCCCCAAAGGCATTCCTTCAACGTCGCTAATTTTCACACTTTAGTCAATGGGGGAAGTACAGACTTTTTTTAAAAAAAGAGCAAAGAAATGTGCACTTCCCCTTTTCAAAAGGCACACTTTTGAATGAGCTGACAAACAGGTTGAAAATGAAAATGGGGAGAGAGCACTGTGTGCTGAGACATGCATTTTGGGCATGCCCATCCCCTTCGGAAGTTAATTTTGGCACACCAGAATGAGGCCCCCATTTTCCCAGATGGACTCTGGCTATGAGTCCGTCTATCCATGTACAAAATAAGCCCAACTAATCCCATTAAAAGGCGAAAGCCAGCAAGCGTACCATGTGTGGGTGTCTTTTCTCTTCGCCGTACTCCTGTGGCTCTGCCTCGTTCATATTCAGAGCTCACTGGATGCCCCTCGCCTTCAATTAACGTGTAGTACTTTCCACTTTCATGCTCTAAAAAGTAGTTTGGAGACTCGGAACCTTTCATCCCAGACTTCCCGACGCCATATTTGCTGATGTCATTGCAAGACACAATTCCAATGTCATCTCTAAGAAGAAAGGAATAAGTAGAAGGGCAAATGGATAAATCAGTAACAGAAGTCTGCAAAAAGGACAAGCAGTGATACAGTACAAAGAATAAGGATGCCATCGATCAATAGATGATGATCATCATCTATTGTACCCCGCTTTTGCTCAGAAAGTTTATCTGAGGCTCCCAGTGGCCTCCCATTCACTCCCAAAACAATTAATAGTGGAGAGGCAAAGCAACAGACTGATACTTGAAAATAAGATCTGGCAAGCTGGAAGCACATCTGCATACTTGCCTTCAACCTCAGCTGAAGATATCAGAGGTTGCCATGACCTGACTGGGGTTTTGGCCTTTTGGCCACCCCACACACTCTCCATCATCTCCTAAACAAGACCACATGAGACTAACTCAGGTAACCTTCAAGGAAGGGAGGAAGGAAGGATCATGCATTCACTAGCAGTAAAGGCAAAGGTAAAGGCGAACGTAAGAGCTAAAGAGAACGAAGGCAAGGGCTCCATATTGGTGTCCTATGATGTATGGACCATGTTCATTTTCTTGCCTTCATCTTGCCCTTGAAACCATCATGTTTCAAGGAATCAAGAATTTGTAGTAATGGGGGACTTTAGTCACCCTGCTATCTGCTGGGAGACAAACTCCAGTAAGCATGGAATCTTCTACAAATTCCTGACATGCATTGCCAATAACTTCTTCTTTCAGAAGGCAGGGGAAGGAAAGAGGAGACTTGGCTACCCTTGGCTTGATCCTAGCTGATAGGGCCAATGAGATTAAAATAACAGGAACTTTGAGAGATAATGGCAGTGAAATGCCGTAATTTCTTGATCTTACGGAAAGCTAAACATGAGCATAGTCAAATATGTATCTTGGGTTCCTGGAAAGCAGAGGATAATAACCTCAATGAAATGCTAGGTAGGATTCCATAGCTAGATATACCAGCAGGAAAAGAAACCCAAGATAGATGGGAGTTTCTGGAAAAGGAGTCACTAAAGGTACACTCACAAACAATTTCAATGAGGAAGAAAAATGGGTGACATGAAGGAACGGGCAAACAAGTGATGTTCGCACTTGCCAAGATTATCTGAACATTATCTCTCCTCGATTTGCAATCACTGTTTTGAGTGAACTGGAAAATTGCACAAAATGAACAGTTATCAAATGAAAAAGTTGCACAGAAAAATCCCCAGATTTCCAAAACTGCATAAATTTCCTCTATGAATTAAAGCATGGGTGAGTTAAAGTTTGTGCACAAACCACTGCTCAGTTGGTTGTGAGTGGTGAAAATTGTTTTTGTTTTGGGTTTTTTTATGAGCATCTTTTGGGTTAATGGACATTATGTTTCTGCTACAGCTGTAACTGTGATGTTTCCTAACAATGCTAGTTTTGGTTTTGATGCTGGTTTTAAAGTCAGTCATTTGCTGATTACTTTTTAGCATTTTTAATTCAGTCAAACCTCAATTTCTGAGTGTTGATTTAATGACCTCAAGGAAGATCGTTCTTAAAATGTGTAAAAGAAAGGGGGGTGTTATGGGACATCTTCAGATAATTATAAATTGATATTTTTCATGTACCAGTTTGTCTACCCATTTGTTTCAGAGGAGGCATTTGTCCTTTCTCTACCCTTCCAGATACCAATCCAGCCTACTACTTGCTTATTCCACAATACTGCACTATATGGTGTTCCCAAACCATTCACTGACTAATTTCTGGGCTGATATGCTGAGAAATCTCTACCAATTCCCACTGGTGTGGAAAATAAAGGGTCATCCTAAAACATGTTGGGGCTTAAGGAAGAAAATCCCTAAACTGTTCCTCCTAGTGGTGGGAACATCTAATAATCAATATCAACACATCATAGGCTTGTCTACTCAGAAGTAAGTCCATTCAGTTCAATGGGGATTAGTCCTGGGTAAAGAAGTACAGGATTGCAACCTAACAATAGCTGTATCCAGGCATTATTGCTTGAAGTCATGGAGGGAGGAATGGGACCACACATACTTGTTGTACTCCCAATGTTTGCCATGCATTGAGTTGGAAGTTCTCAATGGGGATTCTTCCTGCATTTGGCTGAAGATGCTAAGAATCCTCCCTGTGTATAGGGATCATGATAATGCAACATTCCTGATTGTGGGGAGGATTTTAGGTAAAGCCATAAGATGAGTCATGCTCAGTTCGTTTAATCCAGCTTTCTCTTCTGAGAAGGGAAATGGTCCATGCACCCAGCACTGGTATCTCTTAATGTGCTGTGTGTTTCTTCCAGAAATGGGAAAACCCTTCTGGCTGGAAAATAGCCAAAGTGTATCTTGTGTTGAATGGGATCCGGGTATTAAAATGTGTCTGGATCACCCACCCACCCTGTAAAATTCCTCAAATGAGGCAGCAAAGCAAACAAAGCCTCATAGGAACGAACCCTAGGTCTGGATCCAACCCATCATTTCTGTTTCTGAATCTGAAATGACGGTTCCAAAAAGCCAACATTACCACCCATGGGAAAGGTATACCTGGGGCCATACAGTCCAGACATAGGGGAGAGGATGAAAACATCTTGGAGAGTCGAGTTGTCCATTTTGGAGCTGATGCCCATTGTGCTGGTTGGAGTTGTGGAACTGCTGGTTGGGCTGGTTGGAATAACAGGCTGGGGAGAGAGAGAGAGAGAGAGAGAGAGAGAGCTGAATAAACTAGCCAGTTTCATCCTGCCCTCCTTTTTTTGCTGTTGCAACAGAGCTGGAATGTGTATCGTCCAAACAGGCATCACCATCTTGGAAACTCTCTCCTTTTGGAACGGCTGAAACAAAATCCCTCCCCAAAGAGAGATATTCATGGAAATGTCTCTATCTAACAAAAGCATTTGAAGCCCAACATCATTTGGAATGGGATGCCAGTGTAGGAGCATGCAAATTCTTCTCTTCATGCCATAAGATGAGGCGTCTATGTCTACTATTTTAGAACAGGTCTGTTAGGGAAAAAATGTTTATCTAAATTGTTCTAGCTGTTTACATTGTTTTAATTTTTCTATGGTAAACATGTTTAGACTGTTTTATTATGTTGTATCTTGTATTTTTATAGATCGTTGAAAACCACCTAAAGAGCTTCGGCTATGGGGCAGTACAGAAATAATAATAATAATAATAATAATAATAATAATAATAATAATAATAGCATTTCTTTTGTGTTTTCCCTTAAACAAACAACAGTACGTTATTGATTTGGGGCTCTCGCACATGATTCAAAAAAGGTCCAATCATGCCTACCTTTGCTGCTCACCTTGATGTAAAGTGAAAACTGAGAGACCATTAACATTTGGGAATGAGACCCACAGTCAGGGATGGGCTACAGGAACTGTTGGTTTGACTCCCCAACCACACATGAACAACACACACATGGACCACAGTTTGACCATTAAGCCCTTTGGCCCGTTCTTTGGGCTAGAAACTACTGCATGGGATTGCCAGCTAGCATTATTTTCAGCAGTCTTACCCATCTCCAGTGGTGCATGATACGTGAAGGTGGTGGTGCATGATATGTGAAGGCGGCAAAGGAATGAGCTGGAGAAAACATGGCAGGCTGCATGCAAATCCATAATGTTTCACAAGGGGTTTGTCCATGCTAGCAAAGCAGCCGAATATCAGCCCCGTGTGCTGCAGAGTATGAACGTCTCTGGTTTAGAACTTCTGGGCTAATTGCAAGCTCATGAAACCCTCTTGGTTTGAGGACAGCTCATAATTATCTCAGACCCATCACTGAAACTGTTCCTTTCCTTTTCCTGTAGCAACGTATCTGAGGTCAAGAATGAGAAAGCCTGCTATGGTGGTGGCCTTCATTGGCAACAGCCACGAACCCTGGGGGATCAAATTTCCTAGGGATTCTGAGTCCTTAGAAAGGACTCAGTTTGAACAAACGAGAGCACATGTCCATACTTGGCACTTTGTCACTGTCCTGCTATCCCTCGGCCCATCCTGTTTCTCCCATGAGAAGAAGGGAAGGAGAAGCCGAGACACTTCTCTTGATATGCACCCATTGGAAAGAAACAGATCAGGAAAGGGAGTTGCTACACATTTGTACTTAGGGCTGATTCTGTGCCTGTCAATACAGTGGTCAGGACACTCTTGGACACCCACTGAGCATCTCCTCAAAGAAGGTATTTAAGGTTGGCTGGTATAAGTCTCATATACCAGCCAACTCTGACTTTGACACTGTTCTCGATACTTTCAAAGGAACTGGCAACCAGCTTCACTTCTGCAATGCTGCAAGCCCAATTCATAAACATATTCATGCCACTATGTGTGTCACCCTTGAATTTGGAATTTGGAAAGGCTTTTACACTTTGCAAGAAAATTAATTGATGCCCTAGGTTAGTCAATGTTGATGCTGCAATGCCATGTATTTCAAAGTCAATGAAGTAATCAACACACACACACACACTTCCATAAATATTCATAAAATGGGGGAAATGATTATTTAATAGTACTTCTGTAAGTAGCTTGGGAAGGCATTTCAGTGCCAGGAAAAGGGGACCTAAAAATTTAAAACTAAAGGAAAAAGGCTCTTTTCAAGCATCCACATGGGTTCTCTTTAACGTGAAACCAGCCCGATCATATTAGGCAGAGCCCACTGGGGGCGAACTCAGCAATTTTGGCACAAGTGCCATGTTTTCTAATTAAATCCTGACAACATCAGAATAAAACAGAGTCACAAGAAAACGTCCTCCTGCTGTTATATGAAACATTATGGCAAAAACAGCGCTGGGATGGGAAATACTGAGAGACAGGGCCAAAGGAGATGTTTCGGAGGTTTCATTTCCCAGAATGCTAAGGCCAGTACACATAGACAGAAGGTCATTGCTCAAGGGCTGAAGCATCAAATGCTGGTTTCATATGTTCCTCACCTAGAAGTACCCCTTGACCAACTCCTCTCAGGGCCCCTATATTCAGGCTTGTTACAGTAGTAGTAGTAGTAGAAGTGCATTATGGGCTGCCCTACTAAGAAGTGGCCCTTCGCGCGCTTCACATTTTCCCTCCAAGGTAGAAAGAAATGAGATTTAAGAGGTAGTGCTGGCTGCTGCAAAAAGCACATAAAACAGGCAGTATTTATTAGCTGGAGGTGACTCTGGTGATGCCCGCTTAAATCAATCCCGTGTGCCCAACAAAACACACGGAACAATGAAATGCAAAAAATAAAATAAAATAAAATGGATGATGAGTGACAAACCAGTTCATAGAAGGAGAAAATATTCCCCACTTTGAGCGCTCTCCTAAATACACCCTCACTCATTCGGCTATCACAACTCTGATGACAACGGAACCATCAGTCATTTAGCAGAGAGCGTATTATGCCTGTACATTCACCTTCGGTGCAATGGATGTTTCAGGAGGCAAGTTTGATTCCTTCTCTCATGATTTTTAACCATAGGATAAAGGTCAATTCCAGGATTTATTTGGGGGGGGGGGCTGGGCAAGACATCCTCTATAGGCCCCTTTCCTAGTCCATCCTTTCATTGCCATTGTCACCCGCTGTTCTTCCTTTCCCTCATCATTGGGGCTGTGCACCGCCTTAGGCCGAATCCCCGAAACTGAGGCAAGGCGAGCTTATTCGGCCTGCCTTGCCTCAGACATGAGTTGGTTCTGGGTGAACCCGACGCACCCCGAAGCCGAAGCAGATTGGTACCGAGGCTTCAGGGTGCTCAGGCCACTTCGGAGTGGTGCTGGGCTTTCCCTCCTGCAATCCCAGGTAAGCCGGTGAAAGACCAGACCTGAGTCCATTGGATTCACCTCCCTGTCCCTGCTCTACCTGCTGCCACCATTGCTGCCTGCTGCCATTGCCATTTGCCGCCATCACCGCCCATTGCCATTGCATTTCCGCCTGCTGCATCGCTGCCACCACCATCGCTGCCTGCCACCACATTGCCCACACTTAGGCTGACCAGATAAAATCCAGGTCAGGGCTCATGTAACTTTAACAGTTGTAGAGAAAAGGGAAGTTCAGCCAGTGTCATTTGTATGCAATTCGTACCTGGTGAAATTCCCACTTCATCTCAACAGTTAAAAGTGCAGCCACTATACTTTTCCCTTTTCTTTTCTCTACATAGAAAGAGAGATCTGGGAAGAGCTGTAAGTGTATACCCAGTAGGCTGACCAGATAAAATCCAGGTCAGGGCTCCTGTAACTTTAACAGTTGTAGAGAAAAGGGAATTTCAGCCAGTGTCATTTGTATGCAATTAGTTCCTGGTGAAATTCCCTCTTCATCACAACAGTTGAAGTTGCAGGCACTATACTAGAGTGACCAGATACAAAAGAAGGCAGGGCCCCTGCAACTTTAACTGTTGTGATGAAGAGGGAATTTCACCAGGAACTAATTGCATACAAATGACACTGGCTGGAATTCCCTTTTCTCTACAACTGTTAAAGTTACATGAGCCCTGACCTGGATTTTATCTGGTCACCCTACCCACACTCCTGAGAATCAGGCCATGATGTCACGTGGCCTCTATACTACATCTATGGCCACAAACTATAGCGGCCATAAAGGGAAAATGGCCCTTTACGGCCACCGTAGTTTGTGGCCACAGATGTACTACAGAGGCCACGTGACATCATGGCCTGATTCTCAGGAGTGCGGGCAATGTGGCGGCAGGTGGGGGCAGCGTTGGAGCGGGAGGCGATGTGGCAGCAGCCAGCCATGGGAGCTGGCGGTGATGGTGGTGGCGATGCGGTAGTGGCAAGCGGCGATGCGGTGGGTGGCAATGATGGTCGCGAGGAAGTCCCCGTAGCAGTGGCGTTGGGTTGGGGGGGTCAAGGGAGGGACTCCAGCCTTGCTACTGGCTTTCTTGGGTGCCGGCTGCACCCTAAGGTGAATCGGGGCTGGTTCAGGGGCTCCGAAACAGCCCCAAGGCGAATCGGGGGGACCATGCACAGCCCTACTCAGGCAGAGAGGCAGGGAGTAAGTAAGCAAGCAGTGGCATCTACTGCTTCTCTTTGGCAGGATCTACACTACTGCTTTATAACATTATTGACAACTGTTGTGGTCCAGGACACATTCCATATACAATTCGAAGTGCTCTCAAAGTGTTACACCCTGCTTGGTGTAGATCTGGCCTTGCTCACCACCTCCCTTGTCTGGGCTGGAGTGAGAGGCAGATGAACAAGCAGGTTGCAATGATGAGGAGGAAGAGCACATCCAGGGGGCTCTTGCCTGTGGGGCCCTGCTGGAGTGTGAGCCCTCGGCAGGTGCCCGACCGTGTCAACCCTTGATGCCGGACCTGAATAGGACAACAGATGGCAGGTCCCTTACCCTGCGTCAGGCAGAAATTATATTTTAAATAAAGCTGTGTGCAAATGGCCTCTCAAAATGGGGCTGGGGGTGGGGCTGGTGAGATCCATTTCACCAAATTTCTCCAGGGAGAGGAGATTTTTCCCCAACCGTTTTGCCAAGGAGAAAGTCACCACTAGCAATGGCATATCTTCCTTCTTTTCTTTTTACGTTGTTTTATTTCATTTTGCTGCTGCTTTAAGCCAGTGTTGGGCAACTTGTGCTCCTCCAGATGTTTTCGCCTACAACTCCCATCATCCCTCATCATTGGCTATGCTGGCTAGAGCCAATGGTAGAGGTAGGAAAAAAACATCTGGAGAGCCAAAGTTTCCACCACTGCCATAAGGAGTAGCAAGAGCAACTGTGTTGGCAGCATGACCACCATTTTGCATCCTTCACAATATCCAGGACCTAGAGTCATCATGGGTCATTGTGGGGGGGAAAATGGTGGCTAACATACCCAAGACTGTTGGGGAATATTAGGAAAATGTTCTGCAAAGTGGTGCTCTTTTGGTTGTTGGGGGGTGGGGTTGAGAAAAAGAAAATAAATCTTTCACATTTCTCAGAAAAATGTTTTCTGAGAAATTTTGGCTCAGATCTAGTTTTTAGGGGAGGGTGAACTCATCCGGGTCCAACTCATCAGACACTTGCCCTGCCACGTGAGCATCTTTGGTGGCTCAGGAGTGTCCTACCTGGCAGCCTTTCAGCCCTGTCCAGAGCCTCCATTCTGTGCCACAATGAAGGCTCCTGAAAATACATATCCCCCCCATTTCATGAATGGTGTCTGTAAAAGCCCTATTTATGCAAGAGTAAACATGTGAATCATAGAATAGTAGAGTTGGAAGGGGCCTATAAGGCCATCGAGCCCGTTCACTCCTTTACTCTTGCATCAATGGGGCCTTTATGCCCACCATTGTTGCAAGGGGGGGAATGCTTGGCAGCTGGTGGGGGAAGCAAGAGACTCCTGCATAGGCTCTCCTTTCTTGCATTCACACCTTTATTCTTTCATAAATGGGGCCTTCATGACCTCCATTTACAGAACGGGGGGAGTTATGTAATTTCCAGAGCCTCCACTGTGGCACACAATGGAAGCTCTGTATGATGGCGGACAGCTGCCCAGAGTTCGTTGGGCCACACAGGCACTCAAAGCACTGCTCCACGACCATGCCATGGTGCCTGACTGGATCCAGAGAGGGAGCGGACATGTGGGAGTCTGTCGGACTCCCAAACTCAGTCGAGCGGTCGCAACATCCTTACTAGTTTTAAAGGTGAATTTCATGTAAGTGACCAAAATGGAAGTTTGGATTCCATGTGGATCAGCAACTTTTCTGATTATACTTGAAGGATTCCAGTGAAAAAAAGCAGAAGAGAGAAATGTTGGTTTCTGTGAAAACCTGCCACATTGTGTACTGTTGAATGCATTGACGTATTTAACATCACCTTTGTTTTGGCTCATATAGTGGCAATCCAAAGCAACCTCCTGCAACTTATTCCTCTCCAGATGTGTTGGACTACAATGCCATTGACCAAGCTGACTGGGATGATGGGAATGATAGTCTGACACATCTGGAGGGCATCAGTTTGGGGAAGGTTATTCTAAAGTAACCACTGTGTATACAGCAGATTACCGGAAGCTTCCTTTGTGAAATCACTCAGAAAGTTTCAATAACCCAGCAGGCAAACTAGTCAAGAAGAATTCATGATTGTTTTGATTGTTTTCATACTGGCAAACAAATAACACTTGTCTTCAAACTCATAATCGTTTGGCCCAAAAGCTTGAGAGTAAGCAGGCTGTGAAATCCAAGAGGGATTTTACATTTCTTCTTGAAAAGTGTAGCTAGGGGAAGAAAACATAAAGCGGCGGGAGTGAAAAAGAGGGAATAGCCATGATATGATGGAAATGGAGAATGATTTGGCTTGATAGTATTGATTTTGCCCGAGAGAGACGGCGAATGAGTAGCAGTTGGCTGAGGGCAGCTAGTAGAAGATGCAGTGATTGTAATTGTGTTCTCCCTCCATTTGGAATCCCAGTAATAAAAAAGATATGAAGGGAAAGTCGTTAGATTTATGTCCTCTCCTCTCGGAGGAACAATTCTCAGGAAATGCATTGTACTCGGTTTGCAGGTCACCATTGAACCGGTGGAGTGGAGTGGCTTGCCGTAGGAGCCAGCATGTCCAGCCTCCAAATCTCACCTGAGCCATTTGGGGCTGCAATACTGCACCCACTTACCTGGGAGAAAACCCCATGAAGTTCAATGGGGTTTACTTTTGAGTAGACATGCATAGAATTATTTCCTCACTTAGGCAAGCCACAGTTGATATAAAGACAGCCCTATTCTGTTGACAGCTTATGGAAGTCAATGAGGAATTTTGTGAGACAATATCGAGGGGGCCATCAACATGTTCAGGGGGAGGAGAAATGTGGAAAATCCAATTACCACTGGTAGACACCTCCAGGGACTTGTAACAGAACTCTAACAAAAAACAAGTGCATATAATATACTATGTATCATAGATCGTTATGCTTCAGTTATGGGGGGGAAGGTCGCCTTTAGTTTCTTTATCTAATTCAGTAGGCCCTGAATTTGGAGGTTTTGAGATTCCTGTGCCCTGCCAGGCTAAAGCCGGCAGGGAGAAGCAGCAGTAGGGGTGATCTTCGTCTCAACATCCTGTGATCCCCTTTACTTTCACTGTAATGGAGAGACTTTAGTGAAGAGAATGAAAGCAGAAAGTGAGTAAGTAGAGGAGAATTAATTGAAGAATGAGTGGGGAAGGGCAAGAAAATAGCCAAGGACTGTCAAATTGAAAGAGGAGGGGAGGAGAACGGTTATCCAAAAATGGAGCAGAGCTCCAACGGATAACCTGATGAAGCGGAACAACTGAGCCGCTTTGAAAATGGGAGAAGAGCAGCCCCTCAACAGAGCTCTGCTTTGATTTTCAAAGCGGAGCAGAGCTGCTCTGCATAGCCCTAGTAGCTACCACTACAAACAATACTAAGTACAAGCAGTTGATCAATAGCCAATGATCTGACAGCAGAGTTACCCATGAGGATGAAGTTGGTTCCTAGTCACTAGCTCCTGATTCTGAATTTTATTTCTTTCCTCCTTGTTTATTAGTTTTGGCCACCTTTAAGGCTTAAACCTTTAAAGCTCTCAAGGGTTTTAGTTGAAACAGAGGTGAATGAGAGGCTTCCATAAGGAACTGACTTTTATATGTCCCTGCCGCATTTATTTTTGCAATTTTCCTACTGGCGCAAGTCAAACAGCGATCACAAACGCTTGCAGGAATGAAAGGAGAGACAAGCATCAAGTTGATACTCAGAGAATCTGGGCGAACATGAACATCACTTGTTCACCCATCTCTATGTTTCCAGGGACACTAGGGGGTGCCTGCCATTTTTACACTATTGGCCCTGTTCAGACAAGACGCTAAAACATGATAGTTAAGCTTTTTGAGCTACATATTATGGCTTAGCGTGTCATGTGAACCATGACTTGGTGTGTCGTGTGTACCATTCCTAACCATGGTGGTTACATAACCACGGTTTAAAATATGCTCACTGACCACTTGCTGCAAAAATGTGAGCGGCCTAACCATGGCTTAGCAGGTTGTCTGAACAGGCCTATTCTGTATTTTCTAGGGATGTGCACTGGATCGGACCCGATCCACGATCCGAGTCCGGTCCAGTGGGAAATCGGATAAATTATCCGATTTCCGATCCCGCAGCTGGATCGGCCGATCCAATCCGAACCGGTCCGAAAAAGCTCCGAACCGGTTCGGCGGATCGGCGGATCGGCGGGCGCCCACTGGCGCCCACCGCCGCTTCCATTGGCGGGCGCCAGCGGGCGCCCGCCGATGAAAGTGGACAGCGGGGGGGGGGGAGGAGGGGGGCCCTTACCTTTCCGGCCCGGCGGCTCCCGTCCGGCGCCGGCGCCTACTATTCCCAGCAGGCTCCGCGGCCTGCTCTAGGGTGGCGCGCCGGGTGATGTCATCACCCGGCGCGCTACTCTAGAGCAGGCCGCGGAGCCTGCTGGTAGTAGTAGGCGCCGGCGCCGGACGGGAGCCGCCGGGCCGGAAAGGTAAGGAGGGGGTGCGTGGAGGGGAGGAGGGGGCGCGCGGAGGGGGGAGGGGGGCCCTTACCTTTCCGGCCCGGCGGCTCCCGTCCGGCGCCGGCGCCTACTATTCCCAGCAGGCTCCGCGGCCTGCTCTAGGATGGCGCGCCGGGTGATGTCATCACCCGGCGCGCTACTCTAGAGCAGGCCGCGGAGCCTGCTGGAAGTAGTAGGCGCCGGCGCCGGACGGGAGCCGCCGGGCCGGAAAGGTAAGGAGGGGGTGCGTGGAGGGGAGGAGGGGGCGCGCGGAGGGGGGAGGGGGGCCCTTACCTTTCCGGCCCGGCGGCTCCCGTCCGGCGCCGGCGCCTACTATTCCCAGCAGGCTCCGCGGCCTGCTCTAGGGTGGCGCGCCGGGTGATGTCATCACCCGGCGCGCTACTCTAGAGCAGGCCGCGGAGCCTGCTGGTAGTAGTAGGCGCCGGCGCCGGACGGGAGCCGCCAGGCCGGAAAGGTAAGGAGGGGGTGCGTGGAGGGGAGGAGGGGGCGCGCGGAGGGGGGAGGGGGGCCCTTACCTTTCCGGCCCGGCGGCTCCCGTCCGGCGCCGGCGCCTACTATTCCCAGCAGGCTCCGCGGCCTGCTCTAGGATGGCGCGCCGGGTGATGTCATCACCCGGCGCGCTACTCTAGAGCAGGCCGCGGAGCCTGCTGGAAGTAGTAGGCGCCGGCGCCGGACGGGAGCCGCCGGGCCGGAAAGGTAAGGAGGGGGTGCGTGGAGGGGAGGAGGGGGCGCGCGGAGGGGGGAGGGGGGCCCTTACCTTTCCGGCCCGGCGGCTCCCGTCCGGCGCCGGCGCCTACTATTCCCAGCAGGCTCCGCGGCCTGCTCTAGGATGGCGCGCCGGGTTATGTCATCACCCGGCGCACTACTCTAGAGCAGGCCGCGGAGCCTGCTGGAAGTAGTAGGCGCCGGCGCCGGACGGGAGCCGCCGGGCCGGAAAGGTAAGGAGGGGGTGCGTGGAGGGGAGGAGGGGGCGCGCGGAGGGGGGAGGGGGGAGGGGGGCCCTTACCTGCCCGGCCCGGCGGCTCCCGTCCGGCGCCGGCGCCTACTACTACCAGCAGGCTCCGCGGCCTGCTCCAGGGTGGCGCGCCGGGTGATGTCATCACCCGGCGCGCTACTCGAGAGTAGGCCGCGGAGCCCGCTGGTAGTAGCCGCCGGCGCCGGACGTGCCGAGAAGGTAAGTGGCGGGGAAGGGGGCTTACCCCCCCCCCGGAGCCGTCCGCTTCTATCCGCTGGCGCCCGCGGGCGCCAGCGGATGGAAGCAGGCGGCCCCAGGGGGGGTAGGGAGCGCGGGGGAGGGGGCTTACCTGCCGGGGCCGTCCACAGCGGACGGCCCCGGGGGGGGGAGGGAGTTAGGCCCCCCCTTACCCACCCGCCGCCATTTTTTCCTCATAGACTTGCATTGCAATGCAAGTCTATGGGGAAAAAAATGGCGGCCGATCCAAAAATTTCCGATTTTTGGATCGGGATCGGACTCGATCCGGTCCGGGGGGCCTCCGATTTTGTCCGAACCGGTCCGGGACAAAATTGGAGGTCCCGATCCGGGTCCCGATCCGATCCGGGGGGTCCGTGCACACCCCTAGTATTTTCCAGGATTTTCATTATTCCATCGCCTCCCAAGCAGAGCAGGTCTATAAGACAGTAACAGTTCTGCTGGCATAGTGGTGATGTATCCCCCGTATCTACCAGTATAATCAGTGTATAGGATTGCTCTGCCTGTAATTATTTTATTTTATTTTTAAAAGATTTGTGTCTCACCTTTCAACCCAACCAGACTGGCAAGCCAGCTTAATGACAACAGAAAACAAGCAAACAAAACATTTTTTTTTAAATGCAATAAAATGTAAGCATAGACCATAAATCCACAGGAGCATCAGCAATAAAACAACAGAGTTAAATGATGAAAAGCTAAATATCAGTTATTCCCAGTGGAGGCTGGCGGCTCTGATTTCAGTGGGGCTGTGAATCCATTCCAGCTTTTGGTCAGAGCCAGACAGAACTCTAAAGGAGCTGTCCAAAGTGCCGAACCGTATCCTCAAATTAGCTCGGATAGTTGCTTTAGAGTTCTGGCTGGTTCTGACCAAAACCTATAATAGATTCACAGCCTCACCAAAATCGGGGCCACCACCCTCCATTGGTTATTCCAAATGCTATCTGAAACAGCAGAATGGAGCCTTCATTTCCTTTCTAATACCCAACAACGATGTAAAATGAAGTGAAACTTTTCAAATGTGCTGGGTTCAGGATGGGACTCAGAGACAGATAAAAGCAACTATTTCTTCACACCACATTTAAACTAGGTAATTCACTACCACAAGACGTAGCGATGGCCATCACTTTGGATGTCTTTAAAAGGGGGTTGGATGAATTACTGGAGGAGATCTATCAATGGCTACTAGTCCTGATGGCTATGTGCTACCACCAGGATCTGAGGCAGTAAGCCTATATATACCAGTTGCCAGGGTACATGGGCAGGAGGGTGCTGTTTCACCTGTTTCTGGGTTTGTGATTTGTCAGCCACTGCACGAACAGCGTGCTGGACTAGTTGGACTCATCCAGGATGGCTCATCTCATAGCCGTATGTCCTCAATTTAAGCCAAACTCTTTTCTGAATGTTGTGGGAAATAATTCTGGCTTCAGAGCCCCGGGCTGAGCCTAGCTGGTGGAAAGGTTACTCAATCAAATCCCCCAGCATAAGGTACACCTGTTAGCACCTACAATGACAGGTCAAGTCAGGTGTGGGAGAAGCGACTTCACCCACTGTGAGTCACAGGTCACTTCCTCTGTTTGTAAAAAGTGTCAGGCCTGGGATCTAGCTTTGCTTCAGGCTTCAGCTAGGGATGGATGAACCTGTCAATTTCACATTTTCTCACGGTCACATTGTTTTAAAATCTCAAGATCTTTCTGCCCTGAGGATGAAGAAATCTGCAAATTCTGCTAAATCCTTATCAAACCCGAAATGAAATCCTCACCCATTTGTATCAGGCAAAGTCAATTGGTACTTGAAGAGGACCATGTTGTACCTGCCTGCTGTATAACTATTAAACATGAGGAGCCTATCACAAAGAAAAAGTAACAACACCAATTCAGTGCCTTGCACATGGCAGAATACATAGGGATTCAAAATCTTAAGAGCTAAGTACTCAAAGCTCTGGGCCTGTATGGATGAATTTCCACATTTTGGGCTTTTAAATCTCAAGTTCTTTCTATCCCAACTATGAAGAAATGGGTGCATTGTGGTTAATTGTTCTCAGAACCAAACTGAAACATAATTCTCATTATAGTGAGTTTGGTAGTGAGCAGAAATATGGGCTTTGCAGAGTTCCAAAATGATTCTAAGAGCTCTGCATGACCTAACACAGTGAGTAGATTTTAGCAGACTTTAGCTGACAAGAGCAGGCCTCATTCCCTGGATGGGCACTCATAGTTATGTTATCCTTTTCTCATAGAGACTTATCTCAAAATGAGCTGGGGGATTTTCACTCCTAACCAGGCCAATTAGTTTCCCAAGCTGAGATGCTTTAGGAACCTGTGAGAGGGTGCCCCCTGCTTCTTCGGAGGGGGGGAAGGGATGCAGCCTGTTAGCTCCTGAGAGGCAAGAAGCCAGGCATCTAGCAGAGGAGCCTGTAAGATCAAATGCACAGGCTTCGTGCTTCAGCCTTACTTCAGGAGGAACTTTACATGCTACCAGCCGGTAGGGTAACCAGATAAAATCCAGGTCAGGGCTCATGTAACTTTAACAGTTGTAGAGAAAAGGGAATTTCAGCCAGTGTCATTTGTATGCAATTAGTTCCTGGTGAAATTCCCTCTTTATCACAACAGTTAAAGTTGCAGGCACTATACTAGAGTGACCAGATACAAAAGAAGGCAGGGCCCCTGCAACTTTAACAGTTGTGATGAAGAGGGAATTTCACCAGGAACTAATTGCATACAAATGACACTGGCTGAAATTCCCTTTTCTCTACAACTGTTAAAGTTACATGAGCCCTGATCTGAATTTTATCTGGTCACCCTACCAGCCGGGAGAATCTACTTTGGATCAAAGGGATGGCTGCTGTCTATCGTTGGGCCCCCAATAGACACCCAGCTATGAAAGCTTGGTTAGCTGGAAGGAAGTGTGAACTTCCTTTGCATGTATATATTCTGCATCCATTTTCTATCAATAAACTGTCATCTTTTTGCACAAGTGGCTTGTTTCATCTTGGTAACCAAAAGAACCTGATTGATGACTTGGACCTGGCAGAATCACAACCCATCACTAACTTCAGCTGGAATCTGGCAAGGTAAGGCAGGGTCAAAGGAGCCAGAGGTAGAAGATGAGGTCTAGACTGGCTAGAGTTCAGATAAACAAGGATCAAGGGCCAGGAGCAGAGCTGTAGAAAGAAGACGGGTTGGGTACCAGGTTAGGCAGATGAGAACCAAAGGGCTGGAGGATGAGAAGCTGTGACATAGATTATGCTGCTACTCTTTATAAGAAGTTACTGAGACTGAAGAATTCAGCTCAGAGCGAGAGTTATAAAGAACCAGTCAGAGTTCTATCAGTTCCTCCAGACGCATGGTCTTGGCTGGACTGAGGAGCTATAGTCCCAGCTGTGGCCACCATATACAGGCAGCACAGCTGCAAAATGGCAGAGATTGGTCATAGGGTTGGACCTCAGTTCAGGACAGATGGAAGTTGACCCAAATGGGACCCATTTGGTTTAATTTTCCATTTGTCTATAAATGAATGAGATTGCCCTCCTAACCTTTTAGGACATAGTATAGGAGAGTGGCTTTTCAGGAGGAAACAAACAACACCTGTTACATTATATTCAATTGCCCCGAAGAAGGGCCTGTGGGTCCGAAACATGTTGGAATTGTTTCCATACAATTAAACATCCTTTTTTGTCTTTTGGCTTTTCTGGCATTCCTCATGTGGTTCCCTTTTTGTTGGCTTTGGCCATATATTACCTCCAGTATCGGAGGGAGTATGCCTCCATGTCAGTTGCTGAGAAACATGTCTGTGAGGAGGGTGCTATTGCACTCATGCTCTATTTGTGGTTTTCCCATAGGCAACTGGTTGGCCACTGCATGGATAGGAGGCTTGACTGGATAGGATGTTGATCTGATTCAACATGCCTTTGCTTATGTTCTTATGTTTCCCTAGTGGTGTACAGGAGTTCTGAAAAAGTACTGTATTTAGCAGTTCAGAAAATGGTTGGTCTTTTACTGAAGTAACAAAACAAAGTCTTGAGGTTATTATTATTATTATTATTATTAATTTATAATTATTACCTTTATTTGTATCCCGCCTTTTGCCCAATGCTGGGCCTCAGGTTGATGTTTCACATTTGCTGTCTGCTAGCAAACCAATCTTAAACAACTCTCCAGGTGTCCAGAATTATCTACTGAATACTGGGTTTGTTTTGAAGAAATAAAAAATAAAAAAGAACCTTACACCCTAAATAATGAAAGCATAAGTGAGGGGAATCTCCAAAATCCCCATATTGGGTTCAATTGAGAGCTGAACGGTACTTCTTGCTTGATACCAGAACACCACAATGGGAATCCTACAGATTTGGCCCTTCCTTAAACAGTGTTTACCAGAGAGAAACACAACCCCAAATTAACCTTACCTGCAGGGCAAGGGGCTTCCACCTCACGTTCTTCAGAAGAGCCGGAGCAGAAACCAGGGTATTCTGAGGCCGTTTCTTCAAGGTTAAGATGACGCCATTTGGGTCTTCCCGCAACGCATTTACCAGGTTCTTTAACTGCCAGCCAACCTGAAGAGAAATCCCATAGCGGAATTTTGAAATTTTGTTCTTTCTTTCTTTTTAGCTTCCCGAAACAGTGAAGGATGTTTTGTATGGATTTCTGTATGGTGGACAAGGAATGTCCCGTTATTGACAAGATGTAAGGTTATAGATATCTTCTAAGTGTTCCACATTGCTCTTGGCAAGACGCAGAAGCTCTGGAGTTTCTGTAAAACATTTTGCTTCTTTCTCTTCAACAGAAAAGGTAACTGTTCTTGTTTTGATTTGTATTTTTTTAAAATATGGCAATGTCGTGATAAAATCTCAATTGCAATCCAAAAAGCCCTTCTTTTTTTAACAGCAGTGATGTACTGCTCTAATTTTTATACCCTCTAAACAAACTGAATTATTGCTTTTAATTATCTTTTCTACTGAAGTATCCATGTGTTTCACTGGAGGATTACAGAACAGCAGCTTCAGAATAATTACAAAATGAATCCTCGCTGTAGTAATAGAACCTTTAATTTGGGGATAGAGGGGTGGGGGAAGTGAAGTTTGCCAGCATATTGTAGAACAATATTGGTGCAATTTCTTCAAGGTGTTTAATTAAAGATAAAACATCATTTATTTGAGTTACGGAAAACTCCGCGGAGAGGAACTGAGTTTCTTAAGTTATGGCGTGCGATAACCACCCATCTGAAATGAAAGCGTCACTAACAGCCCCTCTCTAAACTCCTTAGAAATGTTCCATGGCTGCTTTAGCATGTAAAAAACAAACAAACCCTCCAGAAATAATGACATCCCCTTCAATTTCCCATTTGGAGGACCTTGGGCTTACAGGAACAGAGGGAGGACTTTCCTCCTTGTTCTCATGAATAAACATGCCATCATCTCATAAAATGCAATGCTTAAACAATGCTTCGAAATGGCTGTTAAACAGCCTGGGTATATAAATGGAGCATAGAAAAGAGGGTCTGCTTGTTTCTTAATACTCCTTATGGTCTGTTTCCAGAATTGCCATTTGAGATTTCAGTGGCAGGGGGGGGGGGGAGAGAGAGAGAGAGAGAGAGAGAGAGAGAGAGAGAGAGAGAGAGAGATGCAGGTAGGGGCCAGATGCTCAGCGAGGTTTCAAAGCTTGCTCTGGAATCAACACCACATGAAATGGCACAAAGCAGAGCATTTCCACAGCAAGTGTTCTAGTTACATGCAATATGGATTTGAAACAGTATGTTGCACTTTGGAGTGCTCCTGGTCAAGGATATTAGTCAGATAGAAATGCCCTTTTCTAGGACACTTCAGGGGAGGCTGGTAACTCCAGTTTCAATGGGGTGAAGATTCTATTCTGGGTTTCAATCAGAACCAGTCAGAACCCTAAAGGAGCTATCCAAGGTGCCAGAACCATTTTGGGGATAGGTTTCATCACCTCAAATAGCTCCGTTAGCCTTCTGGCTGATTGTAACTACAACCTAGAATGGAATCTGCCCCCCCTCCAAAAAAAACACCCTGGTGCCCTCTGGGGGCGGCTCATCCCTATCACCTGTTTGAATGTCTTTGGACCCTTCTCCAGCATTGGTTTCAGCCCTCCTGCTCCCTCCCCTCTGTTGGAGAGGCCTTTTAAAGGACTCCCAGACTGATGGCAGCACTTTGGTGGCACCGTACCAGCTCTGTACATTTCCGTTTATTTTAGGAAAGTATGAGAAATCCATTTAATTTTGTTTGTATCTAACTGTTCTTTTTAAACTGTATTTTGTTGTACATTTGTTCTGATATGCTGGTTATTTACCGTAATAAACTTGATTGATTGATTGATTTCAGTTTGTTTTTATCAGGATTTTACCCAGTTTGCACCTTCCGCTCTGAACACAGACTCGGATGCAATCTCTGGTCGAAAATGCATTCAACAGCATGCACACATTTCAAAATGAGTACATTTTGATATGCTTTAATCATGGGAGAAGATTTGTATGCTTTAATCATGGGAGAAGATTTGTACATTTCAAATACACGCATTTCAATACATGTCAAAGATGTGCACAACTGATGTGGACATATGGAAAATGCACATGGAATTGCACACAGATATTCATGCGAACAGGGGGGAAAACTTCGCAATCTCATACGAACTTGAGTCAGAATGGGCTTTTGACATGGAATTCAGAGAACTTCGGCCAGCTCATGTTTTGCTGATTCACACATCCGTAGTCTCTCTCCATTTCCCATTTGTTTTTAGTCTTATGTTCAGTTCATCGCAAACCTTGCATTTATAAAAAAAGTTTGCATGAGCATTCATAAGCATTTTTTCTACACATTTCTCCTGGTACATGCACTTTTGTATGGATTTTTGCCTCATAGGCATACTTTTTGTAAGTGATTTCCCTACTATCATGCATTATTAACATTTCCCCCAATATACACATTTCTGTAACTCCTTTGTTATTGGAGAATTCCACTGCAAGGTTTGGAGTTTTAGTTCACAGTGTGGTTCGAAAGTGCAGAATTAGGGACATGTGCCTTAAAATGCCAGCTGAACAAATTTTTCCACCATCTCTGATGTAAACATCCAGTCAGGCCAGCTGAGCTACTGAGGGGCAACAAACAGCAGGGCTCCTAACAGTAATATCAGAGCCTGCAGAGAGGCCAGAAATATAAGGGCTCCTGAAGAATGACCATTGGGCAGGGATGTAGCTCAGTTGGTAGAGCATATACTTTGCATGCAGAAGATTTCCAGTTTGATACCTGACTTTTCCAGGTAGGGCTAGGGAAGAATCCTGCCTAAAACCTAGGAGAGCTGCTGCCAGTCAGTGTCAACAATACTGGGCTTAGATGGACCTGGGGTCTGACTCAGTATTAGGCAGCTTTGTATGATCAGAAGAACATATGGTCTGAAACCTGGGGGACAAGGAAGACATTACTGAGAAGGGAGATGATGCCTTGCAGTGCGCAGTAGAGGACTTCAAGGACTTCACATAATGTAGAAGTAGGCTCCAATCCTAAAAAAACACTTTACTAGGGAGTAAAACCACTGGACATAGTAGGACTCCCTTCTTTCAGGTATGCACTTATTATTAATACTAATTTAACTCACACGAGTTCTGTTCTTCCTTCAGGCATAAACCAAATAATTTATGAGGTGATTTCTTTTAACCTAATGAATGTCCTTGGGTATAAATCTATGGTAAGTTTATTACTTAAACCCTCTTCTCTTTGGGGGTCTCTGCATTTAAACTAGATATCAACAAAGTCTAATTTTCTTAACATTTAATCATCTCTTGGAGAACCGGCTGCAATTTTAAAGTGGGGTGGACACGTTAAAATCTGGGAGCCTCGGTGATTTTCACCAGCTCCTACTTACAGAAGAAGGCTAAATAATTAATGTCTTGAAGATAAATTGCTCTAAGGAGAAACCTTAATGAGGAAGCCATTAAAATACTAAGAATATACACGACTGAGGGCAACTTGCCCTGAATGTCAGCAGGCTCTGATGGAAAACTCCTAGGACATTATCGATTGTATTGCTGAGATATTATATTTGGGCAAAAATAGAAAGATTACATCACAGTAGACTGGAATTCTCAACATAGAATAGAAAATTGAGCTTACCATCAGCATTACATCCAAAGAGTCAGGGGACCTAATGTGCTCCAGCTAAAATCAGCCCTCAACTGGACTCCACACAATCACCACCAAGCCCTCAAGAACTGCGACTATAGCAAGCCTGAAGAAGCTGGTCCACACAGGACCCATTTGGCAGCACAACACATCCCATTTATTATTTATTATTAACATTTATATACCCACTTATTTGCTAAAAGGCCATCAAGGCATCTTAAAAAAAGGATATTGTAGGGTTGGAAAAAGTGCAGAAAATGGAAATAAAATGATCACCTACGAGGAAAGGAAAGGCAAGTCAGAAAAAAGAAAAATAGGTGAGTCAGGATTTCTCAGAAAAAGGTAGAGTCAAGAAGAAATTATAGACGTGTACAAAATCATGCATGGTGTGGAGAAATTGGATAGGGAGACTTTTTTGTTCCTCTCTCATTATATTAGAATCCCATCCCATGAAGCGGATTGGTGGGAAATTCAGGATGGATAAAAGGAAGTACTTCTTCACACAGTGCATAGTTAAACTGAGGCATTCACTTCCACAAGATGTAGTGATGGCCACCACTTCGGATGGCTTTAAAAGGGGACAAGACAAGCTCATGGAGGAGAAGGCTATCAAGGGCTACTAGTCCTGATGGCTATAACCACAGTATGCCTATGTACACCAGTTGCTGGGGGACATGGGCAGGAGAGTGTTGTTGTACTCATGTCCTGCTTGTGGGTCTTCTGTGGGCAGCTGCTTGATCACTGTGTGGACAGAATGCTGGACTAGATGAACCCTTGGTCTGATTATCCAGCATGGCTCTTCTTATGTTCTTAAGGCAGCACACAACAATTTAAATAATAACACTTCAAAACAATAATAAAAAACAAGAACATAGAAAAGAGCAAAACAGGAAGACATTTCAAAGGGAGGCTCCTGCATGAAACAACTGCATCAGAACTTATCAATAAGTTGGCACCTCTCCATTTGGGCTTGAAGTGAGACAATTATTTCCTGTTCCACTATAGTTGTGAATTAACATAGCAAATCTAGAATAGTTGTGTTTCCTCAATTACTGCTGTTGTGGGTGGTTGCTGTGCTTATTTTGCATACTTTAAAGTTTTAATTGGCCACAGAGTGTATTTTTGACATTTAATGACCACTGAACCACACACTGCTTACAATTTTGTCCTCTATACTAAGTACAACATTTCAAGCATCTGACGAAGTGGACTCTAGGAAAGTTCATGCCATAATAAATCTGTTAGTCTTTAAGGTGCCAACAGAACCCCAACTAAAATAGCCCCATTTTGGGAGCAACTGGTGAGCACACTAATGTGTCTCTTTGATCCTCATCAAACTTTACTGTACATTCAGTTGCTAAACTTTAGTACATATATCAGAATCTTGGTTTCCTTCCACAGATAGGGAAACTCTTTGAATACTGAGAGCTTTCTTAATAGTTGAAAGAATTAGATTACAACCTTGGGAAGCTAAATACCCAAAGTATAACTGAATGGATTTTGAAGCTATATAAGATTTAGCTGCCAAAGGTGTTGGGGGTAGGGAAAGTTTAAAATAGAAGACAATCAAGATAAATATGAGTCAATGTGGTTGCCTTTCTTAAACAGGTTAGGGATGTTGGAAAAATCCTCAATGGAATCAAATGTTTGGATTTCTATGATTCCAGTGTGTAGTTTCCGCAGCAGATTGGCTATCCTGAGTCACAAGGATTCCATGGTCTTGCTTACTGGGTTTTTAATTTTGGGTGGGGGTACTTTCACACATATACAGTAATAGAAAAATACAATAAAAATTGGCCAAAATGTACATTTCCCCTCTAGGCTAAAGGATGAAAATGTGCATTTGGTGTGTTTGTGTGGATTGTGTGTGTTTGTGCATTTTTGCAAATGTGAATTTCTGCAAATATGAATTTGCAAATTTGTGCAAATTCAGGAAATTGGGGAACAAATCCGATTCTATCAGTGATTGGATGATGGAACGAAAGGCACTTGACAATCCACAAAACATAGGCAAGATGGATTTTACAAAATCTGTACATCCCTAAAACAGATACATAGTAACTAATTACATAGCTCGTGGATCCTCATGGATCCAGCATTGTGCCACTGAGGACACAGCCGCAAGTCAAAGAGTGTATTTTCCCATTGTTTGGCTGCTCTGCAAGCTACAATCCTTCCTCGGCAGGGATAGTCTGAAAATGGTGATCTATGCATTGGTAAGTTCCAATTGGATTACTGCAAAGTGTTATACATGGGATTGCCCTTGAAGACAACTTGGAAGCTTCCATTAGTGCAGAATATGGCTTCTAGAATTTTGATTGGTACAGCCAGGTGGGATCATGTCATAACAATCCAAATGCACAAATTTAGGAATAGAAAACAATGCAAAACAAAAATCAAAAACAAAAAATCAAATGCCCCCAAATGCCCATTTCCCCTATAGGCTACAATGTGCAAATGTGCATGGGGGATTTGTCTATTTGGGGGGTGGATTTGCACATTTTAGTGGATTTATGCATTTGGGGGGATTTGTACATTTTCACCAGTGCAAATTTGCACAAATTTGGAAATTCAAAACAAACAAAAAAACCCAAAAAAACCCACCAAACCCAATTCCATCGATAAGTGGATGACAGAATGGAAGGTGCCTGACTTCCCACGACACACAGACAGAAAGGATTTTGCACAATCCGTACATTGCTACTCGTGCCTTAAAAACTTCAGAAGAAGCCCCTTCTCCAGGTTCCTTTACTGGGGGTGTTTGTTGCGCAGAAACCATGGAGAGCATCTCCTTAGAGGTGGCTCATTGTCATTCAGATGCCCTCCTTGTGGAGCGCCGCTGATGTTATCGGTTTTGTACCAAGTTAAAGTTTGTATATTTATCACACTTATGTACTGCTAAAGCTCTGTGAGTAAGTCACAAAGTAGAATGAAATATACATACATACACACACACACACATTACAACCTAACATAAAACTCTTTTTTAAAAAGCTACAAAATAAAACCAAATGAAACTTATTTGCCCAGGCATTTTAAAGTGTTATGCTGGTATATTTTTGATTGTTCTGCTGTTTTTATGCCCCTGATTTATTTTTATTGTGATGTTTATGGTCTTATTGCATTATATTGTGGCATATTTTGCTCTTTATCCATCTTGTATACTGTTCTCATAGCCTTGGTTGGAGGGTGATTTAAAATATTATATATATATATATATATATATATGGGATGTGCATGGCCATTTTGACCTGAATCATATCGGGTAAAATCAGATGTCGCTTCACATCCTATTCTGATATGAAAATTGGACCTCCAATTTTAGAATCATTTTGAATGATTTTCCCCATAGCCTAGTATTGTGGTACAAAAATGCCTATAACTTTTTTATTTAAAAAAATAGAAGCATGAAACTTGACCACATTGCAGATGGCTTTGAGGTACTTATGTGTGAGAAATTTCAGAAACATAGGTGCAGGCATTTTGTGGCTATGACATTTTGAAAAATGAACCATGAATACCTGTAACTTCTTTATTTTTAAAGATCCACACATGAAACATGGCCACATTGCAGATGGTATGTTGATACTCATGTGTGAGAAATTTCAGAAACATAGGTGCAGGCATTTTGTGGCTATGACATTTTGAAAAATGAACCATGAATGCCTGTAACTTCTTTATTTTTAAAGATCCACACATGTAACGTGGCCATGTTGCAGATGGTATGTTGGTACTCATGTGTGTGAAATATCAGAAACATAGGTGCAGGTGTTTTGTGGCTATGATTTTTTTACTTTAAAAGTTCCAAAAGTTCCAAAAGCCGTGGGGGGAGAAGGTGGGGGAGCTGTCAAACCCTCCATTTTGGATGTCAATCATGGAGACATCCCTCACATTACCCTTTCAAAACTTCTTCAAATACCTGCCCTCCTGCCCATCTGCCATCTATTTTCCTTTACAGCAGTGAAGGACAAGGAAGTTGCTACAGCTGTGGTTTCCTTGTTCTTCTCATGAAGTGGTACACAAGGTGGAAGCTATTGGCTGCAGTTTCAGTGGGGCTATGAATCCATTCTGGGTTTCAGCTAGAACCAGCCAGAATTCTAAAGGAGCTATCCGAGGTGCTGGACCTATTTTGGGGATAGGCATTTGCACCTTGGAAAGCTCCTTTAGAGTTTTGACTGAAACCCAGAATGGATTCACAGCCCCATTGAAATCGGAGCCATTGGCCTCCACTGGGTATACATGTGTATAGACTGTAGTACTTCAGATCTCAGGAGGTGCTCATGCAACACAATTTCTTTTAGCTTGCGATGTCTATAGCCTCAAGCTTCCCCTCCAGCCATCAGTAAACTATGGATGAGTTCCAACCCATGTAAGTACTCTGTACTTTCTACACACAGCTCTTTCCATCACAGCTTGACCACGATGGTTCAGGCATTGGTAACCTCAAGACTGGATTATTGTAATGATCTTTATGTGGAGCTACCCTTAGGCCAGGCCAGAAGTTGCAGCTGGTTCAGAATGCTGCTAGGAGGCTACTAGTGGTCATTTGTTTTGTTTTTGGAATGGCCTAATAATCAAGAAAAGATTGAGTCCACTCTCTTTACTAAGTGGATATATTTAAGGGGGGGACACGGTCTACATTCATATGTCTGGCAAATGATACTCATCAAGTTATTGTTAGAAATAAACAGAGACTGAAAGATCTGGCTGAGGATGGACTCCCAAATTGCAGCTGTTATGGAAATCTTGTGTCACTTGTCAGCTACATGATAAGGTGAAAGTAACACATGCATCACGATTATAGCCTGTTCCACTTCCAGATACTGTGTGGGAAAAAGTTTGCAATTGATGTTATAAGACTTCTTGATGCTGCTCCAACTGATTTCTGTTATGCTTTTACTTCAATTATTACAGTAAATGGCCTGAAATAGGTTTTACATCGCGAGTTACCCCTGCTATGGTTTTTAGATTTCTTACCATTTTCTTCAATAGAAAAGGACATTCTAAAGAGTTAATTTCTGATAATGGTGCTCAGTTCACCTCACTGCAATGTGAAGCTTTTCCGGAAGAATGAAGTATCATACATTGCAATCTTTTGTGTATTATCTTCAAGCTAACAAGATTGAGAGGCTTAACAGAAGTATGAAACAATTTAGAAACAGCTCAATTAGAAGAAAAAGCATGGAGCAACTTTACTATTGATTTTTTGCAAGTATACAGTGCTACACAGTATGCAGGAAAATAGATCACCTGCAAAGTTATTGCATGAGAGAGAGAGAGTGAGAGAGAGAGATGCATACTAAATTGAATGCTGACAGGGCTCTTAAAACCTACTCCAGAAGTAACTTTCGAACCTGATATGAGAAAAAGAATTGGAAAAAGGAACACATACAAGCAGGGCTGTACAGAGGGGGGGGCAGTGGGGCCAGTTGGCCCGGGGACCATTATTTTGAGGGGGCACTCTGATGAGGAGGTCCCCCCTAGCTTACGCTACTGCTTCCATAGCATAAGCAGCCCATCGAGAAGCGAGGAGCCCGCCTTGTGGAAACAGCGCAGAAGCCGTCCGTCATGAATACCACGATCAGACTATAAGATCCAGAGGGCTATGCCGCATGCAGGGCGGGGATATATGTGCCTTGAGGTGTTGTAGAACGGGTTTAATATGAAGGTGTTATGTAGAACGGACATGTTGGTGGGCACGCCCCCTTGGGGTGGCCATGTTGTCCTCCTTTTTTGAAATGGGGGGGGGCACACACTTCCCATCTGGCCTGGGCACATTATCAGCTCTGCACAGCCCTGCATACAAGAGAAATCTAAAGTATACATAGATAAGGGGGAAAAAATTGAAACATGGGATTTTATGGAAGGGAGAATATTGATTTACATTCCCTTGTAATATTGCTGAAAAACAGGACCTTATACTGATAAACATTTTGACAGATGCATGTAGGATGCCTCTTACCTTGGTCCAGTAGGTGATTTCACCTAGTAACCATCATTAGAGGCTAAATCAGTAGCTGGCCTTGAGCAATCTGAAAGAGGGTCTGTCTGAGTTAGACAACCCCCTGCTTGGACTAAGGTTTATGTTATGTAGTGGTGGGCTGTGAGAATATGGGGTTTCTTAAAGGGGGGAGAAATGCGGTTGTTTTTTTTGAAGTGTACCTATCAGTGGAAGCTGGTGGCTCTGATTTCAATGGGGCTGGGTTTTAGTCAGAACTCTATAGTAACTATATAAGGTGCTAACTTATTTAGACGTCAGCATCTTGGATAGCTCCTTTAGAATTCTGGCTGGTTCTGACTGAAACCCAGAATGGCTCCATAGACCCATTGAAATTGGAGCCACCAGCCTCCACTGGCACCTGTAAGAAAGATGTGTGTATAGCCAGCTGAAGGGAGAAGAAAGCAGCAATGGGGAGGAAAAGAATACAGGAGGTGGATCATGTGGGCTACACTTACACGTGACACAGCTTCACCCCAACTACTGATGCTTGGGGTGCACATATTTCTCAGCCATCTGTGCATCTGAATGGCATGGGAAAGGCCTCTCCACTAAGGATGGGTGAATGAATGACATTCAAGTAGGCTGACCATATGAAAAGGAGGACAGGGCTCATGTAACTTTAACAGTTGTAGAGAAAAGGGAATTTCAGCCAGTGTCATTTGTAGGTAATTAGTTCCTGGTGAAATTCCCTCTTCATCACAACAGTTAAAGGTGCAGGCACTATACTAGTGTGACCAGATACAAAAGAAGGCAGGGCCCCTGCAACTTTAACTGTTGTGATGAAAAGGGAATTCCACCAGGAACTAATTGCATACAAATGACACTGGCTGAAATTCCCTTTTCTCTACAACTGTTAAAGTTACAGGAGCCCTGTCCTCCTTCTCATATGGTCAGCTTACATTCAAGGTTGCCAGGGTTCTCTGAACATCATCTCACCACTCATTTCGTGCCCACAGAAGGCCATTTCCACAACATTAAAGGCTTAGAGGGCCCCTTTACACCTCTAATGTTGTAGAAATGGTCCTGTACAGCCGCCATTTTGTGCAATAGGAAAAACAGGAAAATTACAGAGCTGACATCAAAATGGTGGTTCACATCAAGGAGTGGAAGGCTGCGGGGTGCTCCAGGATTGAGTGGTGCTCTGCGAGAGGGCCCAGGAACACCCTATGGTTCAGTGAGTAGTGTCCAGGGACCTGAGAAGAGTGGAATCTGTTGGACTCCACCCCATGTCAGGTGCTCACAATATCCCTAGGTAGGGATGAGGGAGAATTTAATTTGGTCTGCATTTTTAAGTCAAGGGATTTCATTTGCACTTCCTGAACTAAGATGGGTCAGAAGATGGTTATCTTTCAGATTGGGCTCTGTTCAAATTTTGCACGGCTGTTTTTGGCTCAGGCATTGCATGCATACAAAAATGTGTACGTTAGAAGAAGTTGCAGGGAAAAAATATGTATATCAGAGAAAGCTGAAATTGCTCATGACGACAAATAGGCTGTTGTATCACTTCCTGTGCCATTTGTTGTTTTGCATTATGTGATATTTTGTTCTTTTGAATATTTTATATTTTTAACTGTTCTCTGATATATTAGGATTTTTTAAAAACTGTTTGTAAACTGCCCAGAGAACATTTGTTATGGGGTGGAATATAAATATAATCAACAAATAAATAAAATGAAAATATGAATATTTGTTTGTGTATGCATGTGTGTGTGCAGATGTGTGTTATCTTTTTTTAAAAAAAGTATTACAGGCCAGTGTGGAAATTGGACAGGAAGGTCTGATGATTGAATACACGTGAAACGGGCATGGACCAGAAATTCATCCATTCCAAGTTGTGGGATATTGTGATGTGTGTGGATTGATCAACCCAGATATAGCTAACATGGGGTGCAAGGGACTGATAGCCATACAATTCCTTGTTTGGTGCATGCCATGAGCAGAGTTAGGACTACAGGATTGATGTGCAAGTCTAGTAAACCAATATCTACGATAAAACTGGATCCTCTTAAAATCGGCATGAAACTCCTGAGTTGCCAGTTTGAGCAGAATGAAAATGCTCTGATTGCACCAGAAAGCCAAGAGAAGAAACAACAAATCTCAATGCTAGACATGATGAAAGTGATCCGTTAATGTCGAAGTAGCCAGTTACAAAAGGGGATGTCATCTCAAAGAAACCATTGTAAGTATCCCAATTTATGATTAGTGCGTTTCCCCCGCAGTTGATAGTGCTTTAATTAGCAAATCTGCTTTTGGCCTCTTGAAACTGATGTTGAACAGAAGGGCTTTGATTTTTCTGCAGAACTGTTTCTACCTACCTACTAATTGGAAATTTGTGTATTGAATGATTTCTTAATTGAACAGGCAAAGACTATTTGGAGGCAAACTTAAGGATGCTTGGACAAAAAGAAAGAAAGAAAAAATCCAAATCAGAGATTCCAACTGTGATGTGGCTTGTGTCTCAGCACACATTGTATTCTGGTGTCAGTCACGGCCTTTTAAAAATCATTTTCAGCCATTTTTTAAAAAAAATAGTTTTCTGTCTCTCCGTATCCCTAATGTTTAAGAGCAATCATAATCTCTATATCTATATAGGTTCTATGATAGAAGTGGACACTCAGTTCAGAAGGTGAAACTTGGTATCCTACAAAACCAGCCTGGATATAAGTTTTGCAACGCTGAGATTCTTTTCACACTTAGGCTGGATTCACACAACACAAGTCAGAGTATGGGTTGAGTGTGGGTTGTTGTTGAATCATGGGTTGTTGCATTGTGTGAATACATCTGTGCTAGCATTTAAGTCAACTAACATGATCAAGGGGTTGAAGTCTTCCCAAGAGCACCAGTCAATGGCATTTAGCAGCATAAAATGAGTTTTAAATTAAATCATGGATCATCTTTGGCTGATGGTTTAACAGATTGTTCTTTCTGAACTTTGTATAATGTGTTTAATGGGTTTTTTTCCCCCCATTTTTGTGAACCGCCCAGAAAGCTTCGGCTATAGGGCAGTATAGAAATGTAATAAATGAAATGAAATTCACTGTATCTTTACTCAGAAGTAAGCCCTATTATGTCCAATGGTGCTTATTCCCAGGATTCCAGCCTAACCAACTGCACATGTCAAGATTTAGTAGGAGCCTTAACAGAGGAATAAATAATATTTTTTGGGGTTTTTTTTAAAAAAAAGGAAGAAAGAAAGAAAAATAGAGTAATGCCCACATTCCAAATTAATGGGGAAAGGTGTAAGGGAAAATAGACCAAGAGGAAGTGAAAAAAGAGTAGAAAGCAAAAGAAAAAAGTCAGACTACAAGTTTCATTTTAGATTGGACTCAGGAATGGAAGCTGAAAAATAAGAAATGTAGAAATAATACTAGATTTGAAGATTTAATTGAACTAAAAGGAAGAAAAGAAGAAATTAGAACTAAGAAAGGGCTGACTAGTGCGATATATAAAATATTGATAGAGGAGGAATTTCAGGACTCACTCAGCGTTATAAAAAAGATTTGGGAAGATGATGTAAAGGAAAAAATTAATGATTATAACTGGGAAAAGATATGGAATGTAAGAATGTTAAAGTTGTTGTCGATTAGAATTAAGGAGAATTACTATAAGACAATGTGGAGATGGTATCTAACACCTGTTAGATTTCACCAGATTGATAAAAAAGTGTCTAAGAGTTGTTAGAGGGGGTGTCAAGAGGTTGGAACCTATTTTCATATGTGGTGGAGCTGTGAACATGTACAAAAATTTTGGGAAAGGGTGTTTAAAGAAATAAGTGAAATAATTGGAAGTAAATTGGAATTAAACCCAAAGTTAGCTCTACTAGCAATATGGGACAGAGAGAATGAGAATATAACTAATAGAGAATTGGTAAACAACCTCCTGGCACCTGTTAGAATAATGATTGCTAAAAATTGGAAAGGACAAGGAAGCTACACAATAGAAGAATGGTATAAAGAAATATGGGATATGGCTTTGAATGATATGCTGACTTGTAAAATGAAAATAAAGAGAGGAATGTCCAGTAAGAGTGATTTTGGAGAAATATGGAGTCTCTTTTTGGAATATGTTTTAAGATCGGGGAAGGGACAAATACCTTCAAAAGAATCGTTAAAATTCTGGAAGGATGAAGAATGATTAAGAGAAGGTCTCATGGGTGGGGGAGCACGGGGGGATTGTTGAGGGTTATGTTGTTTATGTTTTATTATGTTGTTTATGTTTATTATGTTGAAATAAATAAAAAATATTTATAAAATTAAAAAAAAGTTTCATTTTAGACGTTTAAGAGCACAATCCTGTGCATGTTTTGAGAGAAAACATGCATACTGGCCGGGGGAATGCTGGGAATTGAAGGACCTTTTTTAAAAATCTAAACACGCATAGGATCAGGTCCAAAGGCAATAAGTAGAAAGCAGGAAGTGGCAGAGAAAGAAGAGTGATTAGATTAGACAGAAGATCCGGAGTAGAACAGTTCCAGTATATGTGTGAATAATCTGCATAAGAAATGGATGCAGGGATTCCCTTCCCCCCCAATGGAGAATGGGACAAAGAGAATATCTATCTATCTATCTATCTATCTATCTATCTATCTATCTATCTCTATCTATCTATCTATCTATCTATCTATCTATCTACCTATCATTTATCTAATCTATCTATAGGAAAAAGAAAGTAGGCAAGTTCTGAACAAGCCCTGCCCTCACAAAGGACAACACACACTTTTTACACAGCACATAATTTATAGGGGAGTGTAAGAAAAAAAAAAAGTCCAGTCATCTATTATTAAAAGTTGAATCCATTGCCTTATTTATTCATTTGCTTTTCATTTATTTTCTTCACTGATTAATTCATTTTCATTTATTCCCACTCATGTTAGTTTCACTGAGAGACTCAGCTAAGCTTCTGCTGCCTCTAATTTAGGCAAAGGACATGCATTCTTCTGCGCTTTCAAGGATCAGATGTGCCAAATTTCAGACAGGTAATACAAAGGTCCCCCATCTTAAAGTCAATGATATGTCACACACAATATAGTCTTAACTACTCCCCCCCCCAGTAAACTTTATATGACCTGTACAGATTGAAAAAATAGATGGTTATTTCATTTGGAGCTAATTTGTTTGAATTCCCATTTGTTTTTAATAACTAAAATTAACAAAACCCAAGGGGCTCATTCATTTTTTCTTTCATTTTAAAGATGAATGAACACCCTAATAAGTAGAGATGCTCAGGGATGTTGTTATGCCTGCATTTTCAAGCAAATTGACCTGCTCTTCCCAAAGTGATACACAGATCAGTGTGTATTCCTCCTTCAGACTTCTCAGAATTTTGCAATACAGTTCACAGCTCAAGACAATTTACCAAATTGCATGTTTTAGGATAACATGACTACAATAATCCATATTGTAAGGCAAAATTCACACAAAAGGTAATGCAAGTTTTCATATGTTGCTTCTTGTAACTGAGCACATGCAGAACTGACATGGACCAAAAAATGAACTGACTTACCTATCCCTACTACCAATGGGCTCCTAGGATTCCCTATAAGACGTGCTGATGGTTTCTCATTTAGATAGTTTTAAAAAACAACAATAACACACTGATATTTGTTTTGATAGCTAAATAGACTCTCTGCCTACAGAGGCAGCATGTTTCTGTTTACCAGATGCAGCCGATGAGGAGATGTTCCTCATCTGTTGCATCATGTGAACATCCATTTTGCTGATTTGTACATCTCACGGTGCAAGCTGGCCAAAGTTCCCCAAACTCCATCTAATAGCTCATTCCAACTTCAGTCCGTAGCAGATTGTGAGCCCCCCAACACACGGTTTGCAAGAAAACCAATTGCGCACCTCTTTGAAATGTATGCATTCATCTCCCATTGATTAAAGCATATTCATGTGTATCTTACAAAATCACACGTATTTCAAATGTACTCAATGCTGTCAAACACTTTTGGGGGGGGGGGTCCACAAATCACATTGCAAGCTCAGAAATGTACAGACATCAACTGCATATTGCATTGGAGACTGTGGCCTTGATCAGAAAACACGCTAAGCCATGATAGTTAAGTATTTTGAGCTAAATGTTACAGCTTAGTATGTCATGTAAACCACGACTAAGGCAGGATCTACACTGCTGTTTTAAAGCACTTTATAACAGTAGTGACAACTGTTTTGGAGTGTGTCCTGGGCCCCAACAGTTGTCAGTACTGTTATAAACCACTTTAAAGTACTTTAAAGCAGCAGTGTAGATCTGCCCTAAGTGTCACATTAACCTTTCTTAACAATGGTGGGTCCATAACCACAGTTTAAAAATGCTCACTAACCATTTGCTGCAAAAGGGTGAGCAGGCTAGCTATGGCTTAGAGTGTTGTCTGAACAAGCCCTGTGTTTGGTTCCGGAGGGTGCAAACTGGGTAAATCCTGATAAAAAACATGAATAGAAACAAAATCCTCATACATCCCTATTCATACCACTGCTCACAGTGGCGCAAGTACAGAGCTTCTAGGACTTCCGACTGAAGGTTTTAAAGTCAGAGCCCCAGCCAAAGCACAGCTGCAGGCCATCAGTGCCACCTGAGGAATGGTCTACTTGCAAGCAGAGCCTTGCTCATGAGTATGCCTTTACTCACATGGAGTCCTTATTCCTCAGTCACCAATGGCTGTATCTGGCAGCTAGCCAAACCTGCACTTTTAGGTGACTGTTCTCTCAGGGGTCCAGGTGCCCACTCAATGTCTCCCTCTGAGATCAAGGGGAGGTTAACTGCATCTTGAGGGAAAGAGCCAATGCCTCCCCCCCCCCAAAGGGCTCAGGATCCCCAGGATCTGCCTCAGGGTCACTCAACACAGGCAGTTCTTCTATGATGTTGGATTAAAGGAGGCTTCAGGTTATCTTCTGAAGAGAGTTCCTCCAGAGGGGATGTGTCAGTTGGCCTTTGTTGGACACAGAATGCTGGACAGGCTGGAGTCTTGATCCCATTCAGCAAAGCCATCCTTATATGCTCATGTTGCTAGCCTGTCTTGTAATAGCATCCAAAGCACAGGTGTAACTGAGATCCAGAGCTGCCTTTTCATAGGCTGACCATATGGAAAGGAGGACAGGACTCCTGTATCTTTAAGAGTTGTATGGAAAAGGGAATTTCAGCAGGTGTCATATGTGCACATGCAGCACCTGGTGAAATGCCCTCTTCATCACAGTAGAAAGCTTCAGATGCCCTGCCCGCTTGACCAGATACAAAATAGGGCAGGGCTCCTGTAGCTTTACCTGTTGTGATAAAGAGGGAATTTTACATGTTACTTAATGCGTACAAATGGCACCTGCTGAAATTCCCTTTCCTATACAACTGTTAAAAGATACAGGAGCCCTGTCCTCCTTTCCATATGGTCACCCTACTTTCTAGTTTCTACATCCACGTTTGCTGTGAGTTTAGGGTTGGTTTTGTTTTTTTGCTTCTTTTGATCTTATGCTGTCCCATTGCCATTGTTAGGCTGACCATATGAAAAGGAGGACAAGGCTCCTGTATCTTTAACAGTTTCATAGAAAAGGGAATTTCAGCAGGTGTCATTGGTATATATGCAGAACCTGGGGAAATTCCCTCTTCATCACAAAGTTAAAGCTGCAGACGCCCTGCCCTCTTTTGTACATGGTCAAGAGACAGGGCTCCTGCAGCTTTAACTGTTGTGATGAAGAGGGAATTTCACCAGGTTATGTATGCATACAAACAACACCTGCTGAAATTCCCTGTCCTTTGCAACTGTTAAAGATACAGGAGTCCTGTCCTCCTTTTCATATGGTCACCCTAGCCATTGTTGAAATAAGATTGAGCGGTCACTTTGGTCCAACCTCTCTATGTGGAATGGGGGACAAGGGTGCCATTTTAACCTTTGCCTCGGGCAGCAAAAGGACTTGGGTTGGCCCTAGCAACTTCTACAGAGTAGGAGGAGACAAATATGGCTACAGTATTATCTGAAAAGTACTCACCACAGTTTGATGGTTGACTTGGATCACCTCATCCCCTGCGTGGATTTTCTTACACTGGTCTGCTGGAGACTAGAGGCAAGAGAAAGGGGGAAAAGGAAGTTTGAAAATAAGAAGGGCCAAAGGTGCTATTCTTCAGGTTTTGTCATGGTACTATTTAAAATGTCTAATCAACCATTCCCCAAGCAGCTTCATTTTGTCTGACACACTAAGGGGCAAAACAGACATTACTTTATATGTATGTCTAGCAGTCATGTCTTCTTTTAACGTTTAGAGTAGGTGAAGGAGGCCCAGTCTGGATCTTAAAAGCCCCCCTTCCCATACTAGGCTCCTGATCCAGGTTGGGTTTTCTGTACCTACTTTAGAGCAAAAATGGAGGTGGAATATAGCCGCTAGATACACATTTAAATTAATGTCTGTTTTGGGCCCTAAGATCATATTGTGCTACTTGTCGGAATGAGATAGTCTTCGTTATTGGCGTTATCAGGCAGGAACAACCTGGAGCTGTAATTCATCACTGGGCACATTGACACTCTTAAACTAATCAAGGTAATTTAGTAATATTGGAAATGCTAATTTAAAACAGAATACGCTATTGAGGCGGTTCATGAAAAGTCAAGCTGATGTAGTTGGTGAAACTTCCAGAAGCCTTCCTCACTGGCTATCTGTGCGAGAACCTCTGGAGGAATTCTTACTCTTGTGGTGTCTTATGTGCAAATACACAGTTCTACTGACTTGTATGAATTCCTTGGTGGGAGGGAGTCACAATCCCTTTTGAGCCATTTCTCCTCTGGCAGCAAGAGGAAATGAGCAATCATATTTGGAAAAAGGAAAAAAAAACATCACAGGGAAGGATGCAACAGTGTCCAGGTGTGAGCATTATTGGTGTTGCACTGGCCACTTGCACAATGTCAGTAGTACTTGTTGCTAGTATGATGGGTTTCCTAGGAAAGTGTCAAACTAGCAAGTACTGTTGACTTTGTGCAAATGTTGGTTTCCACTAATGCAACATCAATAGCTTTAGCACCCAAATATTTATCTATTATTATTATTATTATTATTATTATTATTATTATTATTATTACTACATTTATATCACACCTTTTTTCCCCTCCAAGGAACCCAAGGCGGCGTACATAATCCTCCTCCTCTCCATTTTATCCTCATGACAACAACCCTGTGAGGTAGGTTGGGCTGAGAGTCTGTGACTGGCCCAAAGTCATCCAATGAGCTTCCATGGTTGAGTGGGGACTAGAACTCAAATCTCCTGACTCCCAGTCCAACACTCTAGCCACTATACCACACTGTTTGATTCTTCCCATAGCATGTTTTTTTTTTAAAAAAAAATATTGGGTAGTTCCATTTGGGTTGCTACATGTGGCAAGCATATTATATATAAAAAAACCAGTTCTTCCAAACGAATGAAAGCCTTGGAGATATTTCCCAACTTGAGGGAGACCTTCTGGCACACCTTCTGTTGTGTTCTTCCATCTCTGAGAAGATAAGTGCACTTTCATAAGATGTCCCCTTTCATGAAATGGCTCAAGCTTAGTTTAAAGCCTTCTGACAAAACACACTTGGCAATACTGGGAGTAACCCATTTTTTAAACGTCCACACATCAAAAGCTATCCCCATATAGCTGCTCTGCAGGGAAATGTTTCAACTCTTTATGGATGCACTTAAATTTTTTTTTTAAATCTGCAGATCACCTTTCGTTCTGTTTCCCTGCACTGGTGGTTCATGCAAGCAAGTCAAATTGCATGCTCTATCGATGCTTACAACTGGATGCAGTTGCTGTCCAAAAGGTGAAAAGAGTACTGTGTTTCTGGTGCTGATGTGTGATGTGAAAACTCTGTGGTGGGTCACACAAAGGTGCTTCTCATTTTGACGTCTGCAGCATCCGCTGATGTCTGGCATGTGTAAATGGTCCCTCACAGATACGCTTCACACCTTGGATAGCTCATTTAGAGTTCTGACTTGTTTTGACTGAATCCTGGAGCAGATTCAAGGCCCCACTGACATCGAAATCACCAGCAGGCTCAGTGTTATCACCTGCCAGTCTTGGGAAGCAGCAGAGGTCCTGGCACCCTGCCAGAGCCCACTGGCACTGAGGCCTGCCCTAGGCCTGCTAGCTGCCCACTATGTCCTTGATATAGTAGCATCTCAGGACCACCATTTTAATGTCCTACAATGACCTGAAGCCCCACTATGTTAGTGGCATTATAGAGAATTGCCAGTGGTAGCTTGTAGCCACAGTTGTTCCTCATATGTAAGTTGGAGGGGTACTGCTGTAGGAGGGGGGGCACCTGAAGGCACACTGTTGAGAGACAGATCAAAGCTGTATTCAGCCTTGCACTACAGGCAGAACTTTTGAAAAACTTCAAATACAAGATGTTACAACATAATTGGTTTACACACGGAGCTCTCACTTATTAGCCCTAGTCACATGTTACCAATGTGTAGGGCAGTCCTATGTAGAATCATAGAATAGTAGAGTTGGAAAGGGCTTCTAAGGCCATCGCGTTCATCCCCCTGCTCAATCCAGGAATCTAATTTAAAGGAGCCCTGACAGATGGTTGTCCAGCTGCCTCTAGTGTGGGAGAGCCCACGACCTCCCTAGGTCATTCGTTCCATTGTCATACTGTTCTATCAGTCAGGAAGTTTTTCCTGACGTGCAGCTGGAATCTAGCTTCCTGTAACTTGAGCCTTTTATTCCATGTCCTGCATTCTGGGTTGATCGAGAAGAGATCCTGGCTCTCCTCTGTGTGACAACCTTTCAAGTATTTGAAGAGTGCTACCATGTCTCCCCTCAGTCTTCTCTTCTCCAGGCTAAACATGCCCAGTTCTTTCAATCTCTCCTCATAGGGCTTTGTTTCCAGACCCCTGATCATCCTCGTTGCCCTCCTCTGAACAAATAAGCAGTGTTTGAGATCATTAGGATTCTCTGAATATTGTCTCGCTGCTCACTTACTTCTTGATTCCTCTTCACATTTGCAACCACTGCTTGTTTTAGGCAAATGACAGATTGGCTCACATTGAGCAGCGGCTGAGTGGGAAATTTGCGTGGATCTCCCCAAATTTGCACACGTTTCCTCCATGCTGTAAAGCAGGGCTGGCTGATTTGGCCTACTGAGAAAATGATGATGATGATGCCCTTGATGCATCCTCATGATGGATCTGCTCTACATTAGAATATAAGAACAATGACGCTGAACCAGAGCAAAGGCCTGTTTAGTCCATCGTTCACAAAATGGCCTGTGGGAAACCCACAAGCAAGACATGAGTGCAACAGCACCTGCCCATTCATTTTCTCCAGCAACTAGTGTACATAGGAATACATAGGTAGCATATAGACATCTATTACCCATTGATAGCCTTCTCCTCCACGAATTTCTCTAATCTCCTTTTAAAGTTGGTGGCCATCACAACCTCATTTGGTCGCAAATCCCATAGTTTAACTCTGCACTGTGGAAAAAGACGGCCTTCCTTTTCTCTGTCCTGAATGTCCCACCAATCAGCTTCATGGGATGACCCCATGGGGTTCTAGTATTTTGGGAGAGGGAGGAAAATGTCTCCTCATCCACATTCTCCACACCATGAATGATTTTGTACACCTCTATCGTGTCTCCCTTTACTCGCCTTTTTTTTTTTGAGCTAAACAATCCCAAACATTGCAACCTTTCCTCCTAGAGGAGCTGCTCTAGTGCTTTGATCATTTTAGTTGCCCTTTTCTGCACCTTTTCCAACCCTATCCATTTTGAGGTGCAGTAGCCAGAATTGTACATAGTATTCCATGAGCGACCACACTATAGATCTGTATAAGAGCTGCTCGTTGATCAGGCAGAAGGACTTCACTTGGCTTTGTGACCAGGTCTCCCAACTATGTGGAGCTGATAGTGGCTGATTTTGTGCAGAGTTTCCAGAAGGTTCAAACATATTTTTGTAAACCGCCCAGAGAGCTTCGGCTATGGGGTGGTATATTTATGTTAATAATAATAATAATAATAATAATAATAATAATAATAATAATAATACCAATTCTGGCCCACTTGCATTGGCTGCCTGTACATTTCCAAGCCCAATTCAAGGTGCTGGTTTTAACCTATAAAGCCTTACACAGCTTGGGACCACAATACCTGATGGAATGCCTCTCCTGACATGAACCTGCCCGTACACTATGCTCAACATCTAAGGTCCTCCTCCGGTTGCCTACTCCTCGGGAAGCTCAGAGGATGGCAACAAGGGAGAGGGCCTTCTCTGTGATGGCCCCCAATTATGGAATGTTGTCCCCGATGAGGCCCGCCAGGCACCAACATTGTTATCTTTTCGGTGCCAGGTCAAAGCTTTTCTTTTCTCCCAGGCATTTAGCAGCTTAAGCTGAGTTTGAGTCTTTGGCCTGGCTGAAAGTTTAAAATTGTTTTAAATGTTAGCTATGGGGTGGTATATAATAATAATAATAATAATAATAATAATAATAATAATAATAAGGGCATTAGAGGGTGAGGCTAGCAAGGGGAAGCAATGCCAGGGAGGGACTAGGAGCACAAGACCATTCCTGCTTTAATCTGTCAGTGATCTATATATAGACAAGTAATGCCTCAACATGTCCCTTAAGTGTAGGGAAATCAAGTGGTGTCCATACATGTGTTAAACAGCTTTCTATCTGCAGCATTTAATCTGTTATATCTCATTTCCCATGAATATGCATGTGTGAACTCACCCTTAGATCTCTTCCATTGCAAACTGTAAAGGTTCAGGCTAGGCTTTCCCCCACTCACCTTTTTCCCCAAGTTTTCTCTCTCTCCCCCCGCCCTCCCTGTCTCTTGACTCTGACCCAGCTTTTTCTGTTATCTTTTTCAATTACATCTTGACTAGGGTCAACTATCCCTTCAAAAAAGAAGCCAAATCAATTGGTTGAAGTTGTAGGTAAGAAACATCTTTGATGTTGCCGTATATTTCATTGCCCATTTCGAGCAGAAACCAAACGGCCAGCTGGGGCGGCGTCCCACTTCCTTACGTTGGCTGAACAGCAGCCCTGAAGGTGGGGACATTTCCTTCTCAAAGATTTATGGTTTTCATTTGGGCGCCTGACAAATTTCTCCTATTCAAAAATGTATAAGTTCTTTAACAAGAGATGCTCCTTCTCCCTGCGTTCTCTATCTCCCCTTTTGCCCTTAATAAAGTATTTGTCTCCCATAGCAAACAGCCTTTGGCAGTGGGCTGGAGTGGGGGGAGTGTCTAATAAGATAGTGTACAATTGATTTTGGCTATAGTCCACCAAAGATTACTAGACCTGAAAAAGACCGTACAATACGTTCCGACACCAGGAGGGTGTGACTAAAAAGACAACTGGAGAAATAAACAAAAATTGATTGTTCTTGTCAGAAACCAGAAGCCTCATAAAGCCAGAGCACACACTGGTTGCGAACAAAAAGCAAGATCATGTGGATCTGCTGGAGCAAGTTTCAAAAGCCAAACCTAACAAAGTGACAAAGAATGAAGTGAGACAAGCCTAGCATCCCTTCCTAAGACAACCCAGAACACCGTCCATAACATTTAATTATCAAAAACTAACAAAAGAGCTCTGACTTGGGCTAGATGCTTGGTATGTGAACATTTCAATTAAATCTGTGGCCCAAAGCATGCTCCAGAATTAACGATGGAGGAAGGAGGGGAAAGGCGGCGAAGGAAATTGCATAAATTGATAATGGAATAGCTTCTCAACCACAGCAAAAAAGAAGAAGACAAAACTCAGCATCATTGTTCAAAATAGGTCAATAATCAAATCTTGGAGAAAATAGAAGTAAATTCAATTAACATCTGGCATGTACACGTTTTGAGATATTGCACTATAGTTCAGAGAAAGGGTATTTTTGGCAAGGAAACGATATCTTTTTCTTTGCTTTGGCTGGTAATTGCACCTCCAGATTTTAGACAAAAACATTTTGATGCCTTGGTTTATTCTCTATTTCAGGCTGTATCCAAATCTAGCCATACTTAGAGTAGACACATTGAAACCAATGGGACTTAAATTAGTTATTGATTTTAATGGATATACTGTAAGTATAACTTGGTTTGGATCCAACCCACACTTTGTGATGAGATAGGTGCCATGCTCCCATAAGACACACCTAGGCTCCACCCCATCTCACCAGGTCCCTCCCCTTTGCTCCACTCTTTGCTCCCTGTTTCTCAGTGTCTTGACAATTCCTAACAGCTATTACAAGAGAACAGATAACAAAGGCCAGGGACATCAAGGGTAATTAGCTACTTGTTATTCTTTGGGGAGATCTACACTTGCATTGGGTAGTGATCCCCCACCTTGACTTACTTGGCAGAATTAACCCTGGCGTTATTTTTGCTTGCTTCTGACTCACACAAAGGGCTGCTTCATGTATCCAAAATTCCTCACTGGATGGTCGATGTTGTTTTATCTGTGACAGGTTCATGCTGCAGATGTCAGGTAGCGGGCATATAGGTATGGACCAGCCCACTGATGTGGTCTCAGGCTAATCTGCAGAAATGCGACATCTCTGGAAGCACAGCTGGCATCAAAGGTAGATATGGCTGGGCACATGCTGAGGGCCCACACCCCTGGGCCCTCAACTCTGTTAAGAGTCCCGCAAATTTGCACCTCATCTTCACTATTGCTTGCTTACCTCTCTTTTGCTCTGGAGTCTGGACCAGACAACAGCCATGGTGAGAAGTAGACGCTGCTACCTCCTTGCTCATTGGCTCTGTGCTTGTCAAGCAAGCAATTGGGAGCAATGGAGAGAAAGAGGAGGAAGAGCAAGAGGAGCTAGTGACCATGGTGGCGAGAAGAGAGGGACTCCACCAATGGTGTCTTGCCCATGGGCCCTCAAAAACATGGGACCAAGTCTGTGCCTAGTTCTTTGCCCTCCCTTCCTTCTTGTCCCATGGAGATATATACTCCTCCATCTTTGACACTGTTGAGCTTCTTTTCTAGCCTGTCTCCCTCCCTCCCTCTCTCCCTCTCCTCCTGGATTTATGATCTCTGAGAACATTAAAATATAATGAAGAGAGGGAGAGGCTGCTTCTGGCATGTTTCTACTTTTTAAGCACCTGTCACTAGAGAGAAAAAATATATATGATTTTTTGGCACAAAGGCTATTTGTTGCTCCAGAATTCACAAGAAGCATGTCTGTTTGAGCCTTTTCCCATCATTTTTTTTAAAAAAAACATTCTGCCATAAACAAGCACTCACAAGTATTTTACTTCTCGGTGGGTGCTGAAATGACTGCTTCTATTGCCCCCCCCCCCCGGGCTGAACACATTTGTACCCGCACCATTCCTCAGTGGCAGTATATTTGGAACGGTCTTGGTCTATCCTTACAACAACCCTGTGGGATAGGTTAGGCTGAAAAAGACTGGGGGTCTTGAGGGGGCATCTCCACTTTGTTAAAGATTCCCTCCCTCCGATACAGGACAAGGGTTCTAACAGGGCCCCGAAAGGGAAGAACTGAGGAGGGAGAGGAGACCTTAGAAAATGGCAGCTCTTCTCTGGAGACAGTGCTGCTACTGGGTAATTTTAGACCCTAGGCTTCATGGTCTTATGGGAAGGAATATCGGGGTATGGGGATCTGGCTGACTCTGTTGCACCTGCTTGTAATGTTGTGTAAATGGCTCCTTTATGGCTGCTATTTGCACAACATTGCTCCAACTTCCATATTTCCCAAACAGCATGGTCAATGATCCAGTCCAACCTCCTGACTGCTTTATTATTATTATTATTTGAAAGATTTCTAAGCCAGGTTTTAATGTAAATCCTCACAAGGCAGCCTACATCCAAATTTATGACCATAAAAAATAATCAATCAAGAAGAATGATCACATCAAAATTAACATTCATTTGTTAACGCTAGCATGTGGTTTGGTGTGGCATGCATAAGCAGAGCCAAGACTAGCTGAGTCTTAGGCCATTTCTACACCGGTCTTTTCTCCTGGGAATGTCCCTGGCTGCTCCTGGGGCATCCAAATGATGCACAGGGAGTCCCGGGGGTAGGGGAGGATGGGCACATGTTTTCCCAGAGGTAAAGAATCCCTGGGAAAACCTGATTCTTCCCGTGGTCCCAGGAACATCCCGAGACTGTGGGAGGTATGGGTGCCCATCCCACCTGGTGCCAGCTGGTGCCATCAGGGGAGGGGGTGGCAGCAATTTTGCCACCCCTGGGATGGCAGGGAAGGAGTTAGGGGGCTAATTTCAGGGATTTTTTTTAAAAACTAACCTTTTGTGCTGGAGTGCAATTGCACTCCCTCCTCTGTGTTTTCTTTTTTAAAAAATGGCAGGCACGACATCCATTTCCTTTGGGGACATTGCGCTCGTTTGCACAAAAGCGACGATCCTGGAAGCTGGTAACTCCGGGATCATCTCCCCTCCCTCCTTCTACACCCATTGGTGTAGAAAGGGCTTTAGGATCCTGCATTCTCTCCACCCCTTGCATGCTGGGAATTTCTAGACAGAGTTCCTGTTTGTCATCAAGCCATAGTATGGGTAACAAACATGGAAAACACGAGATGAGTGATCACTTTCCTGTTTGCCTCCTACGAGGTTGAGGAGTTTTGAGAGTTCCAGTCACCAAAATGCCTGTTAGATTACCCAAAATGCCTCAGTTAGATTACCCAAAATGCTTCAGTTAGATTTCCTGAAAAATGTTTCTGTGGCTCACACTGATATCACTACTACTGCCCCCTTCCCCCTCCCAATTACGATTAGGAAGAAAGAGGCCAAAGTGACAGAGAGCAGAGACAGAAGATGGTGCTCTGAGTTCCCGGTGGAGCACCTTTTTGCAGATGCCAACAGGGACTGAAAAAATCCCAGAATCCCTGGCAGAAATGTAAAAATAGCCACAGTTTCAGTCCCCAAGAAAAAATGCTCTACAGAGGACTTGGATCATCCACCTTGGCTTCCCACACCCTTTGTTCCCAATGCATGCTGCAAGCTGTGCCCACCTTGGTCCCATTCACGAAAACTCGAGCAGCCCCACTTGAATGGTTGCCCCCCCCAAAAAAAAACCTGTTGCAAACTGTGCTTTGCTCAATCTGAAGTTTGCTCTCAAACCGGGATCCCAATGCATGACTTGATCCAGGTTTGAGCAAACATGTGTTTGCTGCATTTGGCCACTATTGTGTCAAGATGACTGCTTAGAAATCCCTGCCTGCAAAGGAGGGGAAAGGGAAGCACATGACTGACAGGACCATAGACTCGGAAGGAGTGGAGGCTGGTGGCTCTTGTTTCAATGGGGCAGTGAAGCTGCTCTGGGGTTCAGTCAGAGCTCTGAAGGAACTGTCCAAAGTGCTGAAATCTACCCCCCAATGGGTTTAGCACCTTGGACAGCTCCTTTAGAGTTGTGGCTCGTTCAGACTGAAACCCAGAGCGGATACACTGCCCCACTGAACTAGGAGCCACCAGACTCCACTGCTTGGAAGGCACCTTGGAAATCATTTAGCCCAACTTCCAGCTCCATGCAGGTCCTGCAATGCAGGGTGCAACTGGGGCACCCTAGACAGATGGCCAACCAGCCTCTGTGTATAACTGCAGCAATGGTTTGGTTCTATGCATGCACTAACGGAACCTATGCAGGTGCAGTATGCCTGCACATGGCTAGTCTATACAAATGGAACCGACACAACTGTGGCTAATGGGGGGGGGGGAGGAAGAGATCAATCCTGCAAAATGAGCAAGCCTAGGCCAACTAACTCAACTTGCATAATTTATTCGGGTTGCAACATTTGGCTTCCCTTGGGGTGTCATTTGCTACCTTGGCATAAGATGCAGGGCGGCTTAGTGCAGAGTTTACACAGCCCTACACAGCAGTTTAAAATCCATCAGCATTAGAGTCCATTAGAGCCCATCAGCAAACAGCCACCCCGCCACTGGCAAAAGGAGATGGAGAGACGGCACACAGCAGCCATTGCATTAGCTGGAGAGCAGCTGCATTTGCATCCCCAAGCAGTCGAGCATTCCAGCAGCTGGGATTTCACGGGTTCAATTCCCTTCTGGGGAGACCACACACTAAGCAATAGCGAGCAGTTCCAGTCTTTAAAGCGGTATCAGTTCCTCAGTAGCAAACAGCCTGCTGCCCCGTCAGTTCTTCAAAAGCATGCCACCCTACCAAGGCTGCATTTTAACAGCTAGCTGTAAAACCAACGTTCTTCCCCCCCACCCCCGCTTTACTGGCTACATTCATACACTGGCTAACTCATCTTCTTCACCCCTTCTCCACCCCTATCTTGATGGTTTCTGCGCACACAGACTTCCTAGCAATATTGGAACACCAGCCATTTCCTTTGGAGTGGTGCTGGGCAACTGTCTTTGGGTTGAAAGCCACTTTGGATGCTGGGAAACCAGGCTGGCAGGGGACATACATCTAAAGGGAACAAGGCCAGAGCAAAAAGAATATACTTTTATGGCTTTGATGCTTTTCCTTAGGAAGGCTTTCTTCTTCTTTTTTTTCAATTTCTCCTGTATTCATGTTGCATTACTTTATTAATTTTGTTTTCTTGATTTCAGTAGCCTTCCTTAATGCGCTTAATGTTCTCATACTTTACCTCCATCTCTGCCTCTCCATGCACCTCTTCCTCATCCACGTAGAGCACAATCCTATGCATGTTTAGTCAGAAAGAAGCCCTACAACTCCCAGCATTCCCCAGCCAGCATGGCTGCCTGGGGGATACGGGCAGGTGTAGGGCTTTATTCTGTCTCAGCACCCAAAGTATTGTACCTTGGCTGTGATCAATAAAAGCAACACCAGGACCATCTGTGGATACAGGCAACTCTGTGGTGCAGAAGGGCAGCAGAGCATCTTCCTGCAACACATGAAACCAGGGAAGGGATGCCTCTGGTTTCCAGGGGGAGGTGAGGAGAGGAAAATGTTGGCCACATGTTCCATGGTGGTAAAACACCATGATTAAACTTGGGGTGTGGGATGGTGAGAAGAGTACATTTTGTTCTGGGGTTGGGGAGAAAAGGCAAGAACGCCTGATTTCTTCCTTTCTGCAGCAGGAGCAGGGATATAAGAAGTTCTCAGCAGGTGAGGAGATGAGGCAACTGTAGCAGTGGTTCTCATTGTGGGGTGGAGGAAAGTTTGGTAGTACGGCCATTTCGCCCAGTGGGGTGACGAGGAGAGGAGGCGAGGGCCGTGCTTTCCATGGCATCTTTGGCAGTAAGGGAGAAGTCATAGGGAGACTGTGTGAATGCCCACCAATTGCCGCATGTTTTATATCTAGATTTCCTTTTTCATTAACTTCAATGATAGAAAAAGAGGAAAAAAATGGAGAGAGAGGGAGGAAGGGGAAGGAGGGAGAGAGAGAGAGGGGGGGGGAGAGACCTTTTGCAGGGCATGCCAAATTGCGATGAATAAGAAGGGATATAAATATCACAATAAAATTAATGTGCACTCTTTGTTGCTGAATTAGAGTGATGATTACAATTCATTCTGAGCAGGTTTTCGAGACATCTGCAAAGACAATATAATAGTGCAATCAGCTGTCTCCCATTTTCTAACAATCTGAAATCCACACATACTAAAAAAAATATCTTTCAGATATTGTCATTTAAAGCTCAGTTTTCTCATGACTTCAGTCGAAGATGGTGTGTTGCGTCTTTTAAGGGCCGAGCCAGACATGCTGGTTTGGCTCAAAAGTAGGGAGGGGGTACTTCTTATATCAAAATGAGCATAGAGGGGATGGGAGCAGAATCTGACCCCCCCACCCCACCCCGTTATCTTGTCACACTGCAATACTTTTAGCTGTCTTCCATCAGCTCATTTCTAATACCAGAAGTGAGCTGGTCTGGTCTGGGAAAAGAAACTTCTTAAAGTCAGAATTTATGATTGGAGATATGGGAAACTGAGAGAAACCAAAGCTGAAGATTTGTCCAACCCAAATCCCAGAAACTAGGAAGGTCAAGGTCTTGAGGTGGTTGTTTTTGCTCCACTTTCTTGTGCATTCATTTTGACATAAAAGGTAGACTCCCATCCTTCCATTAGAGCCGAAATGGAAACACATGTGTTTATGGAACTACCCACACATCTGGTTTAGCCCTATGCTTCAAAGCCTCCTTCAGCATGAGCATATACCTTGATGTTTAGCTCATGATGCAAAACCAGTCTATAATCCTGCCCATCCAATAAGTATTTAATTCTCCCAGTAAAATAATGTTAAGACATCCCAATTTTTGGTGCTTCCCTGCATTTCCCCCCTAGATAGATAGATATTTGTGCTTCTGCAAATGTTGGGGTCTTCCCAAACCTACTGATACGTGCCTCTTGTGCTCAATTGCTGTTGCTTTGACTGCATAAGGATCCGCACAAGGAGAACAAGTTTGTTATCCGTATACAGGATACTGGATAATATGGAAACTGGAGAAAACCGATGACTTAAAACAGCCATGCAGGGATGTTGAGTCCCTTTCAGCCCAAGGATCAAATTAAATTTCAGAGAAGCTCTCAGGGGCTACATTCCAGTGAGGGGCAGGGGCTGAGGCCAAAGGGGTGGGCCCAAAACACATATGCTTTTGCTTAAAGCTCTTATAGCCAGTAATGAAGCCTTTGGAGAGGGATTTCAACCTAATAGAACGTGGGGGAAAACTGCACAGAAGCCAGGAAACAATTTGATGATTGGTGGTTGAGGGAATGGGCTGGGGGTGGGAAAGGGGGTGGGGCCAAGAAAGGGGTGGAGCCATCTGGGGGGCCAGATTTTAACCCCAGGCCTGAGGTTTGGCATTCATGCATTATGGAGTATAACTTGTTTACTGCACCAGTGTCGTGACTCTGGCTAACTCTCTAAAGTTCTTGCTCACGACTTCAGGTACACTGATACACAACAATAACAGTGAGATTTCTTTTATTGTAATCACACGGAATTCAAAGCATAACGGTTTCATTTCTGCAAACACACACTTGAAGCTGAAGACGGACCACACAGCTTTCAGGTAGAACGGCTTAATGAGAACAGCACTCACTCAGGGACTGACATTTAGAGATTAACTCTAGTCCTTAGAGGGCAGGAGCGGCCACGCTGCACTGGAATCCTCTGGAACATAGAGAGACTCTAGGATTAGGCCTCCTAACAGTAGTATATCGGTCAACTGGCAACTAAATCTTCACTCAGCCTGTCAGGGAACGCTGAGCTGACCACGGAAGCCAGAAGCCAGGGAATGAACCTCTTCGACCTAGGGAGCCTTCCCAATTCACGTAGCTTTAGCTCTGAGGAAGGTCTTCTCACAGGTCTCACACACACACGAGTTTCAGAACAGCAACGATCAGCTTCTGCCTCCCTCTGCCCGTAACTTTGGCTCCATGGAGGGAGACAGCAAGCTATAGAACACGAATCCAGAACAGTAATCTCAAGTCTAAATCTATGAAAAGCCACAGTGCACTTTTCATGGCAGAGTTCTTTAGAAGTAACAAGTCCACACAGCAATAGAACATGTACAGAATGCATCACACAATTTTACATCAGATAGTAACTCACAGCAGCAGCAGAGCAGCAAGAGCATAGACGAGATAATTCCTAGCAACGGAATTACTCTCAGGACAAAGGCAATATAGTGTGGAGGCTGGGCAATTCCAAGCTACTTTGATAGACAGGGCTTCAGGCCTGTAATCTAAACTCACGTGCCAACAGGGCGGCACGGTTCAACCTCTTCTGATGATGCCACAGTGTGAGGAAGATAGCCCCCACCTTTGCAAAGCATAGTTTAATTCCCAGAGAACGTTCAAGGCCTTCGGCCTACCATTTGAGATAAGCACATACCAGAGAAGCAGAGATACATTTTCTCATGACAAATTGCCAAGTCTTCAGTCCACAATTCACAGGGCCAGCCCTGTGAATTGTCTATGAAGCACCTGACACCCAACAACCAGTTTTGCCAACCTGAGGCTGTCGCTATGGTATGACTGCCCAACCTAAAGGGTCTCAGTTATGATCTCAAATGAGTTAGGAAGAGAAGAATGGTGGTCCATTTGTTCAAACCCAGGGATGTTTTCCGATGGGAAATCCATTTCTTTTTTGGCTCGATGGAGTTCTGCAGCACATACAATTCGCTTTGCATCTGTGAGCCATGCTGCAGACCGCTCCCTGAACTCTGGGAACTTTCTGCACTCCCCCCCCCCAAAGTGTCTGCAATTTGTGCAAATGTCTGAGCAGTCACTGCAAATTCTGATCAAATTTACCCAAATTCTTCCTGTAATTTGTGCAAATTCTGATCAAATTTGCGCAAATACTGGCGGAATTTGCACAAATTACACAAGCGCGACTGTAGCTTGAGCAAATTGCACAGACATTTGTGTTAACTGCAGAACCTGCCTCCATAATGTGCAAAATTCCCAGAAAATCCAAAAACTAGCCCAACTCATTACAGTTCAAATTGGGCACTGCAGCAGGAACCAAGACTAAGTCACAGCAGGCAAGCCTAGGAAAACGCATTGAACTCCAGCCCCCAACTGATTTCTCCGACATCTATTTTCAGACCAGAAAGCAAGACTAATCTGACCTGAAAACTTCAATTGGTGTCAAGCCTTATCATGTAATCTGCTCCAGGTTATGGCTGCACCAGTGGTTTCTTTGCCACCTGGCATCCTCAAAAGTCCCTTTAAAGTTTCAGTTTAACACATTTTAAAATGGAGCTGAACACCAGAGGGTATAATCAGCATTGGCAGGGGAGGATTGGAGGCCTTAACTAAATGGACTTTTCCATCTCTAGTTAGCACTGTTCTGTAGCTTCATGCTTAATTATATATGACTATTTTATAAGCCCATTTAATTTCCCAGACCCAAATATGCTTAATTAAGCTAGAGGCTTTGAAATGGGACTTTAGAACAATCAAAATGAGTTTATATATTGGAAGTAGGGAGGAGGGAAATGAAAAAGGCTAAAATGGGAGGGAGAAGAGGTTAACTCCTGTGACTGCTCAGTTAAAAATGGAGTTTAATAATCTATTAACATCAACAAAGGTCCAGCTGAATGAAAGCGAGTTTGGCAATACAAATGCCATCCACGTTCCTTACAACGCTCGGCGCCAGAGGTCGGCATCATAGGGCACCTGGTGGTGCCCTATGACACCCTTGGGGAGGGGCCCTACTGACCACTGGAACCTCCTGGCCCTGCTGCTGCTGCTCCTTGCTGTCAGGTGTGTGCTCACCTGCCCTCTCCAAGCAAGCAGTGACAAGAGTGAGGAGATGGGGCAGCATCCTTCACTTGCCTTCTGCTCTCCCCGGGGCGCTCAAGACAATCTGCTGTCTCAAGTGAAGAAGAAGAAGATCTGTCACTTTCTTATTCCACGTTCAAAAGCTGACTGGACTAGCAATTGAATCTTTCTTCATCACTGGCAATGGAACAGCTAGCTTAGGGGTCACAGGTTGCCATGCCCTTCCAACTCTTGGGCCTTCTTGGGCAGTATCCAATGGTGTCACTAAACAAACTGAAGTAGCACTAGGGGAGCTCTGCTGAATCTTTCCATTGCACAAGTGGTTGCCCTTTACACTTGCACAAGCAGTTGTGCGAGCCATCACACCGCAGGTCATACAACAGGTCACACAAGTGGAATGTGGCGTGTGTTTCACAAGGGGCGGCACATGAGTTACATGCAATGGGTTGCACAAAGAGTTTCAGAAGCAGAATGCGCTATCAGTTGCACAACTGTACAGCTGCTTGTACAACTGCACTTGTGGAAATGTAACTTAGCTTGGATTCTTCTCATGCACGTAGTTCAGAACCAGGTTTCCGCTGACGCAATGGCATTTGCTCTAACAGAATGACACAGTTTAATACGGGTCCCAGTCTGCAGTATAGGAAACTGATGTGGATGAGACAGAGGCTACTTCCTCAGGGATTGGACAGTCTGTGGCTTATTCAGGGCCTTTTTCAACAGTATTTTTTTAAATTTCAGATTAGAAGACAAGGGTGTAAACTAGGCTGACCATATGAAAAGGAGGACAGGGCTCATGTAACTTTAACAGTTGTAGAGAAAAGGGAATTTCAGCCAGTGTCATTTGTATGCAATTAGTTCCTGGTGAAATTCCCTCTTCATCACAACAGTTAAAGTTGCAGAGGCCCTGCCTTCTTTTGTATATGGTCACTCTAGGATAGTGCCTGCAACTTTAACTGTTGTGATGAAGAGGGAATTTCACCAGGAACTAGTTGCATACAAATGATACTGGCTGAAATTCCCTTTTCTCTCCAACAGTTAAAGTTACATGAGCCCTGACCTGGATTTTATCTGGTCAGCCTATGCTAACTGAGTCTCAGTGACTGATGGGGCACAGAGGAGACCCTCCTCAATAGATCTCAATATATAGTGAGAAAATACCCAACTTCTGCTTCTTGACATATTGTCTCAAGAGAGGCAGAGAAGCAGCAATCCTGGATTTTCCAGAGCAGTATAATATTTATTTATTGCATTTATATTAGGGATGTGCACGGACCCCCCGGATTGGATCGGGACCCGGATCGGGACCTCCAATTTTGTCATGGATCGGTTTGGACAAAAATGGAGCCCCCCCGGACCGGATCGAGTCCGATCCCGATCCAAAAATCGTAAATTTTTGGATCGGCCGCCATTTTTTTCCCCATAGACTTGCATTGCAATGCAAGTCTATGAGGAAAAAATGGCGGCGGGTGGGTGAGGGGGGGCCTAACTCCCTCCCCCCCGGGGCCGTCCGGTGTGGACGGCCCCGGCAGGTAAGCCCCCTCCCCCGCGCTCCCTACCCCCCCTGGGGCCGTCCGCTTCCATCCGCTGGCGCCCGCAGGCGCCCGCGGATAGAAGCGGACGGCTCCGGGGGGGGTAAGCCCCCTTCCCCGCCACTGCTTACCTGTTAGGGCCATTCGCTCCCATCCGGCGCCGGCGGCTACCGCCAGTGGGCTCCGCGGCCTGCTCTAGAGTAGCACGCCGGGTGATGACATCACCCGGCGCGCCACCCTGGAGCAGGCCGCGGAGCCTGCTGGTAGTAGCCGCCGGCGCCGGACGGGAGCGGACGGGCCGGAAAGGTAAGCGCCCCCCTCCTCCCCTCCCGCTGTCCACTTTCATTGGCGGGCGCCCGCTGGCGCCCACCAATGGAAGCGGCGGTGGGCGCCAGTGGGCGCCCGCCGATCCGCCGATCCGCCGAACCGGTTCGGAGCCTTTTCGGACCGGTTCGGATTGGATCGGCCGATCCAGCTGTCAGATCGGAAATCGGATAATTTATCCGATTTCCCACTGGACCGGACTCGGATCGTGGATCGGGTCTGATCCAGTGCACATCCCTAATTTATATCCCAGCATCTTCCTCTTGCAAGGATCTCTCCTCCTCCGCCGCCTCTCTTTTTTATTCTCACAGCAGCCCTGTGAGGTACGTTAGGCTGAGAGTCAGTGACTGTCCCAATGTCATCCAGTGAGCTTCATGGCAGAGTGGGGACTAGAACCTGGATCTCCTGAGTCCCAGTCTAGCACTCTAACCACTACACCACACCAGATCACAGTGCAGTTGGTATGAAATATGACAATAGTCCTATTATTCTTTCCCCCCTGTCAGAGGAATGATAGGATTTTTTTTTTTAAAAAAATCACACTTTGACTAGAATTGGGTAGGGCTACTGGGGCCCAGATAAAGACCACATTTAGCCCAAGGGCTGCAAAGGGGGCATCCCTGATGTAAAGCATATCCAGCCTTGCTAAGAGTTGTGAACTTGCAGAGAGGTTGTACACCACCATCATCACTTCCATATCTAGGTAAAAAAAACTCAAAAGAATTGTGATTGATATAAAATACTTAATGAATGAAACAGCAACATTCCTCATCAATCACAATTCAACGGCTTACTTAGGATTTCATGGCTGAAACTAAGCTCCTTTCTAAAATGGAAAATTATGAATTATGAACTAAGTCACAAGTATGGCATCTGACCATGGCTACATTTTCATTTTCATCTCTGTTACTGTGGGTAACTTTCAGCACTCAACCAACATGTTTATTTAACTCTGAAATGACCTCATCATTTAAAACCATGATATGCTTTTCCCAAGATAACATTTTGTGTTCCAGTGGTTTTTGAGGGCACTTAACTGTTGAGTAGAGTTGTAGTGATTTCCCACTGTGCTACAGCCCATAGCTAAGAGCTCAGGTCTAGCCTCAGGAGTTTGTACCATTGGGCAACTACCAAAGCCTAACCCAGAGCAGGTGAGCTGCTGCTACTGCTGAGCCTTGGAGCCCCCTGTGACGCCTCCCTCTAGGACTCCTTTTTATAATTCAAAGGATCCCAGCTATGGAACGGAGTCAGGGTACTACACACTGTCTCCGTGACTCACCGCCCTTGTCTGGCCTCACAGCAGCCCAGCCCAGCCCCCTTTCCTCTCACCTTCTCTTCCTCTGCCATCATGAAATACCTGCACCCCACCTTAGGTAACTCACAAACCACACGAGAGGGAAACAAAAGAAGATTGATTAACAAGTTGTAAGGCATTGGAGTTGTAAAAGCATAAAGGTTTTCTCAGGCACAAAATGTAATGGGTTCAGTACGGTTTCTTTAAATGGTTTCAAAGTGGTTTCAAAATGCTTCACTTTCAATCCTGCCTACTCTACCCTCCAGGCTACACTATCACTCCTCCCTCTATCTACTCCCCCAAAACAACAAGCCATGTAGATCCTACACTATCCTAGACCTTTTCTATCTCTGACAGACCCGAGACCTAACTCTGACACATAGCGCACTTCACACACAGACCTAACTCCTCCCACAGCCTTGCAGCAGCCAATCCAGACCTTCAACACACCAGCCAATCAGCACTCACATATCCTGGCCACTCACTCTCTTTCCCGCTAGCATTTACCACTTACCATCCTGTTTCCAGCATAAACACAGTAAGTACATCTTTAAACAATAAACATTCTTAAAAACATTGCACATACATCTAGAACAGGCATAAAACAGCAAAACATCACACCCCCTCCTATCAATCCCTGCTGACTTGTCTTCTCCAAGCAAGTGAGCAGCGATAGGGGGAAAGGAGACGGAGCAGCAACTTTTGGTTATCTTGCCCTCTCCATTTGAACAGTGGTGTAGATTAGTCCCAACGGCAGATGGAAGGTCAGCAAAGACAAGGAAATGATGCAATGCAGGCAGTGGCCTACTGAGAATGTTTTGCCTGTGGGCCTCCAAAACCTGGAGCCAACACTGCAGGTGATGCCATGTTTGTGGCATGAACATTAGCCATAATAAGGCAGGACCTGCAATCATACAGCAATCTACTCAGATTCAAGTGGATGTCAGTAGAACTTCTGTTCAGACTGTACCAGTTCAATGTAGCAAGGTCTGAACTGAGGGTGGGGTTCAGGCCGGCATGCCTGGAGATGTAGGTGCTGGGGGTGGCTTGAATAGCCACATATAAGTACCCACTTTGAGCTTCATGCATTGAATGCCTGAATAAGGCTAGTGTCAAGTCAACCATTGCAGAGATCATGGTGGCAGATGTTGGGGAGACCATCTTAGAATCATAGAATCACAGAATAGTAGTGTTGGAACGGGCCTATAAGGCCATCAAGTCCAATCCTGTGCTCAATGCAGGAATCCACCTTAAAGCATACCTGACAGTTGGCTGACCAGCTGCCTCTTGAAGGCCTCTAATGTGGGAGAGCCCACAACCTCCCTAGGTCATTGGTTCCATTGTCATACTGCTCTAACAGTCAGGAAGTTTTTCCTGATGTCCAGCTGGAATCTGCCTTCCTGTAACTTGAGCCCATTATTCCACGTTCTGCACTCTGGGACTATCTTGTTGAGCAAGATACAGCTCCCCATCACTCCCCAACCCTAGAGATCAGAGATGTCCCTGCCTGTGGATTGAAATAAGGCAACTGTCCCATTGTATGGGTCTGTGTCAGGGCTTGTATTCAGAACAAACATCTACTTTCCTTCTCCCCTCTGGTTATAGCTTCTGAGAGAATTAAAATACAAGAGTGTCTGTGTTCAGCATTTCTATATATAAAAAGCATGCTACTGAGGGAATTCACTTTGGTTTATTCCATGTGAATTATAACTAGAGAAAAATAAAATAATGAGGCACAGTTCACTGGGACTATTCCAGCCCTATTGAAATGAGGGAGGTCCTAGCAGATTCTTTCCATACATGACACAGCTCATGGAGACAGAAGAGCAAACATGACCAAAATGAATGAAACATACATTTTCAGTTGTTCCAGTGATGACGTGCAGCCCATCATATGTTGACTTGATATACATCCCCTAGGAAAGAATGAGATAAAGAATGAGATAAGAATTAATGCCCACTGGTGGTGAATAGCATATGCACAAGTAGAAATTGCAACAAAAAAGTTGCAATGTGGAATGCTCCTATACAGGGTTCCAACTAGGGGTGTGCATGGACCCAAAGGATCGGAATCGGAATGGGAACTGAGACCTTGGATTGGATTGGATCAGATCGGAGGCTTCCCGGTTTGGTTCGGAGCCGATTCCGATCCAAAATTCGGACATCCGATTTTCAGATCGGACACCATTTAAGGTGTTTTTGCCATAGGCTTACATTGGGGGAAAGAAAGCTTTCCCCCAATGCAAGCCTATGGCAAAAACATGGGGGCGGGTGAGTGGGGACCTAACTCCCCCTTCCTCCCTCCCTCCCTCCCTCCCTTCCCCTCACCCCACTCGCGCTCCTTACCTGCCCGGGTGCCCGCTTCCCTCTGCTGCTGTGATCTACTGAGAGCTAGGCTGCGAAGCCTGTTTCTCAGTAGATTGGAGCAGTGGATGGCAGCGGACGGCCCTGGCAGGTAAGGAGCATGATGGGGGAGGGGGCTTACCTACCTGGGCCATCCGCTGCCATCCGCGGGTGCCCACGGGCACCAGCAGATGGCAGCGGAAGGCCCTGGCAGGTAAGGAGTGTGTGTGGGGGGGGAGGGACAGGGAGGGGGTAGTTAGGCCCCCACTCACCCACCCACCACCATGTTTTTGCCATAGGCTTGCATTGGGGGAAAGCTTTCTTTCCCCCAATGCAAGCCTATGGCGAAAACACCCAAAATGGCGGCTGATCTGAAAATTGGATGTCCAATTTTCGGATTGGGATCAGGTCCGATCCAATGGACCTTCGATGTTGTCCGAATCGATCCAGGACAACATAGAAAGGTCCCGATCCGGGTCCGGATCTGATCCAGGGGGGTCCCTGCACTTCCCTAGTTTTAATTCTATTGGCAGATAGAAATTGTTTAGTGGGGTGGGGGATATTTTGGCAATTTTTGTTACAATCACCCCAATTTGGGAGGGGTTACTACTGATGATGCAGTGACTGATTCTTCCATTCTTTCTTTCTTAACATGTTTTAGCTCTTCTCAGTAGCTAGTGGCTGGCAGCTGCCATCTTTCCCCCAAAATGCCCTGGATGTAATTTCATTCCCAGGAATTCTGGGGGATAAATGGTGGTCAGCAAGTGGAATTCTACTCTAAGAAGAACTAAAAATGAGTTACAAAGGAAGGGGGAAGGACCAGTAGAAGGACCACTCCCCAGTACACTTTGAATTACTGTGTATGTTTCTCCAAAATCACACCCACCCACCCACACACACACCCTTTGTTTTCTTTTAAAAGGGAGAGTTTTTGATTCCCCTAAACTTGAGGTGACACGTCTCATTCAAGATCTTTCAGCTCAGCACTATCAGAGTCCTTTGTAAGAGCTCAACTCCGCTGTGAGTTGTGATGAGCAATGTAAACTCTGCAAGAGATCAGAAGCAGGTCAGATAAGAATGATCAAAACTTGCTAGTAAAACTTGCTCTTAAAAGAAGAGGTCAACTTTGGAAAGCTCATATCTACCACTGGATTTTAACACAAAGATATGCAAAGTGCCTTAAAGAAGGAGCCTATGAGCTGTTGGATCTACGGAGGAATGGCAGGGATGGGGTGGCAGGTCACAGTGAGTGCTGCATCACCACTCTGCCAGGGAGATTTCCAACATAAAAGGAAAATAGGCTTCTTTTCTCAACCCGAGGAGAAAAAATATGTACGAATCTACCCAAGAGTTGAAATGCAATTCTGTCCTAAAAAGCTTCCCATTCCCTTGATCCTCTAATAGAAAGCTAACGAGCTTAGCTTGTGCTGTTTCCGGCCATTATCGTTCCCTGTGAAAAGTAAGACATGCTGCTGGGGAGGAAGATAGAACTTCAAAATGAGAAGCACAAATGTGAATAAGATTAAACAACAAACGGTGTTGTTTTTTTTATCAGAAGAACCTACTTCTGTCATCTTCTCTACAGCATTGTACAGAGCATCATCTCATCATGGAGCTGTTGAAAATGCATGCACTGTTTTGACTCACCTTGCCTCCCCACTGCCACACGCAAATGGATGCGTTGCTTTGTATTTTCTAGAACAGCCTTCCCTAACCTGATGCCCTGCTGACATTTTAGAATACAACTCCCATCAGCCCAGGGCCACCATGGGAAATTGTCATGCAGATAGGACTTGTAATCCCAAACATCTGGAGGGTGTTTTCAAACAAGATAGCTTAGGCATTATATATATATATATATATATATATATATATATATATATGGAGATAAGTCCCACTACAACCATTTGAAACCTACATTAAAAATGGATACCAAACAGTCAAGGCTATAGCTAATGTTCTTCATTAGGTGGAGGTTCAAGAAAGTAATCACATTCATGGAGGATAAGGCTTTTAATGGATACTAGTCATGATGGTTGTAAATTAGCTCCAGTATCAGAGACAGTATCCCTCTGAATACCAGTTCCTGGTGAACATGAGATGGAGAGTGATAGTACGCCCATGTTCCACTTGTGGGCTTCCCAGAGGTAGCTGATTGGCCACTGTGGGAGCATAATGCTGGACTAGATAGGCCTTTGGTCTGATCTAGCATGGCTCTTCTTCTATTTTTATGTAATTAATGAAAAATCTGAGAGTTTCTCATAACCCTCAGAAATATCCAGAACCGTCAGAAATATCCAGAACCCTGTTTCCAATCCAAAATTACACGTGTTCAGTATCTATGTATTAGAAGTAGAAATTAGTGGTGCATAGGAATTTGGTTTTTGCTATAAAAAATGTGTGAACATTCCATTCGCGACGTCAAACATGATCGTGAGTCTGAGCACATGTCCCTTAAAAATGTTCATAAACTGCTGAACATGTGCTCATGTTTGGTTTGTGCAAATTTCCTAAATTTACTCAAATGTACTAAATTTATGCAAATTTCATAATTTGTGCCAATTTCCCCCATAAATTGTGTAAAGTTAGGAAATTTACATAAAGTTAGGAAATTTGCACAAACGGAATAGGAGAAAATTGTGCAAATTTCACTTTTGATCACTGCTTGATTTGGGCAATTTTCCTATTTGCAAATGAGAATGGGAATTGGGCATGGGAGGAGTGGTGGGCTGATACCTGAGAAACCAGGCAATCTTGAACAACAGTCATTCTAAGTAGAAATGTACAAGCGGAGTAAAAACTAGGGGTGTGCAGCGGATCGGGACTGATCCACGATCCGGACCCGATGCAGGCGAAATTGGATAAAATTATCTGATTCTGATTCTCACAGCTGGATCATCTGATCTAATCCGATCCGATCTGAAAGGACCGAATCTGGATCGGAAAAGATCGGAGGATCGGACCTCGGACCTCCCCCCTCCCCCCACTCGCATTCCTTACCTGCTGCCTCCTCGCTGCCATTCTCTGCCGCCCGCATGCCAGGTGATGTCATCACTCGGCGCGCCCTCGCTCTACTGTGGAACAGGCCTCAAGGCCTGTTTCTCAGTAGTACTGAAGCAGCGGGTGGCAATGGATGGCAGTGAGAAGGCAGCAGGTAAGAAGCGTGAGTGTGGGGAGGGGGGAGGGAGGTGGTGGTCCCCCGTTACCTACCGGCATCCTGCGCTACTGTCTGCTGCTTCCATATGACGGATAAACAGGGGAGGGGGAGGGCCCTACTTACCTGCCGGGGCGCCCACTTCTGTCCACTTCCATCTGCTGTTCCAATCTACTGAGAAACAGGCTAGGCGGCCTAGTTTTCAGGAGATTGGAACAACGGATGGCAGCGGACAGCAGTGGGCCCCCGGCAGGTAAGGAGCATGAGTGGAGGGAGGGATAGGGAGGGAGGGAGGGAGGGAGGGAGGGGGAGTTAGATCCCCACTCACCTGCCCCCATGTTTTCGCCTTAGGCTTGCATTGGAGGAAAGCTTTCTTTCTCCCAATGTAAGGCTATGGTGGAAACACCGAAAATGACATCCGATCCAAAAATCGGACGTCTGATTTTCGGATCGGAATAGTTTCCGAACCGAACCGGGATGCCTCCGATCCGATCCAAGGCATCGGTTCTGGTTCCAATTCCAATTCTGATCTGATTTTTTGGGTCCTGCACATCCCTAGTAAAAACAGTTCTTTTTTGGTGGCAAGTGTAGAAGCACTTTTCCTAATATAATGAACAGCTTCCTTAAACAAATTGCAACTTCCTGTGTGGATCTTTAAGACCCTGTCTTGCTCACATTCACATTGGTTAAAGGGGGATATTTTTGGGAGTATCAATTAACCATGATTGGGGTGATGATAATGGAAAATCCAACCTGAGCCATGGAGTATCCTGAATGAAGAGATTTGGGTAGGTCTGGTGGATAGTGATAGGAAAGCACCCATTTGGAGGAAACATCAGGAGCTACAGGTGGTTAATTAAAAAAAAACATCCAGAGAGCTTCGAACCACCCAAAGAGCTTCACTGATTGGGTAGTATAGAAATGAAATAAATAAAATATATCTTCTAAAATCAAGATCCTAAGAAACATCTTAAGATCCCTCCTAGAAAAGACCAAAGATCAATTTCTTTCAGCATCCTGTTTCTCACTGTGGCCAACAAGTGGCCTATAGGAAGCCTAAAAGCAGAACATGAGGACAATCACTCTTCTGCTATTGTTCCCCAGAATCTGGTCATTCAAAAGAATGTTGCCTTTGATCTTGGAGGATCCATAAATCTATCATGGCTTGTAGCTACTGGTAGACAAATCCTCCATGGGTTTATCTTCTTAGTCCATCAATGCTGTTGGCCATTACTACATCTGGTGGCAGCAGTTTCCATACATTAATGAATGGATCTCATTCTTCAAATAGAAGCTGTTAAAATAGGGATATATCAGTCAGCAAAACTTGAGCTCATGGAGGTTCTCTGAATTCCGCCATGAAGCTTGTTCCAACTCATGTCCAGATCTGAATGCAAGCTGTGATTTTTTTTCTTTGCACAAACATTTAGGCCTCTTTTTGTGTACAGTTTTCACAAATGCGCACATCAGTTGTGTACATTTTTGAAATGTACACATTTCAATCCCATTGATTAAAATGTGTTTGTATGTTTCCCCCCCCAAAAGTATACATTCTTTCATGCACATCTTTCAAATGTATGTATTTCTCAAACATAATCCTTTTTGTTCCACAAACTGCATTGCAAGCTCAAAAATGTATGGATTTCAATTGCAGATTTTATTTGGCTTCACATTCAGTTCTGGATGGTATGACCTGGTTAAATACTGGTTAAAAAAATGATCTGAAACCAATTTTTCATACATCCCTAGTTACACATTTGAAACACTCAAGATTTTTGGAGGGTGGGTGGGAGGAATCTTAGGTGGGGAGAATAATAGTTCTTGGTGGGCTGGTGGACTCACTATGGGGTGGGCTGGTGGACTCTGCATATAGAAATGCTGAGCTCTGTTCCTTCCCTTGTATGGACTGGTCCCTTCAGTCTTCACCATGACATCTGATTAGCAACACCTTTGATGGATTGGGAACTCGAAAAGCATTCTTCAGAGCAATTCATCCTATGCTAGTTGTGAACTGTGCTTTGGTGTCCCTCTTGTATCCAATAATACCACATGCACATGGTGTATTCACTTTAACTTCCTGTTGTACTCACAGTTAGGGAGATCCTCAAAGGGCTAGTTTATCCTTCATGGTAAGAAGATACTGACACTAAAGGAAACGTATTGTTGCTGCAAGACAACCTACATCTTCATGACACTGCTTCAGGGACCATTCGGCATTACATTTAATCAGACAGGCAGCACAAACTGTACAAATTACCCGTGTTGGGTCTTTCCTTGGTTGCCATCAGTTATGGGGTGGAAAAGGAGAAGCTGCTGCAGGCTATCTCTGGTCACACCGGGAAGTTTCTAATTTCCTCTTCTTACTAGAAAAATGTCTACCCTTATGACAAGACAAACGTGTGAATAGGAATGGTTGGTGTATTGATAAGTGCCTGTATGTACTGCATCTGTGCAGCCAGGTCAGTAATGCGTCAGACTCCTCAATACCAGGGATGAAAGAGAAGTTTTGTCCTCACTGCATCAACAGCCCTATGCCTGTTCTTTACTCCTGTTCCTCTATTAATTCTCAGCAACAATTTATTAATATGAAAGTAAATGGATGGCAAAGTCCCTTGATGTGATAGCTGAACCTGCTTCCTAGTCTGCATTGACAGTTTTACATCTTTGCTGGGAATCAGATGAGGAGAGAACATTGCTGTTCATTCTGCTGGATCCCACAGAACACGGTATGTTACAGGACCATCTGGTGGGGATGTGAATTGGGGGCACTATTTTATGGTGGCGCTGGCTGTTCCTGGAACATAGGTCTCAGAGGTGGTAATGGGGAATTGCTTTCTCCATGGCTTTGAGACAATGAGATTCCTCAGAATTTCATCCTGGTCCTCCATGCTGTTTAGCATCTGTCTGATAATACTAAAGAAGTTGTCTACACATTAGAGTACATTGTCATCCATGTGCTGATAATACCTGCTCTCCTTTTCATCTGGTCCCAGGGAGGCTGTGAAGCATGTGAATTTTTGTCTGGAATAAATGACTGAATAAATGTGGCCTATCAAATTGAAACTTAATTCAGACAAGATAAAAGTACTGTTGCTAGGAGGAACAGATGATCCATAAGTAGTTATTCAGCTTCTGCTCATTGGTGGTGCCAAGCTATGGAATCCCTTGCTCCAGGAGATCTGTCTAAGCTTCTCTCTTTGTGCTTTATGGAGTCAAGCCAAAACAATACTGTTTAAACATGCATTCCACCAGGGAGCTCTTTCCATTTGGGTTTGTTGACTTCTTTTTCTGTTGTTTGTTATTTGGTTACTGTGTAATGATAGATCTTAGTCACCTTGTTGGTCCCATCTGGGATGGAAAGGGAGAAGTGGAGATAGGAATACTTTAAAAAAAAAAGTAACACCCCGTCATCAAGAATGGTTGACCATTCCCAACATAAACTTGGCTTAACATAACCTGCAGCTGACTTTAAGCTGGTGAAAACCCAACTAATTGATAGGCATCTAGGAACAATCTAGAATCTAGGAATTTGGAGCAAGGCAACTCCAGTTCTGCACATACTGTTGCAAAGTTGCCCCGAATATACAAGAGTTGGGAACACAGAAAGTGGCCTTATACCAAGTCAGAGCACTGGTCCATCTAGCTTGCACACACAATGATCTACAGCAAGGTGCTTACCAGATGTTTTGGACTACCAGATGTTTTGGACTACAACATGGCCAATGGTTGGGTGTTGGATGAGTTGCAGTCCAAAACAGCTGGAAGGCAGTGGATTGCCTATCCCTGATCTACGCAGCTTGGCAGAAGGTCTCTAAGTTTCATAAAGGTGTCTTTTCCAGCCCCATCTAGAGAGGCCAGGAATCAGGATGGGGAATGCTGCCCTTGTGGCTGTAGGTAAATCAGGTCTTTAACAATGCTGTGCATGTGTGACATCATAGCTTCTATTTCTTAGTCATGCCAGACTACATGGACCCTTGGTCTGATCTAGCATGGTTCTTCTTATGTTCTTCCAAGTATCTGCTCACAAGGTAGGAGCCAATTAAGAGGCAATGGAGTGTTAGGCTCTGGGCCTAAGAACTATTCCTTCAAGGCTCTCAACTTTTCAGGAAGGGGATGGAGCCTGAGATGGGTAGTTCAGCTCCAGGACAGTAGCCCCTTTCTTGCAGATAACAGGGAGTGAGTACATGGCCCCATTTCTGGCATTGGGCGCACTTCCTCACCCTGCCTACAGACATCCACATATCAGCAGTGGCTATCTGCAGAATGAAAGCCTTTGCATGAGCAGCTACTTGCATGTAGGGTTCCACACAACCTGGCCACTGGTGGAGTGGGGTGTTCCAATCACATGGACATCTGCCCAGAAATGCTTGCATGAAGGCTTTCCTACTGCAGATAACCTTGCCAGCATGTGGACATCTGTAAACAGGGCCAGGCAGTGTGCCCAACACCAAGAGAAGGGCCAAGAGTGTACCACCACTCCCCAATACCCATGTGATGCCCTCTTCACATCAGTGATGCACAAATAAGGCTCTTGTCAAAGCACATTGTTTGCTTGGAGCTATCCAAGGTTCTGATGCTCCAGTCTGAATGATCCACTCTCCAGAAGCCACCATGTCCTCTATAGCTCTATGGCTCATGGTCAGGATAGAGCAGTGGACTTCCCTCCACCTAAGTACCAACTACTTCAGAAGCTACTAAAGGTTGCTGGGACATATTTATTTGAAACATTTTTAGGCTCCAAGAATAAACACAATCAAGCCACAAAAGTGATACAAATAAACAAAAATGAATGAGCAGCATCCAGAGATTCGGGAGTCACCTGATGCATTCCTAACCAGCTACACTGAACACCAGATTGAAAAAAGCCTTACAGCTCTTTCTAAAAGCCAGTAAAGAACTGCAACTTAGGGGACAGAATATCACAGCATTGAAGCCACCTATAGAAAGGCCCTGCTTGTGGCAGTTACAGCTCCAATTTTCCACATGGATGGAATATGAAGCAGATTATAAATCAAAGAGTGATTTATAGTTTTTTTACCTGGACCTCCAAATGTCTCTGTGATAGGCTTGTATCTGCACATTAGATCAGGTGTAACTCCTCCATCTTGCTGGGAAAATCTTGTGGTACATTCAAGGGCCTTGGAATGAATATATATATATATATATATATATTCTTCTACATGGAGGGGGAAATGTATAAAGCCTCATTCCTGAAATAGCTCTTGGTTGTTCTTAATGTCTACCATTCACACAATGAAATCCATTCTGTTATACTCTATGGGCTCTACCACCAAGCACTTCTCATGCACAAATCCCATTAATGTAAATGGAGTTTGCACAGGAACGACACTTGCTTGATTGACAAAAGTGCTGAGTGAAGTGAAGTGCCAATAGCATATCATTCTGAAAGAGAGACCTCTCCATTGGCCACCAGGGAAATTTCATATATCAGGGATTATCTTGCAGCAGTTCTTGCCAGAGGGGAGATTTTGACTACCATGCTTGCTGGAAACGAAATGCGAATGAAATAAATTCTCCATGTTTCAGGCATTGCAATGCTTAGGCATTTGCAGGATCAGGGGTTGGAAGGGATGACCATGTCAAGTTTAATTCCACTCAGTTTCTCATTTCCCCCCAATCATAAGCTTCCTTAATTTCCACATCAGTTTGAATTTCTTTCTGAAGGTCCACATGGAAACTCATATGTGTTTCTCCTAATGTATGCACCTTTGTACATGCTTTTCCTAATGTAAGCATTTTTTTGCAAGCGGTTTCTCCTAATATAATGCATTTTGTGCAAGTTCCACACTTTCCCCTATTATATGCATATATATTTTTTAAAAAATTGCAAACTGCATCAGTGTGGATGCCCCTGGTTAACTGTGATCTGTTTTGTGCGTAGTTTTCAGAAGGTGCAAATTTGGTACGTTCAGATTAAAATGTTATCTGAACAAATTCATCATCCATCCTTAGATAAAAGTTTCCAGAGAATATGGCAAAGGAAGCAAGATGTTGCCAACTATGCAGGGCAGGGAAACGATCCAAAGCCATGGTAGCCATTCATAAACTAAGAGAGAGAAGCAATGTAGATCAAGGCAAGGCGGGGGCAGGGGGACAAAAATGGACCCAGTGACTGATGCAGAAGGCAGGCAAAGCGCTAGTCCAACAAAACACAAATCAGTAACAAATTGGATAGCCTGAGTGACTCAATCATGCTTTTATAAAAAGAAGTGGCATGCAGTTGGTTCTTGACAGTCACATGACTTCTTAGCTCAAGAGGGTTTCCTCCTGGGCTATCAAGACTGTTCCCTGCTCTAATTAGCTGCCCTAGTGATGCATTGAATTGTAAACTGGTACCAGTTCTCCACAATTTCCAGTTACAGTCCTGTGTTTAGTGATCTGCCACCCCAATGCCTGTTCTAGATCTTCAGACTTGTATCAGAGTGGGAGACATGACGGAATTACTCCACTGTCGTACTTAGATGCTAATGCTGATGGAAGGCGTTCGTTCACATTTTTGAAATCACGTTACTGATGTGTCACTGTTGGTTATCCACAGCTCAACACCACCACTGGCTAAATGTCCCCTAGTGCTGACTCTCCACTTTACTGAGCCACACAGCTGCCAACACAGCAATCCTGGGCATGTGGTTGACTCAGAATTAAGTCCCGTTAAGCTCAATTATTGAAAGTGCATGTAGGATTGCAACCTTAGAGACTCATGGTGGTATAAGATTAAAATGCTCCCTTGGCTCTGATTATTTTACCATTCTGTGTTGTGATGTTAGGGCTACCTTTTCAACAAAGCTAAAGGGAGGGAGAATGACATTGCAAAAGTTACCAGGTGACCAAAAAACAACATCAGCACCCTCAGTCTGCAATTTACGAATCAATGATGCCATTCGGCTTTCACTGATTTCAATAAAATAATTCTGTGCCAGTTAATGCATGACCCTGGCATGGGATGGTGAGATTTTTGTTTCAGTTCCATTTTGATAATAATTTACCAAAATTCAGGATGGAAAAAACCTGATTGGGGGGAAAAGAACTATTGGAGAAACAAAGCTGATAGATTCATCTACCAAGGGCTACCAAGGTGATGGAACAGGTGTTGCTGCTCAGCTTCAAGCACTTCTGGGTGTTACGGATTATCTGGACACATTTCAACTGGGTTTTAGGTCTGCTTTTGGAGTGATCACCCTGTGGGGGCATGTGTCCCTGTTGGTTCTCCTAGACTTCTTAGTAGCTTGCGATACCATCAGGCATGGTATCCTTCTGGCAAGGCTGTCTGAAGTGGGAGTTGGAGGCACAGGGGAATTGTGTCTGAAAGGCCTAGTAAAGGAGGGCTGTAATGCTTCTCTGGTTGAAGTTGAACACCATCACCCTAATTTGCTTCATCCAATGTGACAGAAATTCTCACCAGAGTTCTATATCGCCTTGAGACTATAAGCAAAACTAATTTAGGCCGAAGTTGTTATAAACCCTTCTCTTCTGGCAATGTTTTCTCTAATGCAGCATGCAACGATCCTTTGCCAATGCCCTGCTTTCCCTTCTACCATTCCTTTTTGTTTTCCAGTAGGACGGGGCTTTCTTGTGGAAGTTAAAAGCATTTTGGATTTCCTTAGGAAGGATTGAATTTCCCCCCAACCCTCAAAAGGGGGGGATAACTACTTGTCACCAATTAGAATGAACAGAAAACAACATGGTTGGTGGTGGTGGTGGTGGGCCTGCTTGGCAGAATGCCATCTACTGGGTCCCCTCTCATACTGGTGGGCCCTCCCAGCTATCGGCACATCTGGTTGCAGCAGTGGGTGGCTAGAAAGGCACCATTGATAATTTCACACTCTGTGTCATTGTGAGACATTTTCAACGGGAGCTTCTTATACACAGCACAAGGGCTGGAGCGGGTGCATCTGAGCACCGACAGGCCCTGCTAGGGGGACTAGGGCTCCAAGAGTGTTGAGTGCCAACGCTGAACTTCTACGAGCTTGTGGCAAGAGCAGGACAAGGCATGTGTGCCGCTCTAGGAGAGCTGCCAGGATTGGGTTTGTTTGTTTTTTGCAGCAATGGCTGAAGGGATGACATTGGGAGGACTGGGGGAGGAACTGTCAATCAAATGTCATGTTGGCTTTTGCTCAACTCCACGGTAGCCCACAGTCGCACAACGGTGGAGTTAGAACATGTTGTGTGGGGAGTACCTCCTAAAAGCTCAACCACTGAGTGGAGTTTTCACATGGCGTTGACTAACATGTTGTCTGAACTGAGCCAGTTTGTGAGGCAGACACTGGAAAAGGGTGGAACATAGGCAGGAACATCACAGCCACAGCTGGTTGAATTCTTCATTTTATGAAACCCTTAAAGGCCCAGAAGTATAGACAGAGCAGCAGTGGTGGTACTATGACATCATAGCTTCCTAGTCTTCAGTGTCCAAGGCTCTTCTTACCCAGCCTCTGTCTCTTCCACCTTAACTGCCCTTGCATCTGGCTCATGGATTTCACTCCACTGCTTGCTTTAGTTAACCACACAGCCTGAAGACATTTTATCCCTTCGGTTCCCAGCCTTCTGCACTCGTTCTCCCAGTCATTTTTTCCCCTATCGCTTTAGCCCACCCTACACGGCTCGTCTTTCCAAAGAGCTGATATGATTTGTACTGGCTGGTGGAAGGTTCAGCAGAGAGGGGAGCTAATGGTCCTCTCTTTGTCGGGAGTTCCAGGACCTATAGCCACTCTCTCACGTTCCAGCCAAATGTACATCAGAGAAAAGGGCTTCCCAGGCAAACCTTAAAACCTGTTCAGGTCCATATGGTAGAAGGTAGGGCAGGATCCAGTGGGGTGCTTCAGGTAACTTGGTCCCAAATGAGTTGGAATTTATAAGACATAACAAGGACTGTGAATTGCACCTGGAAATAAGGTCACTCTTTGTTTCCAGTATTCTAAGGCAGAAGACAGACAATCCATTCCTCAGAAAGAGGCATCATTGCATATGGCATATGTATTCACACAATGCTCTCTACTGAGGGGGGGAGGACAGTAGCTCAGTGTGATAGAGCACTTGCTTTGCATACAGAAGTTCCCAGGTTCAATCCCCGGCATCTCCAGATAGGGCAGGAAAAACTCCTGCCTGAAACCCTGGAGAGCTGCTGCCAGTCAGTGTCGTCAATACTGGGATAGATGGACCAAGAGTCTGATTTAATATAAGGCAACATCCTATGTTCCTGTGTTCACAGGTTTTCCATATCTGTGTAACAAGGCAGGCACAAACATTTCCAAATGAGAATGCTTGACCAAATTGAGGAGGATTCCGTGTGAAACCACCTTCCCTCTCTCACTTTTTTGGGGTGGGTGGGTGAGATGAATTTCAGGGATGAGAAGGAAAGAAACACACGTTGACACTCATTAGGTCTCCATTTTGCTGATGCCTACCAAACTTGCTTGTCAAACGCCCCTTGGAATGCCGCTGTGCCATAATGGAGAGTCATTCTGGAGAAAACAAAATGGCAGCCACTGCCCAAACGGAGGCTGTAGGGATGCTAGTGTGTGCCACCTTCCCACCACTAATATTAGCACCCAGCACCCCAAGATTGTTGAAATGGCCCTCAACTTTCATAGTCTTCAAATGAAGCCACAAAATCCTGGTGTTGTTGAACTATTTTTGAGTTTTTAAAAAAATCTTCCTGGTTTTGACTTCAATACGTAAACTGTCCAGAGCACTTTTTATTGATGTTGTACTAAGGCCAGAATCCAATGGGGCTCTTACGCCCCCTGCCAATTCTCTTATGCCCTGCCAATTCTGTTACACAAGTGCCCCTCCCATTCGTGAAATGGTGATTTCATGCTTTTTGGGCACCCTGAAAGGAGTGGAAGGAGTCGGGTTTCTGGAAGGAGTCAGGTTGATGGAGCTCTGCCAACCTGGTTCCTTCGGGAAACAAGCATTTCCAGTCGTTTCAGGGCTTCTCCTGGGACGTGCTAGATTTCCCTTGCATAAGCAGCAGGTCATGCCTGCTTCTTTTAAAATCATCATCATCATCATCATCATCATCATCATCATCATCATCATTATCATCATCACTGTCTCCGGCCTAATACCTTTTTGTTGTGCTCTTACTTACCAAACCTTCACTGGGCATGATGCTGGTAAGGTGAACGACTTCAAGGTGAGCTGACTGAGACACCAGAGAATCAGATGAGAGGGAGATGATGTGATCACAGATGCCAGAGAGCGTTTTACACTGGGGGAGCAGATAAGGGAGGAAGGAGAACGAGAGAGGGGAGGGGAGAGCGAGAGAGAGAGAGAGAGAGAGAGAGAGAGATCACCACACTGAGTGATTAATGTAAAAACATAATTCATTGGTAGCAATTCAGACATGTAATTTTCAAAGATCTGGATACCTGACATATGAAATAATGAGAGACAAGCCATACTCACTTGATATAACTGGGATGACTCAATGCACGTGTGTGTGAGTGAATGTAGACATGGTCAATGCAAAGTCTGCATAAAACAGGAATGCATAATATCCAGCGCAAAGGACAGATATGGGCCTTGGGAGAATTCCTCCAGGGAGAGCGGCTTTCTTTTTCTATACTAGAGCCAGGTCTAACCTGCGGATCTTTCCTGGGTCGTCCCTGGGTCATCTCTATGCATCCAAATGACACACAGAGGGTCCTGGGAGCAGGCAGGGACGACCCCTCCATTTTTGCAGGACAACCGAGACCTCGGTTATCCCGATTTTCCCCGTGGTCCCAGGACGATCCCGAGGACCGCGGGCAGTGTGGGCGCCCGTCCCGGCTTCTTCCCTCCTCCCTGCAAGTAGCAGGGGCCAGCAAGAGGGAAGGAGCCAGGTCAGGGGGAGTCTAGGGACATTGGGGGTGGGGGTAAGTGGGGTCGGAGCTTTTTTTAAACTCATATTTTCAGAAGAGGGCAATTGTGCTCCCGTCTCCGGTTCCTTTAAGGAAAATGGCGGGTGTAATATCCCTCTTCCCTTCTGGGATGTCGTGCTTCCATTTAGAAGCTGGGGGATGATCCCTTGTAAGTAAGGCTGGGATCGCCCCCTCCTCCCTCTACACCCTTAGGTGTAGAAAGGGCCTAAGAGAGGCATGAAGTTGAACATCTCTGCCGTAGGGATGTAGTGGATTTTCATGGGAAAGAGTGGCAAGGAGTCAGGTGTGATCTTTTCAGTCACAGTGTTGAGTAGCTTGTGTAAAGCAATCGGCAACTATTATGGAGTTGGTTCACATAGCTGAACACAAATATAGTGAAAGTCAGTGCTTCTTGCTTCTAACACCAAGCAGATATTGTCCTGCACGTATCGTATTTTCTTTCTGATAAGATTGTTGTTCTGTGCTGTGAGAAACTTTCTTTCTTGCCCTTATTTATTTATTTATTTATTACATTTGTATACCGCCCCATAGCCGAAGCTCTCTGGGCGGTTTACATAGGATTAAAAACAATTAAAAACAATATACAAAAATTAAAACAGCAAAAACATACAACATACACACAATCCATACATTTAAAAACCACATCAACACTTCAAAAACTACAAAAACAAAGCAAAACAAAACAAACCCAGGCTCCTCAGATATTGCCAAATGCCTGAGAGAAGAGGAAAGTCTTGACCTGGCACCGAAAAGATAACAATGTTGGCGCCAGGCGGGCCTCGTCGGGGAGATCGTTCCACAATTGGGGAGCCACCACAGAGAAGGCCCTCTCTCTTGTTGCTGACCTCCGAGCCTCCCTCGGAGGAGGCACTCGGAGGAGGGCCTTAGATGTTGAACGAAGTGTTCGGGTAGGTTCATGTCGGGAAAGGCAATCCATCAGGTATTGTGGTCCCAAGCCGTGTAAGGCTTTATAGGTTAAAACCAGCACCTTGAACCGGGCTCGGAAACATACAGGCAGCCAATGCAAGCGGGCCAGAGTAGGTCTTATATGTTCGAACCTATTGGTTCCAGTTATCAATCTGGCTGCTTGGTGAAGGCACCTATAAAATCCAAACACACTAGCCTGCTGCCTGTTCTCATCTGAGAGGGGCAAGGCACACCACATGCTCAGAAAAAACCAGGCCCAGAAGCAGGGCCCGCTGCAAGGGAACCAGGGCAGCTACAACTTCCCATTGAGGGGAGCATGTCAGTTTATCTTGGCTTTTACTGGCCCTTTCCACACAAGGCTTGTGGCTGTGGTTGGCCCCCGGATGGTCCCTGTGAGTCCAAATGATGCACAGGGACTCCCGGAGGTGGGGAGAGCGGGCATGGGATTTTCCAGGTTTAAGGGAAACCTGAAAAATCCTGAATTTTCCCGCGGTCTCATGAAGTTTCCGGGACCACGGGAGATGCGGCTGTCCATCCCGGGTGATGGCCGCTTATACGCAAGTAAGCGGCTAGCAGAAATGGCCACGGAGCTGCACCACATGGCTCCATGCCCATCAGGGAAGAGAGTTGACCAAGTCCTCCATCCCCAGGATGGGGGGGGGGAGAGCCCCCCCCCCAATTTTGCACATTTTTTAAAAAAACTAACCTTTCGGTGGAGCGCTTGGGTTGTTGCATTTAAATGTGAACTGGAGCGACAAACTCGGAAGTGGCTACTTCCGGGTTCACCCGCTCCCCGTCCTCTACACCCCTCTGGTGTAGAAAGGGCCACAATCTGTATTCACTTTCCATCAGCAAAGTGTATATCATTCTTTCACACTTGGACTTGAGTCACATTGGAACCCTCAAACCTGTTCAGTGTGGGACCTGAGTGGATCAGGCTCATGCTTAAGACAATAACGCTACAATGTTGGGCTTTCTCTGTGCAATTGGGAGCCCAGGCCTAATCCACTCTAAACAGGATATTGCACTATGAAAGCGGTATGAAAGAGGTATATAAAAGGTAGGAGCCACACCAAGCAGGATATAGCGGTATATGGCTTGTGTCCATAGGCCCCAACAATGGTCAGTGCACTTCAATACCTCTATAAAGCAGCAGTGTGGCTCCTGCCTCGTATATACAGCTGTCATACCACTTTCATAGTGCAACATCCTGCTTAGTGTCGATGAGGCCCCAGTTTTCCCAGACGCATGGAGAGAGATGCATACACATGCATGGCCTCCATGCAGATGTTCAATTGAATGCATGGAGTTTGGGGGCAGGGCCTACCACTGTGACCCTGCCCCACCACCCACACATTCACTCACCACAGTTCTGCCATTTGAATCTCTACACTCCCTTCCTGTCCATATCTAGATCCTTCACAACCTTCTCAGCTGTGTCTTTGCCTTGGATGGCTGCCTGCCTCTTCCAGAAGATGCCCTCCCAACACATTTGGCTACCTGAGGTGAAGGACAAGATGGCACCCCTTCTCGTTCCATGTACAATAGTTGAATCCTCCTTCAACAGTGGCAATGGGACAGCATCTTCCACCACACCGTGGGTAACAGGCCAGGCTATGTGGCCTTCAGCTCTGTCCTCTGCCACCTCCCACCATTAGCTGGCTGAGGCAACTGCTTCACTCTCACTCAGGTAGGGCCAGCCCTGCATCCAAGTAAGCACTCCTGTTATACAGCAGACAAAACCATTGCCGAACTCAGAGCAGCTTCAGAAGCTACACTGTCAGCTGAATGCACAATCGCTTCATCAATCAACTTACAATGTGGGATTGCCATGCCTAACGTGGGGGAATAGAGCAGGATATTCAGTAGATGGAGTTCAGAGGATTCCATCTAATGAGGGCACAACCCATTCCCTGCCCTTTTATGACATCCCAAATCAGCTGCCTGAGGCAGCCACTTCAGTCTGCCTAATGACAGGGCCAGCCCTACATGCCATTCAAGGAATTGGTTCTACAAACGTTTCCCAGCCATTTTGGCCAGAGCGTCAGCATCCTTTTTGCATCGTTCTGTGTAGGGAGTTTGATTCAGCTGGCACCTGTCCAATCCTCAAGCTTATCTAAGCATTGGGTAGTGTTTCTTTTTCCCTGCCCTGGCAGGGCCAGAAGTGATGGAGATAACTAGCGGTGTGTCATTAGCATACTAATTTACACAGCTTTCTAGCAGCTGCAGGCTTGTTTAGACAAGGGGCCATCAAGGCGAAAGGGCCAGGAGTGACACGAATGGAACAGAGTGACTATTGCTAAAACATTAACAACGGGAGTTTCGGTTGTATTGATGCTAGGCTCACAAAAACGGTATTGCAGGCCTTTTGGGCACATCTCAGAAAACACAAACAGCCCTCTTGAATCTGATCAGAGGCCTATCTCAGCTTTTTCCAACCTGATGCCTTCCATTAGCCATACTGGCTGGGGCTAGGGTGATCATATGGAAAGGAGGACATGGTTCCTGTAGGCTGACCATATGAAAAGGAGGACAGGACTCATGTAACTTTAACAGTTGCAGAGAAAGGGAAATTTCAGCCGGTGCCATTTGTATGCAATTAGTTCCTGGTGAAATTCCCTCTTCATCACAACAGTTAAAGTTGCAGCCACTATACTGGAGTGACCATATAAAAAAGAAGGCAGGGCCCCTGCACTTTCAACTGTTGTGATGAAGAGGGAATTTCACCAGGAACTAACTGCATACAAATGACACTGGCTGAAATTCCCTTTTCTCTACAACTGTTGAAGTTACATGAGCCTTGACCTGGATTTTATCTGGTCAGCCTAAATCCCCCCCCCAATGAAACTCGTTGACCTTGTTCAGACAACACACTAAAACACGGTGGTTCAGCATTTTGAGCTAAACGTTATGGCTTAACATGAACCATAACTAAGCATGTCATGTGAACCATTCCTAACCATGATGGCTTCATAACCATGGTTTAAACATGCTCACAACCATTTACTGCAAAAGGGCTAGCAGCCTAATCATGACTTAGTGTGCTGTCTGAATGAGCCCATTCATGATTTTGGGCCAGACATTGGCTCAATTCGGATGACACAATAAACAACTGGTGTGGGGGAAACAATCGTCAGTTGTTTTGACTATTGTGTCATTCCAATGCTGCCATAGTCAACTCAGCGCTGATCCTAATCCACACCACAGTTGATTATTAATTACCATGTTGTTTGGGGAGTACCCCCTAGGGTTAGGGTTAGGGTTAGTCAACCCACCATTGACTATCGTGTTGTCCGAATTGAGCCAGTGACTCTCAGCCTAACCTACCTCACAGGGTTGCTGTGAGGATAAAATAGAGAGGAGGAAGACCATGTAAATGGCCTTGGATTCCTTGGAGCAAAAAAGGTGGAATATAAATCAAATGATTCCTCAGGAATATATCATAGAATCATAGAATGGTAGAGTTGGAAGGAGCCTCTAAGGCCACTGTGTCCAACCCCCTGCTCAATGCAGGAATCCACCTTAAAGCACACCTGACAGATGGCTGTCCAGCTGCATCTTCAATTCCTCTAGTGTGGGAGAGCCCACCACCTCCCTAGGTCATTGGTTCCATTGTCGCACTGCTCTAGTATTCAGGCTTCCTGTAACTTGAGCCCAGTATTCCACATTCTACACTTTTAACATTCCTGGCCCATTGAAGGAGAAATCCAGAGAGTATTCCTTTCTCTATTCTCCTCTTGCCTTTGCTATCAGTTTTTCAGGTAGGGGGGTTAGGGTTAGCTTTTCAGGTGGGGGGAGTGTATATGGCAGTGGGGGAGGGACTTCCTTGGGCATTGAGAAATTACTAGTTTTGGGCTTGACACACATTATTACAACTGAAGTCTTATGATGCGTGTTTGGAGAGTCGAGTCTTGCAAAACAATGGTTCCGTTAGTGTGACAAGATAGCTCCAGCCTCACATGGCTGTTTCATAATCAGTTCATTAAGTCAGAGCTAGACCCTCAGCATCTACAAGCTTTGAGCATCGTTAATAGGGTGGTATTGCTCATGAAGAAAAATCCAGCACTACAGCTGTTTGGCAAGGGTTTTGGGTCGATTCAATGGGGAACTGCACACTGCATAGGCCATTGTATTATGAAAGTGGTTCCCCCAGCCTTCTTCCCTAATTAAATACTCATCCACAGTCTGCTCACTGGGTGACTTTGGGCCAGTCACATACTCTCAGCCCAACCTACCTCACAGGGTTGTTGTTCTGAGGATGAAATGGAGAGGAGGAGGATTATGTATGCTGCCTTGGGTTCCTTGGAGGAAAAAAGGTGGACTATAAATGTAATAAATAAATAGATAATGACAGGTGGAAATGTAGAAGCTGTAGTCATGAAAACTTCTTTCTCAGGAATAGCGCCTTTGCCTTATTATGTAGACTGTTCTGGAATAGGGACTCTGTTTTGATTCTTTGTTTGCCATGCTGATTTATTTATTTACTGCTGGTTTAGTGCTGGGGATTAGGCTTTGACTGCCAGAACTTTGGGCATTAAATTGCTGCTTGAATAATTGTAAATCGTACTGGGAGTGCTTCCCTGGGCTCAGTTTGAAATGAGCTCACCAAACATGGGGACATTTGGGGTCTAGATGGATCTGGCCCAAATTTGCTTGTTGTGTATTTCTTTTAATTATTTAGAATATTTATATACCGTTCTCCATCCAAAAGATTTCAGAGCGGTGAACAACAAATAGAGTAAAAGAATAATAAAAAAAACCACCATATTAAAAATACGATTTTGAAAAGAACAACGTTCTGATAAAACCCTAGTAAAACTACAGCTGGACATTCATGGAAAGCTTCATGAAACAGCAGTGTTTTCAGGAGACACCAGAAGCAATACAATTCTGGCACCTGTCTCACCTCCAAAGGCAGGGAATTCCAGAGGAAGGGGGCCATCACACTGAAGGCTCTTTTCTTGGTGGATTTCAATTGGGCCATAGGCCCATGTGGAATTACCAGGAACATGCCCTCTGATGACCTCAGTGACCAGACAGGTCGGTAAGGGAGAAGGCGCTCTCTCAGGTATCTTCTTTTGTCCTCTTTTTCAGTTGTTATAAACTTGGCTCCATTCTGAGCTCCAGCTCATGATGTACTCCATGGGAGATACCCTGTTGGCCAACTCCACCCAATCACCAGGGTGACCCCTCACCCACACTGAGGAGCTTACAGATCTGATAATATTAAGTGGTATATAAAAATAAATATTAAAGAAAGAAAGGAAGGAAGGAAGGAAGTATCTTGGCACTCACAATGCCGCAGCTGCCTAATGAATAAAGTTCTTTGGTTTTTTGTTGGCAGGTAAGTTTTAGTAAGAAAGAGAAGGAAGTGGCTGTGTCAGTTAGGAGAGCATGGTGCCAAAGTCAAGCTAATTTTGAACTGAGCCCAAATTTTGGAGAAGTTTGGCCTTAGGGTGGCCAGGTGTCCCACTTTATGGAGGACAGTCCTTTTGGGGGGGGAGCTGGCAGGGGACAGCCCTCTATTTGAAAGTGTCCTCTATTTGATGGGCTGTCCAATCCAATCCTGGTTTAAAGTCAAAGAACTACAAGGAGGCAGACCATCAGGGACCCTGAAGTTGCCCATCAAACATTAGCACCTGGACAGTGGAATGAGTGGCCATATAGGTCACCTCTTCTCAACCATGGGGAGATATGTCTTCGTCCTTCTTAAATTGTAGTTATTATTTCTACATTTGCACCTATACATTTATATCTGCATATGCAAATGTTATGCAAATTGGTGCCATCTTTTTCGGTTGATGCAATTCCTCTTTTTTGGCCACAGGTAAGTTGCTACCCTATTTAGTATTGGCTTATAATTAGTCTTGAAGTTCTGAACTTTGAAAGTTCATGCTCTAAATGATCTCTGCAATAACAGACATCCAGAAGAAACAATGCTCTTTCCTGTGGTTCATTAAAGAAATACAATGCGGATCACTCACCACAGAGATACATCAACTAAGGGTGCAATCCTGTGCATGTTTAGATACAGAAAAAGTCTTACAACTCTCAGCATTCCCCAGTCAACCATGGGAATGCTGGGAATTGTAGGACTTTTATTCTATCTAAACATGCATAGGATTGTCCCCTAATTTAACTACAAGAGAGATATCATTGTCTAAGACCAAATTCAGTAATATTTAGCCTAATGTTTAGTTAAGCCATAAGCATTTGTAAGAAGCAACCATTTTGAACCAGAACACATTATGACTATTTTGAAAAAAAAAATACACTCCAGTTGTCATTAACTGATGCAATTCTAGGCATGAGAAAATGCTAAAAACTACTGTTAGCATAATCCATACAGAAATGCAACCGAATTGTGAATTATTGACACACAAGACTATAATAATTAACATGACGCATCAATACATTTGTTTAAAAACTATGACAACAACCCAAAACAGTCTATAAATAGCAAAATGGTTACAATGGCTCCTTTAGAGCCACTTGGCAGTCAATAATGATTTATAACCTGTCTAGAGTTCTAATACAATGACATTTACCATAGAAAGGGCAGCTTAGCAGCAATATGTACAGCCTGTAATTAATTATACATGATAAACGTTTGTACTAATAGAAGTGATTTTATTTTATTTTTTAAAAAAGGAAGGAACTCATACAAAAATGGAAAACAAGAGTTTGCTAATTTGTAAGGAGATTCAAAAGCTCATGGAGAACCTCCTCTTATACCAGATGCCTTAGAAAAACAACTAATTTTTTGTCCTAGAGAATAAGAAATGGCTGTATCATTTTGGCAAAATTGTCTACTCAGTGTGATACCCCCTTTTATTTAATACTAAAGAAATGCCTGTTATTAAGCCTGTTATGGCAGCCAGGTTGGTCACCGGTAAACCTAGGGGTGACCATATTTCACCAGCTTTAAAATCACTCTATTGGCTGCCAATTAGTTTCAGGGCGAAGTACAAAGTGTTGGTTATTACCTTTAAAGCCCTACATGGTTTGGGTCCAGGTTACCTATGGGATTGCCTTCTCCCATACAATCTGCCCCGGATGCTCAGGTCCTCTGGTAAGAACTTACTACAGTCAACAAGAACTAGACTGACAACTGTTACCCAGAGGACCTTCTCTTCTGCCACTCCCAGACTGTGGAATGGCCTGCCGGAGGAGATTCATCAACTTAACTGTCTCCCAGAATTTAAGAAAGCCATAAAGACTGATCTCTTCCAGCAGGACTACCTAGCTGAATTTTAAGATATCTCTTTGTTTTTTTAATAATGTTTTAGTTTTATATGTTTTTAATTAGTTATATATATTTTATGGTGTTTTGTATTTGCTGTTGTACTAGGGTGACCAGACAAAATCCAGGTCAGGGCTCATGTAACTTTAACAGTTGTAGAGAAAAGGGAATTTCAGCCAGTGTCATTTGTATGCAATTAGTTCCTGGTGAAATTCCCTCTTCATCACAACAGTTAAAGTTGCAGGCACTATACTAGAGTGTCCATATACAAAAGAAGGCAGGGCCCCTGCAACTTTAACTGTTGTGATGAAGAGGGAATTTCACCAGGAACTAATTGCATACAAATGACAGTGGCTGAAATTCCCTTTTCTCTACAACTGTTAAAGTTACATGAGTCCTGACCTGGATTTTATCTGGTCAGCCTACATCTGCTACTACTCCTTCTCACCACGACTGTCGCTTTGGCCAGAACCAGAGGGAGGTGAGCAAGCAAGTTACAACAGTGAAGAGGAGGATAAGGGCTAAGAGGCTCTTTTCAATGGGGCCCTGCTGGGGGGTGGGCCCTCAGCAGCTGCCTGACAATGTTCATCTTTGATGCCAGCCCTGGGTAGTCATATATTTCAGGGAGCCCTGAGTGGGAGACAGATTATCTCTGAGCACCGTGCAATTAGACACATCCTATGTCCCATATAAACAGCAGCCAAGCATCAGCAGCTTGACAGTGTCAAAGATAAAGGGGGAAGTTGTTTTGCTACCAACATGGTGAGGTTGACCATATGGAAAGGAGGACAGGGCTCCTGTAATTTTAACAGTTGTACAGAAAAGGGAATTTCAGCAGGTGTCCTTTGTATGCATGCAGCACCTGGAGAAGTTCCCTCTTCATCACAACAGTTAAAGCTGCAGGAACCCTGCCTAGCATGATCAGATACAAAAGAGGGCAAATTTCACCAGGTGCTGCATGCACAGAAATGACACTGGCTGAAATTCTCTTTTCTATACAACTGTTAAAGAAACAGGAATCCTGTCTTCCTTTTCAAATGGTCACTCTAGTGATGTTCCCAACTCCAAACCAAATGGAAGTCATTGACTTATAGCTGGGTCACACAGCCTTTTCAGTCCCAAGGGCTGCACATCTTATGTATGCACACACATGTGCATGTAAGCATGTGCATAAACAATATACAACATACAACTCTCCCTCTCTCTCTCTCTCTCTCTCTCTCTCTCACACACACACACACACACACACAGAAGCAATGGCCTTGAAGCCCCTTCCTAAGCATGTTGACTCTGAAGTAAATCTGTGTGTTCTTTGGGATTTACTCCCAAGTAAGTATGTACAGAATTGTAACCTTGGTTTCCAAAAGACTGACTTCCAATGGGGTTGAACTGTGGAAAGCAGAACCAAATGAATGCCAGAGTGTGTACTTACCACATGAAGAATTTTGTTTTCTGTTTCATATACCGTGCAATCCTGTAACGACAGGAGGGGTGGGGAGAGAAACAATGTTTAATACCCTGAGCAATCCACTTTGCCTCAGCTATTAATTTTTTAAATATTTTTTTTATTTTCAACTTAAAATACAACATAAACACAACATAAGTACAGTACATAACCCCTTCACTACCCCCCGTGCTCCCCTCCCCCCAGGAGACCTGCATTTATTCAATTATATTATACATCTTTCCAAAATTGTAAAGAATCTTTTAAAGGTGAGTGCCCTTTCCCCTTTCTTAATACAAATTCCAAAAATGGACTCCATATATTTTCAAAATCATTCTTCCTGGATAATACCCTCCTTACTTTCATATTACACGTTAACTTATCATTAAGCGCCATATTTTATACCATTCTTCTATCGTATACTTCCCTTGCTCTTTCGAATTCTTAACTATCATTAATCTAACGGGTACCAGGAGGTTGTTAATCAATTCCTTCATACTTGTATTCCCTATTCCTTTATCCCATATTGAGAATAAAGCCAATTTTCCACATTAATTCCCGTTATTTCACTTATTTCTTTAAACACCCTTTTCCAAAATTTTTGTACATATTCACAACTCAGCTATGTGAATGACTTCTTGATAAGACAATGGCTCAATTTGGATGACACAATAAACAACTGGTGTGGGGGAAACAATCGTCAGTTGTTTTGACTATTGTGTCATCCGAATGCTGCCATAGTTAACTCTGCGCTGATCCTCATCCACACCACAGTTGATTATTTATTACCATGTTGTGTTAGGGTTAGTCAACCCACCATTTACTATCGTGTTGTCCGAATTGAGCCACTGTGTCAATATTGCCATGGCTGATTCAAAGTGCTTTACACTAGGGGTGCAGAAGGTCTTTCAGTCTGAGGGCCAAATTCCATTTTGGAGAAGCTCTGGGGGGCTACATTCCAGTGGAGGTGGGCCAAAGGTAAAATGGATGAGGTCAAAGATACCAGCATATTTTAGCTTAAAGTTCTTACTTGGAGTCACTTTTCTGAACTGAAACTCAGTTATCCTTCAAAATTCACACTTCTCCAAATTTTGCAATAGACTTCCCCAATCAAAGAAACACATAGAAACATGCATATATTAGGAGGGGGCATTAAACATGCATTATATTTGGGAAATTCTTTGGGAAAATATGTATGTTTGGCAAAATCCATACACAAATGTATGGATTAAGAGAAATATGCACAAAATGGCTTATGAATTTACATGTGAGCTCATAATTTTTTTTTTTAGCAAAGTTCAGGATGAACCAAACATAAGACTGGAGAAATACTCAAAGTTCTGGATGAACCAAACTTCATATTGAAAAAATGAGAAACTGAGAGAAACAAAATTGAGAGATTTATCTATCCTTGTAAGTAATCCTCAGGGCCCCCACAAATGTAGGAGCAGGGATGTACATGGACCAAAAGTATCGAATCATATCGTTTTTGGATTTTGCAATATTTAAAATTATTGGATCAGATATTATCGTAAGTTTTAATATCGTATCGTTATCGGAATTACGATAATTATCGGACTTCCGATTAATATCGTATGGCGCCATTTTTGCCATACGCTTTTCTTTTAGACATTATAAATGTGTGTAATTTTTTTTTATTTTAAAAGATAGAGACATGCAACTTTTTGGACTTTGCAGCTGGGATGTTGCTAGTCCTGGCTCTCCAAGTTGCATGTCTGTATCTTCAAAAAAGTTATAGGTGGTCTCCCTAAACCCCCACCCCCTGCAACTTCGTTATTTTAAAACTTTGCAACATAAAAGTTTGTCCACAGTGCAGATCGTCTATTGCTAGTCATGTGTATTACATTTCAGAGCAATTGCTCAAATCCTCGATTTTATATGATTTTTTTAAAAGATCGTTCTAGTTTTGACAGCTGGTTGACCGGGCCGCCCTGTTTCAATTGCTTTCAGAGTACCACGATCTTTAAAAAAATCATATAAAATTGAGGGTTTGAATTTTTTTTTCCACACATGACTAGCCAGATCCCATCTTCAATGTTCCACAAGTTTCAAGTTTTTATCTTTAAAAATGAAGAGGTTACAGTGGTGGGTGGGGCTTTTGGGGGACCCCTTATGAAAGAAAGAGACTTGAAACTTTTTGGACATTGCAGATTGGAGCTTGCTCATCCTGGCTCCCCAAGTTTCATGTCATTATCATTTTGAATAAAAAAGTTATAGATGTGTTTCCCCCAATGCAAGCCTATGGGGGGAAAAACAGACAAGTCTTTTGACAGCAGGGCGGACAGGTCAAACAGTTGTCAAAAGTAGAATGCTCTTTAAACAATTCATATAAAATACAGGGTTGGAGGAATTGTTTTGAAATTTGGCACATATGTGTAGCAACATGTACTAGACATTTTAAATGTTAATGACATGAAACTTAGGGAACCAGGACTAGCAAGATCCAATCTGCAATGTCCAAAAAGTTTCAAGTCTCTTTCTTTTCAAATTAAAAAAGTTATAGGGGGTCCCCCAAAAGCCCCACCCCCTGCTGTAACGATTTCATTTTTAAAAATAAAAACTTGAAACTTGTGGGACATTGAAGATGGGATCTGGCTAGTCATGTGAAAAAAAAATTCAGAGCAATTGCTCAAACCTTGAATTTTATATGATTTTTTAAAAAGAAAGTGGTACTTTGAAAGCAATTGAAACAGGGCAACCGTCAAAACTAGAATGATCTTTTAAAAATTCATATAAAATTGAGGGTTTGAGCAATTGCTCTGAAATTTAATACACATGACTAGCAATAGACAATCTGCATGGGAACACACTTTCAAAAAATGGCAGTCTGATATTTTCGATAAAATCTGATAATTATCGAATTGATAATAATTGGATCCGACAATATCGGGGGGGATTAAATATCGTATCATTATTGGGCCAGATCTGTCCAATAAAGCCATTATCGGATCGTTATTGGGCATCGTAACGATACGATACACATCCCTACACTAGAGCATGTTTTGCCAAGTGCCTACTCAAACCTGGAGCCGTGCATAATAATAGTGAATTAAAACACACCTGCTAGCTTTCCACCTCAGCTTTTAACCTCAAACTAGATAAATGACCAGCAATGGATTCCAACTGACCACAAATACTAGTGACAACAAGAGTTGTAGAGTAGTTCCTCCACCCTCCAACATTTCTAGTTAATACACTTTAAGAAAAAAAAAATGTCACCAGAACAAGCAAAACGCGGGCCAATTAAACAATTTGGCAGTTCTGCAGCATAGAAATCAGCAGCAGTGTCAGCTTTGAGCTCTTGCCCCCCCAAAAAAAGAAGCCATAAAGTTTAGGATTGCAACAAGCCACAAAAGACAGTGCAGCGATTAACTATAATGCTGGGATCCAGTGGAGTTTTTGACACACTCAGAAGAGGCTGTGCCACTGTATACTTTGTTTGCGTCTTCTAGTTTAAAATACAATTTGACACTCTGAACCAGGAAGGCATTGCAGCAAAAATAACACTCCCTCCACCATTTCTGAAGAACTACGAGATTTTGGAAATCACACCCATTGGGTTTTGGCCACGCTCCCTGTCATAGGTAAGCAGGTCACTTAATTCCCCCTCACTACGCATACAGTCATACGGTACCTAATTACATGTACTGTATGGAATTTGCTATCACAGGATGGAGTGATGGCCACTGATTTGGATAGCTTTAGAAAGGGATTGGAGAAATTCATGGAGGAGAAGGCTATCAGTGGCTACTAGTCCTGATGGTTATATGTTGCCTCCTGTATCAGAGGCAGTCTGCATCTCAATACCAGTTATTTATTCTACCAGGCCTTTTCAAAGAATTTGTAATCGATGCTTGTTTTATTTTTAATGATATGTTTTATGCTGCATTTCAATATCATCTTGTTCTACGCTTTCGCTGCTCGGATACTCATCTCTTCTGTTTAAAAGTTACTGGAAATCATTGTCGCTACCTGCATATATGACGGGATTCCACACTGGTGAAAAGGCTTTGGATCCAGGTCTTTGCCTTTCCCAGTGAGGTCATATACATCATTATAATATCACTATCTGCAAAACTAGGACTACTGTGTCTTTGTATGGGGTCTAATATAGAAATAATACTTATTTTCTGGACAGCAACCAAGTTGGTTATAGCCACTAACTGGAAATCAGCAAATGAACCTTCTCCTATCATCTGGAAAATTTGGGTGCTTACTCTAAGGGACAAACTCACTAGACATCTTCAGGTATAAAGATGCCAGGTAGAAATGGACACTTTTTATGGAATACAAAATTTGGAATTTGCTAATACTGAGGAGAATACATGAAAATCTCCATGGACATACAAAACTCCATGGCATGACCTATTAGGATGATGAGTGGAGGTTGCTCTTAGCTGTCAGGACTAGTAGCCATGGAAAGCCTTCTCCTCCAGGAATTTATCCAACCCCCTTTTAAAGCCATCCAAATTGGTGGCCATCACCACATCTTGTGGGAGTGAATTCCATAGTTTAACTATGCACTGTGTGAAGAAGTACTTCCTTTTATGTGTCCTGAATCTCCCACCAATCAGCTTCAGGGGATGACCCCATTGGGTTCTAGTATTATGGGAGAGGGAGAGAAATGTCTCCCTAACCACGTTCTCAAAATCGTGCATAATGTTGTACACCTGAATGGGACTATGATAAAACTGGAAGGTAGAGCTGGACAAAGACCTGGTCAAGGCAACCAACCAAGACTCCTATTTTACTAGTCAGGATCACTGAGGCAGAAAGAAAAAGGACTGGTACAAGGCCAGCCACCACAGATATGTACAGATTTCTTTCCTGTTTGCACTTCTAGTTCCAATTTTTAAACCACCAGGAATGAGAAATCCTTGGAGATCTACTACAAATCACTCAGAGAACTTCTAGTAGATCTTAATCTACATTCCATCAGCCTTAGCAAAATAATGTATCCTCTGGAAAGGAGCTACATGTTTCACCAAGGCCTGGGAGATTTGCTTGTGCAAATGCCTCTGAACGGAACACAAGTCATGAGAGAGCAGTGCTTGCCAGATTGTGTTTTTTTAGGGACAGGGTCATGTCTGATACATGCGTTGTTGGCATTCCTGTCAAAATATTCTCATTTGTTTTTATATTCCTCTTTGCTACACGTCATTTGGCTCAGCCTGTCTCTCTCTCCTGCGCTCTCTGTCTGTCTGTCTGTCTGTCCCCCCAACACACATACACACATCAGACCTCAAACACAGTCAGACATCTCTGTGATTTGTATCAACTTTGCTTTGTTTGCTGTCGTGTGAGCATTTTTGAGTGACATCAAAATTTACCAAGAAAGCCAAACGAAAAACAAAAGGAAAATACCACTTCAAATTACGTTCAGTTAAGTGGAGCTGGGGGCGGCGGGGGGATGGGGGGGAATGATAAAGCCAACAACAACTTCCCATTTCAAGTGAAGTGTGTATAGAATTATCTTTTGTGTTTGTGTGCATTAGCATAATAACTGGTCAGGAGGGTTCCGGTGCACTAATGCTTTCATTTCATTCCCAAAGATGTTTCTGATGCACCGCTCTTGCCTTAGTAGGACCTTGGAAGTGACAGTAAATGTCACTCACGCACAATTTCATCTATCATGCATCCACTTAAAATACACCTCTGGTTGTGTTTGTTTTTTTCATGCTGTGTGAAGGGAAATATTCAGTCAAATGTGCATATTTATTTATACTTTATTGATTACCTTTTTTGTGGGGGAGAAACCCCACTTGCCTTTCCTACAAGGAGCTCAGGATAGTTTTGCCATCACAATAACCATGCTAGGTGGGCTAAGCTGATGGGCATTCAAGGGTGTTGAAGACAGGACAAATGCACTCAGTGATCAGGGCAGGAAGGTATGGTTTTCCTCCCTAACTCCCCCCCCCCCCATGTAGAAAATCAGTTATCATCCAAAGGGACAAGAATTTATAAGAGGAACATTTATTCTTGTATGTTCTAGCAAGTTGAAGCATATTACAGAACTCATCATGTAGTAGCCATGTTCATGTTCACATGTGCATTCAACTGCTCCTGCTTGGGGTTCCCATTCATGTTGTGAGAGCCCTACACATGAACAATTGTGTGTGTGTGTGTGTACACACACACACACACACACACACGGCTATTGCCCGGGATGAGCAACCTGTGGCCCTAGATCTAAATGCAGCTTTTGGCCAAAATTAATGCAGCAGTTGGCCTAAATTCAAAAGCCCTCTGCAAGCAAATAGTTCAGTCCTTTAGCAAAAGTAATCTGTCCCTTCTCTTTCCTCCCTGAGCAAGGAGAAAGATGGGGGAAGGGAAAGAAGGTGGTGTAGAAGGAAAGAAAGAGAGAGGGAGGGAGAGTATGTGTGTGTGTGTGTGTGTGTGTGTGTGTGAGAGAGAGAGAGAGAGAGAGAGAGAGAGTCAAAAAATTGGAAGGAAGGAAGTGGGCTCAGAAAGAGGAAGAGAGAGAGGGTTTGAGAAAGAGAGAGAGAGAGAGGATGTCGAAAGAAAGAGCAAAAGAAAGGAAGAAATGAAAGGGAGTCAAAAAAAGAAAGATGTATGAGAAAAAGAGAGAGAAAGGGGTGTCAGAAATTAAGAGAGAGAGAGAGAGAGAGAGAGAGAGAGGAGTCAACAGAAGGTGAGAGAGAAAATGGGGTGGGCCCATTCTTGTTTGTTTCTGGCCCCACTTACTGCTGGCTTTGACTCCACCGGTGTTAGCATGTGGCCCCTGACTGATTACCCCTAAGGAAATCTGGCCCTCATCAGAGAAACAAAATGTCCCCCACTCCTGCTTCATGCAATTATTCGACTGAATACATATAGACCAGGAGTGGGTGCTGCTACCTCATTCCCATTCTCTCCCCCACACTCCCCTCCACCCACAATCACTCACTCCTCTTAGGTAGGTCGTGCCCATGAGGTTAATGATGGAAAGATGGAAAACAAAGGAAAGATGGAAGTGAGCCAAGGAAGCACGCCCTCCGTTGGATGAGGAAAATGGAAGCGAGTGTCTAGCGGCTGACTTTCCGTAACCTATTCTCTCGTATTAACTGAATGTGACATTCCTTCCCTACAAAAGGCTTTTGTAGGAAATACAGTTATTCTGAGAAAATCTGGCTCAACACCCTGAACATTATTTCAATGTTTTCTACCTGCCAAGTTACCGGCTTCAAGCCTAACATTTCACAAGTTTTCCCCTTCAGCTCTTTCTTTAGATTTCTCTCCCCTACAAGCTGAAATGTCAGGTGCTTTCTTACAAGCCAAAGAGATCTGATATAATTGCACAGTGACTAGGAGGCAATCGAACTCTGGTGTTGAACTTGGCTATATGGGGGTGTAGCAACTTGCAATGCTCCCCCCACTTCTTCATTTAAATGAAAATTTATTTTTATAGAGAAAAATCGCAATACATTACTATGTGTAGCAAGGCATTTAATGCGAGAACTTCTGCAGTTTTTCTTTGAGTCTCCAACAGCGTCTCTGAAATTAACATTAATTTGGGGGGTAAAATGCTTTGATTTGGGTAATAGTTTTCGGTTGGTTTACACACACACACACTGACCTATTTCTCAATCAGCCTTAGCACTGTATCCTAAAACATAATTCTGTATGCTTAGTGTTAGAAAATATTTGGGATTTTTTATATTATTCTGTTGACCTAGAGCTTAACAGTCTGTTTAATTTTAATATTGGTGGAATTACAATTAATCAGGACTGAATCAACTGTTATGCATCGAACTCCAGAGCCCTGTTCTCCATTTGGCTTCCTGCTAAATCTACATTAGGGGCACAGGCTGGCGGCTCTGATTTCAGCAGAGCTGTGAATCCATTCTGGGTTTCGGTCAGAGACAGCCAGCACTCTAAATGAGCTGTCCAAGGTGCTGAGCCATATCCACAACATAGTTTCAGTCCTTGGTTGGCTCCTTTAGATTTCTCCCTTGTTCCATCTGAAACCCAGAATAGATTCGCAGCCCCAATGAAATCAGAGCCACCAGCCTCCACTGGGCACAAGGTTCTCTCCAATTGGCCCATTTCACCACCGCTTTGCCCATTAATTCTACCTACAACTTCTATGCTCAAGGAGTTTCTACCGGTACTATTCTGGGTGAGCAGCGTCAAAATAACCAGGATTATGTTTATTGTACAAGTTTGGCTGTTCCTAGGGGTGGGCGGACTCATCTGCATCCACCCTGTCAAAGGTTTGCCCGATTGCTGCTGGCCCCACTGCTTGTCAGCCATGCAAACTTCTTCAGAGTCTGCCCCCCGCTGCTGAGATTGGACGCTTCCTCCCACTGCATCAATGGGGCCTTTATGTCCACCATAGATGCAGTGAGGGGAAGTGTGCAATCCCGGCAGCTGGGTTGGGTGGCTGCCAAGCGCTCACCAGGGCCTTGTGAGTACTCAAGTGTGGGTCCACGCTTGCGCCATGGGTGCCTGACTGGGTCCAGGAGGTGTGGACGCGGAGGGACTCTGCCAGACTTCCAGACTCAGGTGCTCACGACATCCCTAGCTGTACCACCCCACCTGGAGCTCCGATTAGCCCCTCCCAATCAATTTGAACAAGTCTGAAAACAAATGTGATCACTCTCTTCGAACACCTGAAGGGCTATCACACAGGAGAGGGTACCTACTTGTCCTCTGACGTCCAGGACTGCAGGACGAGAACTAAGGGGCTTAAGTTACAGGAGGATAGATTTCAAACAACGTATAATGAGGTACTTAACTTATATAAAAATGTCTATTTGGCGGGTGGGGAGCAAACAAGCCTCTCGGAATCATTGTTTGTCTGGAAATCAATATTGAGCGACACAAAATTGCAGGTCTGGCCATTTTCAAGCTTCTCTCTCAGGCCCCCATTTCTTTTTAGTAATTCAGCTTTATTGAAGGGAATCCAAAAGGCAATCTGTAAAATTAAGTAACTCAGTAGTGCAAGCTTCACATACAGGCAAGCAAGGATGTGCACCTAAAGAATTATGTGGTTACCCAAGATATTATTTTATTAAAAGATCATTTTCCTTTACCTTTTCTGCAGTTAGAATGATTCGGAAGAGATTTGGAAGAGATTGGAAAAACTTTTATGTGCTCAGATGTGGCCACAGTCACTCTGGGTAACATCTAGAGTAACTGTTGTAAAATGTGCTCTGCATGGGGCCAGCTTTGAAAAATATTCATGAACTACAACTAGTTCAGGGATATTGACGCAAGGGTAAACTCGGCAGCTGGATTATTTTCTGGGCCCAGAAGTTCAGAGTGTATTATTCTACCTTATGCCATCTGCATTTAGGGATATCAGAGGGGTCCGGTGTGGGGCTGGAGTTTGGCGAGTTGGGTCCAGGATGCAGGCCCCTAAGCTTGCCTGACTCGGGGTGCTTGAGCTGGGCAAGCTTGCAGTTCCCTGCTTGGCCTTGAACTGACGTTTTACGCAAAATGGTGGGTACTCCTTTTACAGAAATCCCCATTTTGCACAAAATGATGGCCGTAAATAGCACGGTTTACATTTAATTAGAGCATTTACAACTGCAATTTTGCATAGATTGTGCTATTTACAGCCACCAGTTTGTGCAAAATGGCTATTTCTGTAAGAAGCTTACCCATGATTTTGCATAAAATTGCAGCTCACGGGAAAGCGGGATGCTGCTCGCAGGGTGCCCGCAGTCTGGTGGTTCACTCCTCTCTATCTGCATTGACTTCCTATTTGTTTCCATACTCCATTTAAACTGCTTGGGACTAACTCACCTTCTGAGCCATTGGCTGTTACATGACCCTGCCCACCAGCTAAGATATATATCTGAGGCGTTCACTCTGGGGTAAAGTAAACATTATGTTAAATGCATGGCACAGAGGTAGAAAACTGCAGGGTCTGAAGGCCATCTTGTGGAGCCCTGGACTCCCCCCCCCCCCGGTGGGCCACACTCACTCCATGCCCCACAGAATTTCTCCTGTGCATCACGGCAGTGCCAAAAAAGTAGGTAATTTGGCCTATCATTCGGTTTGAGTAAATGGATGGCCCGCCCCTACTGAAACTGCAAATTTCAGCAGTGTGATTGTGGTAGGGGTCAGCGAGGGTCAGTCAGTGCTGCACCAGTGTGGTCAGCAGGGACTGCATGCCATCGTCTAGCTCTGGTCAATGGAAAGAATGTCAGGTGTCGGAAGAGGGAGAGAGCAGCCACACCTGCTAAACCTTCTTGCGCCCATAGGTTTGGAATGGATCACATGATAAGCCATGACCCGTATAAAAGCTTTGGGATTATGCTTCCTTGCTGCAGAACAAGACAATCTGTTCTTGCTGGCTAAGAGCCAGTTTTCCATTGCTCTGCCAACTAACTTTGCCTCTCCCTCAGCTGCGGGAGAACCTGGCCTGAAGGAAGAGAGAAATAATGTGTTTTCCCATTCTGAAAGAATAATTTAATAAAAGGCTAACTACCTCTTACCTGCCCCTTCTCCAAACCTAAGCCAATGCACACGTAACTGAACTGAACACATATAGCACCCTTTACTCTGGCCTCCATCTTCTCCCTCTCCTTTGCTGCATTTATTGTTTTATTTAACTTATTAAAAACAACAACAACAACAACAACAACAGGAAGTTTAAAGCTAAGACAAAAAGTTGATCTTGAAATGTAGTAAAGGTAATCAGTCAGGTGCGTTTTGATGGTGGTGTGGGGGGTTCATATTGGTTCCTCAGGGACCCCACCCCCTGAAATGCAAATTTCACCCACAGCTCTGTTAGAGAAAGGTTACAAAATAGGAGATTGTAAGGGAAACAGTCTCTTCAACCAAAGAAAACAGAAATATGGAAGACTTTCTCTATGGAATTCATGACCTAGTACCCCTTTGAAGTCCTCTCTTCATTATTTCTACAGCAAGGTGATGGTGACGATGGGGGAAGCACTTAATCAGCTTTCCTGGCAAGATCCGAAGGCAATTTCTCCCTCCCTTCTGAGCTGAAAATGCTTCAAATGGAATATCCATTTGATCATACATGGTTTCCGTTTAACTCTCAAAACACCAAGAGGATAAATCAATCGCAGCTGGGCTTAGTGTTTGACTTTTGAGTTGACGTTCCCATCTACAATATTCCTTTTAATTTATGCCTCAGAAATGCAACTTGAGCTTCCTTGGCAGCAAACCTAATTATTTCAGGTCAAGAAAAAAGGACTTCAGTAGTAGAGTGTATCTGGAAAAAAAATCCCCCTGTTTTGTAGAGCGGAATGAATTAATTTTGAAGAACAGCCTGAGCTGAGGCAGAGGATTCTGGTGGTTTCTATTTGATTTTGCAAAGCTTTCTTTTCCAAGATTGATTGGGATTCATATTGCGTAACTGGGAAAAAAATCTATTTGCTTTCTACATCAACCCAATTTAAATTACACTTTGGTTAGATGGAGCTTTATACCTAGATATATGGCTTAAATGCAGTATCTGAAGAGCTTGGGAAAGAGCCAAGATTCAGGAAGCAGATGGTCAATTAAGCAAGGGAACAATATACTTAGGGCCTACAGTTGGGAAAGGGTTACATTTAGAAAAAAGGAGGAATCAGGGTGAAGGCCCATGATAGATGAATGGTGGGGAGAGTTCATATTTCCCCCCCTTTCTTATAATGTTGGAACTTGCAGGGGGCGCCCCAAAAAAGCCAATGGTAGTCGATTCAGGGCAGGTATAAAATCATAGAATAGTAGAGTTGGAAGGGGCCATTGAGTCCAGCTCTCTGCTCAATGCAGGAATCCATATTAAAGCACACACAGGCTCAATTCGGACAACACGTTAAGCAACTGAGGGGAAATAACCTACTGATGGTGTGTTAAAGAGGTGGTGATCCACAGACGACACGCTGCAGCAGGCGCTGCAAGGAATCGGCAACCACCCAGGTTGCTAATAGCGTACTCGGCTCTGACTGACAGCTCGGCCGCCATTTTCCCCGCTTACTGAACTCCGTTAGTCCTCCAGCAGGTATCCCAGAACACACTGTGGCTGAAAATCCATGGGCGCCGCCATTGAAGCCGATGCAGGACATGCCTCCCAAACCCCATTGGCTGCCTCAGTCAGTGGGCGGAACTCAGCAGCCTCGGGCAAAGAGGCAGCCACGATGAACGGCAGTACCAATACAACATTCGCACCCCACGCCCAGCACTGCAATTCCTACGTTGGCACCCACGCCCCAGGGAGGCACCCTCCACCCACCCTCCATGGGAGACGTGGCAGTCGCGAGGAAGACCCACGGCCCCCAGCCCCCAACCCCCCTCCCTCCTAGAGCATCTTCCGCACACACAGGAAAGAAGGCAAGAGTGGGGTGGCATAGAAAACTTTATTCAGCAGGGAGCTCAGACATGGGCAATAAGGCACATGGGCACCACTAAGCCAGGGCAGAACCTACGGAGAGGACAGTTGCCCCTGGGAAGGGAGGAGGCGGCTGGCAGGCACAGCGGTGAAGAGGGGGCGGCCGAGGCCACACCCCCAGGGAGCCAAGCACGGAACGTGCAAAGGGGATGCGGTGGAGAGGGGTGGCATGCCAGGGAGGGATGCCAGTCCACAGATGAAACTCCACAGCCGACGCTCACAGGGGGTGGGGGTGGCGGTGCAGTGGGGGTCTACTTTGGATGGGTTGTTGTTCTCCCTGTTGGTGTGTGGCGGGGCTGCCTCTTGCTCCAGGGCGCCTGGGGTTTTTGGTTATTCCATCTCCCCCTCCCCCCCCTTTGCCGTAGTGCCCTTCTGGTGCGCTTCTCTTTCTGTTTGGGTAGCTGACTGAGCACCCTATGTGAGTGCTTGCAGAAGATGGCCCCTTGTTGAGCTCCGTGCTGGCTGCCTAGTGGGGGAGGAGGGCGTCCTGGTTGCTATGGCGGCGATGCCGGGGCTCTGTTGTGAATGTGCTTGAGCAGCCTCCCACATTCTGCCGCTCTTGCCGCTCGTCTCTCTGATCTTCCGTGCTTACCTACTCACCACAGTTGTTTCACCCACGCACTGCTCCAGACAACATATTTGTCAATTGACAATTCCCTTACCAACTCACAACTCAGTTGTTTCTCTCCGTTGTTAAATTCTACCACTTTGCCTACTGTGGGTTGTTACTGCGTTGTGTGGCTACCTCCAGACGACATGTTTAACAACTCAACGGATTGCTGTTTAATCAACCCACCATTGCTTAGCGTGTTGTCCGAATTGAGCCACATAGTGAACATGTGGGATGCACAAGGTGAGCACTTAGCTTAGATGGATTTTTTAAAAAATGGATCAGGCAAAATCATGAAGGAGAGATCTCTCTATAGCAATTACGCATGATAACTAAATGAAACCTCCATCTATGGGGTAAGTATACCTCTGACAACCAAGTGCTGCTGTAAAATGACAGAGGATGGAGCTGCCTCTGAGCTTCCAAAGCCATCTGACTGATCCCTGCCTGACACAACAGAGGAAGGAGAGGGAAAGAGACAAGTAGAAATAGGAGAAGAGTAGATGATTATTTAAGTTACTGATGCTTAGGCAAAGTTATAGCAAGGCAGGAATGCAGAATCTCTTTTTCTGTTGAGGGGCGCATCCCCCCTGCATGCTGGCAGTGGATAGGGCCAAAAACAGTGGCATGGAGGCCATCTTTTTCTCTCTTTCTGCTGCCTCCTCCCTCTCTCTCTTTCTCTTTCTCTCTCTCTCTCTCTCTGTTCTGCCATACTTTCAGTGTTTGCATGTGTGTGTTTCTGCCACACCCCTCTCTTAATTTCTCTCTCTTGAGCCCCACACCAGGCAAAATGCCTGGGATGGCCCCTGGCTGCTCCCTGTAGGTCCAAATGATGCACAAGTAGTCTCAGGGGTGGGGGTGGGGGTCGGGCACGGGATTTTTCCTGGTTTTCAGGAACCACAAAAATTCCAAATCTTCCGCAGCCCTGGGAAGTTCCTGGGACCACAGAAGATGTGGCTGGCCGCCCTGGTGCTCCCGCACTTACACACGAGTAAGCACAGCAGTGCCGATGGCCACGGAGCCACACCATGCAGCTCTGAGGCCATCAGGGGAGGGGGAAGCAAAATTGTGCGCAGGTTGTGTGTTTTTTAACTCACTTTTTCGCTGGAGCGCAGCAGCGCTCTTCCTTGGCGGAAAAACACACAAAAAATGGCGGGCACAATGTCCAATGACCCAGGATGTCACGCCCATGATGTGTTTAGACAGCACTGATCCTGGAAGCGGCTGCTTCTGGGATCCCCCACGCTGTGTCCTCTATGCCACTATGGTGTAGAAAGGGCCTTGGTTTCTGCCACCCCTTTCTCTCACATCGCCCTCTCTCTGCTTCTGCCGCCCCTTCTCTCTCTGTGGCTCTGTTTCTCCTTCCCCCTTCTCTCTCTCTCTTTCTGCCATCCCCTTTCACTCCCTCTCTCCCTTTGCAACCCCACTCCCTCTCTTTTTTGCTACCCATTCTCTCTCATCTCTCTCTCTCTCTCTCTCTCTCTCTCTCTCTCTCTCTGAGCCTATCTACACTACTGCTTTAAAATGGTTCATAACACTTTTAAACCAGTTAATAACCATTATTAACTGGTTTAAAACTGTTATAAACAGTTTTAAAACAGTAGTGTAGATAGGTTCTGGCTCTCTCTCCCTTCCTCTCGCTCTCTCTCCCCGTCTCTCTCTTTGAGCCCCTTTTCCCTCCCTCTTCCTGTAAGGGCCCAAAAGGCAAGATGCATATATTGCAAAAACATTATTTTTAAAAAAGTACAATAAACACCCAGCCTTCAAGTCAGAAAGAACATGGGTCCTGAACGGGGGACATAATGGATAGCAAACTAGGGTAGGAAACCTTGAGAGATTCACTCTCTCTCCCAATGTGAATAGAGGTGATCTGAACCTCTCAGTAGGGATGTGCATGCCCGAAAATATCGTATTTTATCGTTATTGGAATTTTGGACCAAAACAATTTATTAAAGAACGTTTAAGTTCTGAGAAGTCAGAATGACAGCTCGCCACGTGTGTTCATTCAGACCTGTCAAAAAGTTGCATGATATTTCAAAAATTCATATAAAATCGAGGGTTGGAGGGATCAATCTCACATTTCCTACACATACTTAGGCATACCCCATAAGCACTGTAACCAAGTTTCAAGCCTCTAACTTTTAAAATACAGAAGTTATAGGTTTATTTATATGGCAGGCCAATAATCCAATATAATCGGGCTGAAAATTTTCAGATCGGATATTCATTGGAGGTTTTTCTATCGTATCGTTATTGTTAATTGGCTGTCTGATAACCTTATTGTATAGTTATCAGACATTTTAATGATATGATATATATCCCTACCTCTCAGACTAATGTGCAGAGTGGAACATAACTCTCCTTCAGATTTCACATATCCCCAAATTTTGTGATGCAGTTCTTGGTTCAACAAGTATATCAAAATGGATTTTTAATTATGTGGTTTGAGAGACAATATTTTAAGAACTGTGTACTTTGCAAGAGAATTAATCCCCAAATATACTGATGGAATATGTATGTATATACATATACATACATACAGAGAGAGAGAGAGAGAGAGAGAGAGAGAGATCTGTATTTAAATATTAATTGTCATGCGGATTTTTCCCCTTAAAAATATTTTCAGATTAATGTGAAAAGGGAACAGAGTGGAGTTTCAAATGAACATATGTGAAACTGACACAGATTGGAAATCAACTGATTTGTATATCCATTGGTTGAGGATTCACTCTGTATACCTCTGCCCAAACAACAGAACTAGGCAAACCAAGGAAAGCCAGATCAACACCAAGCAGGATATAGTGGTATGAAAGCAATATGAAAGTGGTATATAAAAAGCAGGAACTACACCAAGCAGGATATAGCAGTATATGGAATCTGTCAATGGGCCCCAACAGTTCTCAGTGCACTTCAACACCGCTATAAAGCGGTCGTGTGGCTCCTGCCTTGTATATACTGCTTTCATACTGCTATATCCTGCTTGGTGTAGATCTGGCCAAAGACTCTTTGCAACAATAGGCCAGAGTGGTTTCTTGACCTCTAAAAATTTTTTCCTAGCCCAGGCTCAGCTAGCTGGCTACAGTGAAGGATGGGGGAGAATTTCATTTGTCTACAATTTTAAGCAAACTGAGAAAATGTGCACCTTCTGGACTAATAAGCATTGCTAACCTCCTGATTGCACATGTCTCTGAAATTAGCAATGCTTTTCATGGCTGAAATATTGTGTGGAAAAATAGAAGTATTACAGAAAGGTGCATACAAAAATACCTATGTTGGGGAAAACTGCGAACAAAGTGGGTATGAAGGGGAAAATTGTGTTGCTAATCTTCACGTTTTTTGTTTTTTTTAATTGCAGTCTCACGCAGAAAGCTAATAGTTGGACTTACATTTGAACACATGTAAAACCTACATGGACTGGAAATAGAGGCATCTATCCACCGCTACCTACTGTCACCTTTGCCTTGAATCCCTTCTAGATCTCCTTAGCAGCAAGATCAGCTGTCATGGAAGGAGGAGGCACAGATGTGTTCTTCCTCTATGGAAGTAATTTAGGAGTGATTTAGTAGAAGATTAACTAGCTCTTACCTGTTGCACTATGGTTGTTAGTTCCAGGCACAGTTGAACGATGTTATTTTTCAGCAGTGAATATTCTGTCACACTGACAAATGGAGACCTATTAGGAAGAGGGGATTTTAAAAAGTTATGAGTGTTCTCATTTGCCATTCCTGTAATCAATCTCACATTATAATGAATATGCACTAGTCAAATTTCCTATAAAAGGACTAAGATTAATGAATGTATACACACTGATTAGTTCAATTCTGAATAGAGTTAATGAAAATATGCCAAACTATTAATTATCAAAATGGGAGGGGTACTCGTAAAGATACGGATATTTGGATTGCATAAAATCCTTTTTGTCTGTGCTCTGAGGATTGCCAGGCACCTTTCATTCTGTTGTCTGCTCATCAATGGAATTGTTGTTGTTGTTTTCAGTTTCTGAATTTGTGCAAATTTGCACTTTCACAAATTCACCCTTGCAAAAATGTACAAATACCTCCAAATGCAGAACTCCCCCCCACACACAAAATGCACAGTTTCATGCATTAGTCAATGAGATAAATGCACACTTTCAGCTAGGTTTTTTATTTTTAATTTTGCATATTTTTCTAATACTAAATTTGTGCAAAATTCAGGAAAGCTACCAAAGTGTTCCGCAATGCCAAGGAATCCACCTATCTGGAGAAAAGCTGGTCCATGTGAAATCCATGAGCCAGATTCATAAAAATCAGAATGTATTTGATTCTGTTGCAAATTTTTCTGACATCCTTAGGTAGAAGTTTTCTAAAAGACCTAGTGAACTGGCCAGATGGATTTCTACCTCTTTCAGTGGGGTATTAATAATGGGACTGTAAGCAAGCTCTGGGTAAGCATCAGGTGGATCTGAACCATGGTTAAAAAGTCTTGGATTTGAAACCCTAAAATCATCTAATGACTAGAACAAAAGGCAATACGTTATTTCTCCATACAAGTACAATAAGGGTTGATTCAAACTAGAAAAGGGCAGAACAAAACTGTTCTACTCCACAATGGTTTAAGGATTCTAACATCAAGTCAACTCCATCCACTTAAATTCTGATCAGAAATCTGGGCATTTGAATTTATTTATTTATTTATTTATTTCCATTTATATACCGCCCCATAGCCGAAGCTCTCTGGGCGGTTTACAAAAATTAAAAACATTGAACAATTAAAACACCAATATACAAAATTTAAAAGCATAAAGCATAAAAACAAGTTAAAATTACAATATCCATAACAACAGAGCCTGCAGTTTTCAAAGCATGTGTAACAGCCGCAACAGTATCAAGTATCACCAATCCTTTTCATATTGTAGCAGTTCAGCTTTCCTGGGACAAATTCTGAAAATACCTCCCAAGAATCCACCCCCAAAACATGTCCCACCTTTCCAAGTTTGGATCTGGATGCCATATTGATGTATGGGCTAACCAATTCCAGGTATGAATTGAATTGAGATGGACTGCATAAGCCTCTCTGATTCAAGCAATGCAATCCCTAATGTGGTATAGTCCTCTTATGCAATTGTCTCACCTCCCAATTCTGACAGGCGGACTGCTTCTGCAATGCGCCTGATGTAAACATCAAGCTCCCCCACCCACCCACCCAATGTAAAATGTAGAGTTTACTAAAACGGCTAACCACTCATCAGTTGTCTCATTACCCCGCTCGCTCATCCCACCTCCCAAATCTACTTTCTCATCCCCTTTAATTTATAAAGCACCTACAGGAGAAGTCGCTAATACAGCAAGAGCTTTGTCAAGTTAAAGGAATTTTAAAAATCAGATGGGGTATTTGATAGGATAGCCGAGGGAAGAAAAGTTTCTGAAGACAATAGGTGCATCTCTGTTGCCCTACTAGCATGCTATCAGTGAGTCCAGGGGTGTATGCTTGTGTCATAGATCTGCAATGAAGTTGGAAATAAAAAGCCACCCTTTTAAAGTTTAATTCCTGTCATTTGCATTTAAAAATAGAATTTTTAAAAAATTACAATGAACGCTTGGTACAGTCCTCTACGTGTGTGCACTGAATCCAAATATACTTGAATTATTACTTTTTGGAAAGCAGCTGCCCCCATGCTTCAAAATTTCCTTGGATGGGGAAAGATCAATGTCACAGGGATGTTAGCTGTCCAAAGGTAGAGATAGGGACATAGGAAGCTGACTTGTACCAAGTCAGATCCTTGGTTCATCTAGTCCAATATTGCTGACACTGACTAGTGTCAGCACTCCAGGGTTTCAGGGAGAGTTCCCAGCCCTACTTGGAGACATCAGGGATTGAACCTGGGACCTTCTGCATGTAAAGCAGGTCATCTATCACTGAGCTACCACCCTTGCCCTATTTCATGTGCAAGGAGATGCTTTTAATTAAGCTATCTGTTGATGCAACCTGAGACAGCATGGTACAGTTTCATGAATGGTCAAATTATCACACAAACACACACAAACACACACACACACACACACACACACACACACACAGAGAGAGAGAGAGAGAGAGAGAGAGAGAGAGAGAGAGAGAGAGAGAGACTAGAACCAAGAATTTCAGTTAGCATCTCTGCCAGAGATGGAGAGACTCTCACAATATTGGCCTAGATTGACCTTAAACTTGTTAAACTGCTTCAGCTTGTAAAACGTGGAAAACTGCAGTCAGGAATGGAGGGGGAAATAGCCTCCTGACCAAGAAAGGGGGGGGGGAAACCTCTTGCCTTTTCCAGTTTGACAAATGGCACTTCACCTTCAATGCTCAATTACTGCTTATCAACCCTGGTGAGGAGCAGATAAGACTGTGCCCCAGTCACCTTTCTGTGACGTGTGAATCTGTCCACTTCGGGTAGGTCTAAATTCACCATCTCGAGTAGGGGTGAACCCAAATGGCTCTTCTGTTACTTTTCTTTTGGCCATGCCAAAAAAAGCCTCACCCCTTTCAAGATCCCTTCATAGAAATGGTTGCCTGTTCGGTTCATTTACCCTCACTTGCCTAAACACCCTGCAGGTCCAACTGGTGCTGATGGTGGGCACATGGGTTCTTCCAACTGCAGGCTTATCTAGAGGTAAACTCTGAGAAGTCACCTTCCATTTTTTATTCCCCACAGTGCCCTGAAGAAATGCTACATTGAGGCATTGTTGGAAATTTAAACTAGCATTGTGGTTTGCTTCAAATTCCGCCACTATTGTCAGATGCCACAACTAGAAAGCTTGGTGGTGATTCCCACAATGTCGGCTCCAGGTTTTTGAGGACCCTTGGGCATGACACCATCCACGGGCTCCCTCCTGCCATGAGTCTACCTTCTCATCACCATTGTCATTAGCTGTGATTGCTCCGCATCCTCTCTTTCATCATAGCTACCACTTGCTTGCTGGACAAGCAATGGGTCAATCAACAAGTAGGTGGTGGCATCTACTACTCCTTCTTTTCATCACCACCATCACCATCACCATCATCACCATCACCATCACCACCATCACCATCACCATCACCATCACCATCACCACCATCACCATCACCATCACCATCACCATCACCACCACCACCACCATTGAGTGGGCAATAGCTAGAGGCTGATGGACAGGCAGGTTTCATTGGTGAACAGGAGTAACAAATTCAAGGGGCTCCTGCCAGTGAGCCCCTGCTGTGGTGTGGGTCCTCAGCAGAAGACTGATCATGCCTAGCTTTGGCAACAGTCCTGTTTAATGGTTTCAGGGGAGCCTATCAGACAGCACTTTGCTGGGAGTCCTCTCAAACCTGAAGTCAGCCCAGACTGCAAATAAAATTTTATTAGTAGTAACTGTAAAGCAAGACTCCAAATTCTGCCACAATGCTCTGAAAGCCACTATCCATCCTCACCTCAATCCATGATAGATGTACACAGCAGAATGTGGAGAGAGAGAGGGAGAGAGAGAGAGAGAGAGAGAGAGAGACGTGTTCAGGTGACACTTTGGTGTATGTGGTTATACTAACCATGTCTCACTGCATTTACCACTAACCACACCTAGCACTGCTGCCATATGACTGTGGGTCCACAGCCTGTTGTGCAGATTACCTAACCACACACTAACCACGTACCTCTCCGCAGATCTCTTCAGTCCTCTGACTGGTCTGTTCCACATCCCAATGTCCCTTGCAACATGCATAGCCCTGGGAAGTCATTTCCTGGCTGAGGCTGGCAGCCATGTTGAGGATGTGGTGCCCACGGGTTATGTCGCAACCATGGTCATCCCATAAAGCTGATTGGTGGGAGATTCAGGACAGAGAAGAGGAAGGACTTCTTCACACCACATGTACTTAAACTATGGAATTCCCTATCACAAGATGTAGTGATGGCCACCAATTTGGATGGCTTTAAAAGGTGGTTGGATAAATTCCTGGAGAACAAGGCAGTCAACGGATGCTAGTCCTGATGGCTATGTGCTACCTCCAGTATCAGAGGCAGTAAGCCTATATACACAAGTTGCTGGGGAACATGGGTGGAAGGGTGCTGTTGCACCGTGTCCTGCTTATGGGTTCCTGGTCAACAGCTGGTTGGCCACTGAGTGAACAGAGTACAGGACTAGATGAACCCTTGATCTCATCCAGCATGTCTCTTCTTATGTTTTGAAGCCTTCATGGTTGTCCTAAATGTTTAACCAGCATGGCTTAGTGAGACATCTGAACAGAGTCAGAAGGGGGGGAATAAAGTGGCCTTACTCAACTTGGTGCCCTCCAGATGTTTATATGTCCAGGCCCAGCCAGGCCCAATGGTCAGGAAAGCTGGGAGTTGTGGTCCAAAGCATGTGGAGGGCACCAGGCTGGGGAAGTCTGGGATAAAGAATAAGTCTCGTTTCTTTCCAAAAGTCTTACACACACACACACACACACCATTACCTGTCTAGCCAGGCAAGCAAGTTCTTGGCAGCACCAATCAGGTCAACCACGGAGGTAAGGAAATCATTTGGTAGTCTTCTGGAGGCTCTACCATCATAATGGCCGCTCCTCCTTCTACCCGTGATGAAGTTCTGGAGATTTTTGGCAGAGGCATTCAGCTTGTGGGAGAGGGTTCTCAGGTTTTCCGTCTCCAGGCCATAATTCTGAAAGCACATTAGAAAATTGGGAACATTAAAAAAGAAAACCAGAAAGAATGAATTGCCGCAAATGTTTTCAACTGCCTTTGATTTCACACATCTCTTGACACTATAAAGGAAACAGTAGTTCTGCATTTATAGTGAGATAAGACACAAGAGTCTGAAGCCCTATGGATGGTTTAATGGATTCACAGAACTGACACACTGGCTCAATTCGGACGATGGTGGGGTAATAATCAATTTTACAGTTGTTCAACTAGGGGGTACTCCCCACACAACATGGTAATAAATAATCAACTGTGGTGTGGATTAGGATCAGTGCTGAGTTGACTATGGCAGCATTCGGACGACATGATAGTCAAAACAACTGACGATTGTTTCCCCCCCCCCCAGTTGCTTATTGTGTCGTCCAAATTCAGCCAATGTCTTTGTGCCTAATGCTTAGCACACCTGAAAGAACCAGGTGGTAAACTGAGAACAAAGCAGACCAAGGAGGAATTGGTCTTCTCAGAGCAAGACCCAGGGGCCAGGAACACAGATCACCTGAGCAATGGATGGTGGAGAAATTGAATTGGTTTGCACTTTGAACTGACACTCAGTAACTCTACCAGGAGGAGGGCCTTAACTTTTATGGAATGAGCTCCCTAGAAAGGTTCACCTGGCACCTACGTAGTGCTCTTTCTGGTGGCTGGTGAAAACCTTATTTTCCCAGTATTTTAGCAATTCACTGTCCTAGTTGTTTAAACTCTGCTGTTTTAAAACTGTTATTTTAAATCTGTTATTTTAAATCTCTGCATTGCTGCTCCATTTTATTCTGGTTGTACTTTTATTGTGGTTTTACATTGTGGTTCTAAGCTTTCACGTTATATTTTATGCTGTACTCATGGTTTTCATTCTTGTGATCCACCCAGCGAGCTTCGGGTATTGGGCAGTATAGAAATGAAATAAATAAATGAATAATTAATTCTTTGAAATTCACACTCCTCTAAATTTTGCAATAGATGTTTTCCAATATATATATATATATATATATATATATATTTAAAAAATGCATACTAAAATGTGTAAATTAGGGGAAATAATGTTAAAATGCACTGTATTACTAAATTGTTTTAAATGGTGCATATTGTATATACACATTATATTAGGAGACATTATATTAGGAGAAATGTGTACAGAAATGCTTTGGGATAAACCATATTTAAGACTGGAGAAAGTCTCAAAGTTGGAGACTGCCATTGCTAAGACTGGAAAAGTTGAAATCTGAGAGAAACTGAAATTGATGGATTCATCCATTCCTACAGCCACATGAAGAATCATTCCTCCAAGACTTCATGGCTCCACATTCATTTAGTCCACCTTGCCTAGATGTGGATGTCCCATCAGAAAGCCAGAGACTGCTGTAGCAGTACTAAAATCCAGGACAAAGGACTTCTCAGTGGTGGCCCCTGATTATGAAACACTATCCCAAGTGAGGTCCACCTGGTGTCAGCATTACCATCTTTCCAGCGCCAGGCTTTCAGAAGGAGCACGATCTTTAAAGAATTCATAGAAAATTGAGGGTTTGAGCAATTGCTCTGATTTTTTTTTCCACAAATGACCAGTCAGATCCCAACTTCAATGTCCCACAAGTTTCAAGTTTTTAATCATTAAAAATTAAGAAGTTATGGTGGGGGGTGGGGCTTTTGGGGGACCCCCTATAACTTTTTAATTTGAAAAGATAGAGACATGAAACTTTTTGGACATTGCAGATTGGATCTTGCTAGTCCTGGCTACCCAAGTTTCATGTCATTATCATTTCAAATACAAAAGTTATGCATGTGTTTCTCCCAATGCAAGCCGATGGGAAAAAAAGAAGACAAGATGACAACAGGAGGCCCAGTCAACCAGCTGTGTTAATAAAGTTGCACAAACTTTAATAAATTCATATAAAATCTAGAGTTGGAGGGATCGATTTCAAATTTCATATACATGTCTAGCAAATGTTGCTACATATATGTGCCAAATTTCAGATCAATCCCTCCAACCCTCGATTTTATATGAATTTTTGAAAGATTGTGCAACTTTTTGATAGGTCTGAATGAATGCACGTGGCAAGCTGTCATTCTGACCTGTCAGAACTTAAACGTTTTGTAATAACTTAATATAAAATCGAGGGTTGGAGGGATTGATCTCAAATTTCATATACATACTTAGGCATACCCCAAAAGCATTGTGACCACGTTTCAAGCCTGTAACTTTGGAAATACAGAAATTATAGGCATTTTTTCTAAAGGAATCAGCTCTATAGGGCACAATGGGGCTGTAAATTAAATATCGGATTTCCGATGATTATCGTGAAGACGATACGATTAACATATGATATTATTGGAGACGATATTTCTTTGGTCTGAAATTCCGTTAATGATAAAATACGATATTTTTGGGTGTGCACATCCCTAGTACTGACTTCAGCTGTGGATTGTATCCGATTCCGTGTTCAGTCAGGAAAGTGAGAACTGGCTGCATGCAGATCAAAAAAAAAAACTGAAACCAATATCTCATACATCTCTCTCTCTCTCTCTCAGTGCAGGAAGATAAGGGATGGGGTTATAGGGGAAGATTTTTGTGCAGGCCCATATCCGCTTCCTTTTTTTTAGCCCTCGCATGAGCCAGATGAACATGGAGTTTGAACTCACAAATGCCCTAGGCATCCATGGCCACCATTTTTTCCAAGAATGCCTATGCACCCCCCCCCCCCCAAGCATCCTTAGAAAATGGAAGTAGTGGGCAAATGGAGCTCAGCACTGAATTTTGAAGTATGTCCACCTACCCAGAAAAATGGGGGAATAGGCTGAAGGTGAGTAGGAGCATCCTAGAGGAATAGAGGGTGGGGACAGCATCTTATAGGGCTAGAGCAGATGGCAGGGAGTGGTGGGTGTTTTAGCAAATAGATAGTGTGTGTAGCATGTAGTAGGCGGCTTGTTGATTGCTTTGGTGCGGTGTGGGTTTTGCACGTGTATGTGTACGTTTGTGTTTGTGTATGGTGGGGTATTTCTCTGAACATGATCAGTCTGCCTTCTGTGAAATGAGTATTCTGTTGCGCTTTGTGGGCACAAATATGAGAATTGGCATTTGGGCCTCAGATCCCTACCTCTGCCTTTTACTCAGTTCCTTGGCTAATTTACTTGTCTCTGGGCCACATCAGTTTGCCTTCTGTAAAATGGGTATCGGAACAAAACAAAAACAAACAAAACACAAAATAAAAACTGTTGGTTCAGGAGAGTGGTTGTGTGTTTCAGAGCTCAGACTGCATCTCTGCCTTGTATTTAACTTCTTGGGCATATTCTTTGCTGTTTTAAATCTGTATTTTAAATCTCTGGATTGCTGCTTGGTTTTACTTTTATATCGGGTCTATTCAGATGACACTTGGGCTCTTTGGTTAGCGAAACTATGGTTCTCTGGGATTCACACTAACCACAAGCCATGCTGTCGCACACAACACTTTAAGCCATTGTTAGAGCCACTAACCCTGCTGCAGACGGTCTGACTGTGTTTAGTGAGTGAGCAGGGTTTAGCAAAACGCATTGTTTGAGACATCCTAAAACCTGCCGCTTAACCAAAAGCCTTAACCAGCAGGGTTTAATGTGTTTTCTGAACAGGCCCATTGTGTTTTTATATTGTAGTTTATGTTTTATACTTTAAATTGTACTTTATGGTTTTAATTTTTGTGAACTGCCCAGACAGCTTTGGCTATTGGGCAGTAGAGAAAAGCAATAAATAAAATAAATAATGAATAATAATTTTAGCTTTCCCAGTTTGCCTTTGGGAAATGAGTGTTTTTGACGCCGTCCTCACCATGGCAGCCATTTTGCAAATGAGCAAGCCCCCTCCCCTGTGGCAGCCATTTTCTTCAGAGCACCCAAAGCGCTCCCTTAAACTTCCAAATCTGCCCATCGGCCCCAAACGTTTTTTGTCCCCTGCTGTAACCACTAGACTAAGGATAGGCAAACTAATCCCCACAAAATGTTTTGGATTAGAGCTACCAGAAATCCCAACCACCATGACTGATGGGCAAGGATTAGGGGAATTGTAGTCCAACAACAAATCTTTATTACAGCCTATAGACCATCAACACACAGTTTGAAAAACATATGCATACAACTAGAAATTTAATCTGCCACCAACAGTTTCCTGCATTGAATCACCAGGGAGAAAAAATTAGCAACTTGGATCGTCACAATTTTGTCCGTGCTCTGTAGCAGGGATATGATCATTACCTCATGTGACTTCCCACCTAAACGTTGCGTGATTGGGCACAGCAAGTCGCTCCTAATCTTTTGATAAAATTCACAGTCAAACAAGACACGATTTATGAATTCAACTCCGGAGTTGGTGCAGGGGCAGAGTCTATTTTTGGTGGGAACCCTTTTGAATCTCCCCTCCAAAAGCTTAGAGGGAAGAACATTAAAACAGGCCAACGAAAAAGCCCTTCTATAATTAGGTGTTACAAGCCAATTCAAGTAGGGCATCGGCCCCTTTGGTTGAACATCAGGAAGACCTTGGACTAAGGGGCAGCATGGACTATAGGACTTCTGTAGGACACCATCAGGTTGCCTATCTCTGAATTAAACAGAGGAAGTAAATACGTGGCTTGTGGTTTTGGCAGCAGTTATGTTTCTTATTTTAACATCTCATTTCATACCCGGGGTGGAATGTTTTTGAAGACAAAAACCTTGTTTTCAGCTATTTGTATTTTATATAGGCAGAACACAGGCTGATGCAGACAGGAATATGTATAACGTCATCATAGACATCCTGAGGCTAAGTATCCATCCTAAAGCTTTGAGTTGATGAGAATGGAATGCTTCCCCTGAATAGTCAAACAAATTATTAAATAGATTGTTTGCAATGGACTTAAAATCATTTGAAGGAAATGAGTCCTTAAACAAGAATCTTCAAGCTTTCAGGACAAGGAATAAAGGTATAAAACACATATCAATGGGGGTGTTCAGAGGCAAATGTAAGAACATTAAAAAAAAAACAGAGATGAATATTTTTCAATTAACCTTAGTAGCTATGAAGACATAAATAAGCCACGGAGATATTTGAGCCTCTTCATCCAAATGTCGGTATGTTCTATATTTGTTTGTTTGTTCAGTAGACAATTCTAGCTTTCAATGTTGGCATCTCGAAATCCTTGGGGACCAATTTTCACAGTACTGTTTCCTGGTGATGTGAGCAGTGTTGCTAATTCATAGGCACAGACTGGCATAAAGAAGAGTCATGTCTGAACTGGAGATGCTAAAGGGTTTCAAGGGGTGGGCCTCAAAATGTGAACTCCTGCCACCCAGTTAGGGGAATCCCATCCCAAGCTGGAATCAATGTGGACTTGGCATCAGTTCAAAATGGTCGTCAACCTGCAATGAGCCTTTCCCTACCCATCCTCCTTTCTGCCCTGGGCAAAAAAATAAAACACACACTCTTAACTTATAAAACATGTCAGCTGCCTCATACTGTGTCAGACCATTGGTCCATCTTGCCCAGTATTGTTAACACTCATGGGTAGCAACTCTCCAGGTTTTCGGGAAGGTTTCCCCCCCTCCTGACCTGTATGGAGATGCCAGGAATCAAACATGAGATTTATATGTAAATGTGTCTTTCTTCTCAAAATACACATTTAAGCGCATATTTTGATACATTTACATGGCTGAGAACATCATCACAAAAGTTGCCAATGTGTGAAATCTGGTGGACAACTAAGTTGCAGTCTGTGCCTTATTCCAAGAGCTTTAGATTGGGTTCTTTTACATAGGAATTCACAAAGATAGAATTCCTCAGCCATCCCTAATCCAAACTGGCAACTTGTGACATGAGCGAGACCTCAAAACCAAGGTGGCGAACCACAGATAGAGCCTTACTGGCAGGGGTCATATGAATTCCCATGTTTAAACCAGAATTTGGGAAAAATGGAACACAGTGTAGAGAAACCCACTGAACAACAGAAGTATGGAATAGAGGAAATCCATTCAGGTACCAGGAAGCTCCAAACAAAAGCATAAGAACATAAGAAGAGCCATGCTGGATCAAACTGAAGGTCTATCTAGTCCAGCATTCCATTCACACAGTGGCCAAACATCTGCCCATGGGAAACCCACATGCAGAACATGAGAGCAACAGCAGCCTCTTGCCCAACTTGCCCAGCAACTGATGTACATGGGCACACTCCCTGTGATACTGGAGGTAGCATATAGCCACCAGGACTAGCAGCCATTGATAGCCTTCTCCTCCAGGAATGTGTCTAATCCATTTTAAAACCATTCAATTTGGTGTCCATCATGATGTCTTGTGGTAGTGAATTCCATAGTTTGACTGTGTGCTGTGTGAAGAAGTATGTCCTTTGATCTACCCTGAAACTCCCACCAATCATCTCCATGGGATGGCCCTTTTGGGTTCTAGCATTATGAGAGAGGCAGAAAAATGTCTCCTTATCCTCTTTTTCCACACCATGTATAATGTTGTACACCTCTAGCATGTCTCTCTGTGCTCCTTCTCCCACCCTCCCAAGCTAAACAATCCTAGCTTTGGAAAGATTATTTCCAGTGTTATAAATTTACATGTTCTGAGTCATAAATACAATTATATCCCTCAAAGAACTTGTGATTTAAAAAATGAATCCATGAAGGACTTTCTCTCTCATAGCACACACTAGTTCATTGCATTTCAAGTTGTCTGCTTGGATTTTTGTTGCTGTATTTTTTCTGTGATCAGCCCCATCAGAAGCCACTGAGAAGTACCAGAGTGACAGGACCAAGCGACTCCCAGGCTTTTGCGGCGGGAGGTATTTTGTTTGCTTGTCTCTTTCCCCAAGTGGTGTCTGTTGTCAAGAAATGTGAGAACATATGACATGGAAGAATGAGAACGGGAGACTGTAGATAGTTTGTGAGTGGCTTTTTTATTTGCTCCTGAGATTAGCATGTTGGAATGTTCACTGATTGCCAGAGGACCTTCAGCAAAACATGGGGGAAATGTGCCCATCAGTAATGATCACAAATACTGGCTGGAGGAAAATGTAAATGCCAGACACTAAGTAGAAACATGGGAGAGGGGAACAGAATGGCTATCATCAGTCTACGGAATGAATACTTCACAGCTAGGGGTGTAAGAGAATATCCAACACCCACAAAATAATTATTTTGTGAATTACTGAAATGTGGAATGAAATCTTAAAGGATTTGTCAAAGGTTCATCCATAAGGATCACTTTTACCTCTAGGAGAGTAGAGAGGTGCAGCCCAGCTCCAACTAATTTAAGGTGGACCAGAAAAGATTTTCTCCCGATGTCTCAAAATTTACAGATATAGACTTGATAATGCCAATTGCTGAAATAGATTTTGACCGGCATTCTCTTGTAATGTACATATGGATTCTGCATTGCTGACGATTGACAGCATGCTTACATTTGAAAAATGTACATGAAAATGCATATTATTAAAAAACACATACTTTAATCAATGGGAGAAGTATGCATTGATTAAAGGACATCCTTTAATACATGGATTTTCATGCAAAAGGAAAAATGTGATCTGATACTGACTTGAGTCGGAATGATCTTGGAATTTGGAGAATTTCTGTGAGTTTGAGCTTTACTGATTCCCACAGTCCTATGTTGTAGCTATCTTATGGTGGGATAAAACAACAAGGACTCATTGCATTGTCCGAAGGCACATGCTACAACCAACTTATTAAAGCCAAGCAGATTTGGGTCAGATCTCATTTAGGAAATTGATGCCTTTCCTCTGAAACAGCACTCAAAGCTGCTTGCGAAAGTGAAAAACAGCTATACCAATCATGTCATTTCAACTGGCTTCAAGATAGAATTGCCCCAGGTACTACATATTAAGCAAGGGAATTGCTTGTGAAAATTTAAGCTATCTATGCAAACCAGATCTGGTTTGTACCCCAATTTAAAGGATGATTTCTCAGGAAAATGCTTCCCGCTTCTGGTATATGTTGACGCTAAAAAGATGTGTAAAATGCCTGCTAAAGTCATCTAAACCGATACCCATATCTTTTAATGATATACTTTTAATTTGGTCTTGTCTCTGAAAAGAGAATACACAAGTGAAAATTAGCTATGTGCTGAATCTAACATTGGCTAATAGCAGTGGTGACTGGTGGTTTTGATTGTGGAGGGGCAGTGATTCCATTTATTTATTTTTTAGTGAGAACCAGCCAGAGTTTTAGAGGTGGTGCTGTCCAAGGTACTGAAATCCAACCCCCCAAATGGTTTCAGCACCTTGGATAGAACCTCAGCGCTCTGGCTGGTTTTAACTAAAACTCAGAATGGAATCACCACCCCTCCAAAAATGGAGCTGCCAGCCTCCACTGGCTAATGAAATGTTGATTAGCAAATTGATCTTGTCATAACTGAAAAATCCTCAAATACATAAATACTCCCTCAAATACAATAAACATCTAAAAACATTATACCAAAAAAGCCAGCAGCTGAAAACTATTAAAAACAAATCAGAACAGGATTTTTTTTAAAAAAAATGATAGTGAAAAGCCTGGGGGGACAAGGACATCCGTTGCCTGGGTCATAGAAGATACTAGCAATAGTGTCAGATGAATTTTCCTGGGGAAAGAATTGAGCAATTAGTGCCCCATCCTTGAGAAGGCCCTCTCCACAGCAGCCTAACCTCTGGAGATGGAGGCATACAAAAGTGAATCTCATTTGAGGATCTTTATTGACAGGCAGTTTCATATGGGAAATTGTAATCAACTGCCCATCATCAAGGGTGGTTAGGCTAGTGAATACAAGGGAGAGGGCTTTTTCTGTGGTGGCCCCACACCTCTGGAATCAGCTTCCATCAGGGATTCATCGGGACCCTTTTTTGCAGTTCTCCATGAATGTTCTGAAGTCCAACCTGTTATTGCTGACCTTTGCATATCTCTTGGGCTACAGGTTGTACTGGTAATTTCTGCTTTTATTGATCATCTTTGTTTTCATGGATTTCTATCGACTATGTACTTAGTGATTTTTCTAGGACCCTCTTTGTATGCCTTTTATCTTGAACACCGCCCTGGGAGGTGGCTTAAAAAGTAATAAATAAATAAATAAGCTAGACTCAAATGCTGCATTGCCTACAAGAATGGGCAAGCCCAGACTTCACTGTAATAGTCCTCACCATTTGGCTTCAGTTCAGTTTGGTATTTCAAAAACATTACACTTTTCATTCAGCTGAGAGACAATTACCAAGGAAAGGAAACAAAACAAAACAAAAGGACACTGCTGTTGAAGCTGGCCGATGAATTGGAAAAAAAACCCCAGTAAAACTTCTGACTGATGATCCAACATCTTCACTCATCATTATATAAAGTTCATGATATTTAAAGTGAGTGTTTTAAATAACACCATGAAGCTGGCCAGGCTTCATCTCTGTATGTTGAGAAACCTCCTAAAGTTATTTGGCTTTTGATGAAAGAAGCACGTTGCAAACAATCCTGAACAGCTCTCATTCAAATGCATCCAAATGGTTGGGTTCATTTGTTTTTCAAAACACAGGACATGTATGGACAACATCAGGAGTCCATCAGGCCCCATCACTGCAGACTTTTAGGAAGCCCCTACCTGTTTGTTCTGGCCTTCTGCTGACTAGGGATGTCCATTGCCAGGAAATCTGCCCCTTTTGGGGCTTGCCAGACTTCTGTGAGCCCAGCTTGGCTTGCATTGCTAGCCGAGTCATTCATGTCCCCTGGATTCCGGGGATTCTTTTTACTTCTTCTTTTAATTAGTAGAAATAGTCATATATTTCCACAAATAGTGGGGGTGGGGGGAGAAGAAGAAGAAAAAGGAAAATCCACCAGCTGGCCTCACTCAGGTTGGGCCAGCTGGCAGAAGACGGAACAGAATCCGGGAGGCCAAGCCGACGAAAGCTCATTGTGCTCCGCCTCCCCCAGCCTGATTCCTCTGACATCCCTGGCTATGTTTTACTGGATCATTCTGGTTTGCAGCTGCCATTGTGTAGGTTTTTAGTAACTGCTGATGACTGCAATTTAATTAATATTTCCTGCTGTACTATTGTATTAGTTTGCGACTGCGATTTCTCCAATTTGCACAAATTATGCAAATAGCGGCCGTAATTAACACAACTTCAAAAACACCGAAAATCCAAGTCAGGCCAGCTAGTGGAAGATGGAACGGAGTCCAGGGGGCTGAGCCAATGAAAACCTGCCAAGCTCCACCCCCCAACTGGCTTCCTCCAACATCCCTGCCGCAAAGACATCAGGTTGCATCTGTAGCCCATTCCACGAAGTTGCCCACTTTGCAAGATAAGGTGAATTGTTTGTATTAGTTGTTTCAGATGTTGAGTAGAAAGTCATGTAGATAACCCATGTCTCCCCCGCCCCCCAAACCTTGCATCCCTACAGTCTCTCGGGTTATCTATCCTTAAATCCAGCACTGAGTCTATTCCATCCATTCCCTAATATTGATTTCGGGTGAACTTAAAAGCAGAACTTCCTTCTAAATATCAGCAGTAACTTTTGTTGATTCAGTTGAAAGCTGTCCCGTATATCAAAGGGACAATCTCCCTTCCTTTGGGAAGGATCCCCAGAAAGGATCTTTGTTGAAAGAGCTACCCATAGGTGGGTGAGTGGAATCTTCACATGATCAGTTAAAATTAGGGAGGGCGCGAGTGCCTGACTGGGTCTGGGAATCTGATGGACTCCCCCATTTCTGCCCCATGACCTAGTCAGGTACCAGAGGTGCATTCGCAGGCCTGTGCTTTGAACACCCATACAGCCCAACGAGCACCCAGCAGCCGTCCACCCTTGTCTGGAGCCTCCATTGTGAGCAACAATGGAGGCTCCAGAAATTACACATTTTTTCCTCACTGGTTTGCCCCTTTACTTTTGGGTGAATGGTGCCTTTACGGCTGCCATTTACACAATGGGGAAATATGTACTTTCTGGTTCCAGATGAGGGTGGTCATCAGGCCCTCACCGAGCCTCAAAAGAAGCTTGTATGGCATCAGAAGTGGGGGCAAATTGGAGCAATGGAGGGGCGAGGGTCTAACGGATTGGTCATCCATCCTTAGAACTTAAAACCATTCTCCTAAAAAGCAGGACCGGGAGACATGTGTCTTGGGCATGACAAGCAATGTTTCTCTACAGAGCCAAATGACGTGATGCTGGTAATGTTAAAATGCAAGCTCTCAGATTGTTAAATGAGATGTAAAAAAAAAAAAGAAGTATAATAATCAAGAAAAAGTCTGCTTAAGGAATTCACCATGTCAGGTGTTATTCATGCCTTGCCAGCCCTGTCACTCCGCAGCGGTGGTTTTAATTGGGTAATGATCATAATCACATACTCCGTGGGCAAGAGACAGAGATATCTGAGTAAGAGGCAATTGAACCCAACATGACCTAATTTTCACAATGTCTTATCACAGAAACCCACTTCCATATAATTTAACTTATCATTTTGCAGGGAGAGTGACTAGCGGAATTACTATTATGTTGACTGGTTGAGTTACTACAGGGCAGTGCTTCTCACAGTACTGATTTATAAAACTCCATTTAGTTTGAGTTGCCATTGGGTTGGCAATGCCAGCGTTTCATACAATGTCTCAAAGACGATGGCATGAATAATTGCCTAGTTGATTAAATATAATCCGGGTGCTCTGTTGTTTATTAGGAAGATTAAAGTGATCCACCTCAACTGTCATCTCGAAGGCCTAATGAGGGAGCTCTGGTTTATGCTTGCTGAAGGTTCTTGTGACAGATTACAACTCCTATCATCCCCATTCAGCATCCCCGTTGGAGGGCACCAGACTGGGGAAATCTGTTTTAGGGTGCAATCCTATGCATGTTTAGACAGAAAACAGTTGTACAAATTCCAGCATTCCCCAGCCAGAGTTGTAGGGCATTTTTTCTGTCTAAACATGCATAGGATCGTAACTTTATTTATTTATTACATATATAGATGGAATTTTAGGATATTTATGTATATTTGTATTTAATCTCTTTTTTTAAAAAAAGTAAGTGTAACTGAGGATTCAAGCCTATAACAATAAGAAAAGAACAATAAGCAAACAGAGACAGCCATTTTAAACATTTCTGGCCCAGATTAAAAGCCTGTGAAAAAATAATAAAAAGGGTCTTCTCCTGGAGCTGGAAAGAGAGTACCCAGGGAAGAGCCTTTCATAAGCAGGTCAACACCCATCAAGATGGTCTTCTCCATCCAAGGCATCCAACAAATGGCCACTTTACATCAGATGATGGGGGCATCTGTAGGGGGAGGGCCTCCATAGATGACCTAAGCAACCTAGTATGTGTATATGTTGGTACGTGCATAATCCCAATGCAGATAATACATTGTATGTTCGACATTAATATACATGGACAGGTCTGCAGCCCATTCTGTGTGCAGGATTTCTGGATTGTACATGGTACATGAACCAGTTCCTAGTCTGTTTTATGTAATCATTTCCATTTTTAGATGTAGCTTCCTCCCTTTATATCTTTTTTTACTGAGGACTTTCTTCAGATGAAAGTGCAGAGGGCCCCTCATATTCTTGCATTATTACTCCATTAAAATATTCACTAGGGCAGCATTGCTTATATTAAGGAGCATCCGTTTTAAGAAAAGATTTTCGATTGACTTCAAAGACACCAAGTAAGGGATTGAATGCCTGGGTTTCTTTAATGCCAAGATTGTGGGGAATACAGGGGAGGCGGCTTTAAATGAGCTTTGTATCAAATATTAGCCCAGTAGGGTGAACAATTGTGAGTAGAAAGGTAGCAAAAATTCAGTGCTGTTCTAAATTATGCAAAGCTGGCATAGCCTGAAGGCAGCAGAGAAACAGCTGGGCCTATGCAGGCTGCAAAGATAACCTGGCCACATTCGCTTTCTCCATGAGTGCTCCTTTGCATTGTGATCTAAGAGGAAAGGTCACCTGGTAATTCTTTGTCAGCTAAACACCATCTGGGACCAACAGGCTGAATCCACAAGTAGTCAACATATATATATATATATATATATATATATATATATATATATCAAAGCAGGTTAACAGAAAAGAGCCTTCCCTAGAAATGGACAAATCTATCTGTGAAAGTATGAGGTCTACTGAGGCAGAGTAATAAAGGCAGGCCTTGGGGGGGAGGTGTTTTGTTTTGGGAGGGGGTGTTCCTGTAAAGAGCAGTTTCATTTCTCCTGTTCATGTTCATTTCTTCAAAGTGGGAACTTGACGTTTTGTTTTGAGGAAAGAGGGTGTAAAAGAGTGAGAGAACCAGCCAGGAACCAGACCAGAGCCAGAGAACACTGTAAGGAAGGAGCAGAAATAGCAGCAGCTGAGGGTAAAGGAACTTGCATTTTTGCTAGAAGTGTGCACGGACCCCCCGGATCGGATCGGGACCCGGATCGGGACCTCCAATTTTGTCACGGACCGGTTCGGACAAAATCGGAGCCCCCCCGGACCGGATCGAGTCCGATCCCGACCCAAAAATCGTAAATTTTTGGATCGGCCGCCATTTTTTTCCCCATAGACTTGCATTGCAATGCAAGTCTATGAGGAAAAAATGGCGACGGGTGGGTGAGGGGGGCCCTAACTCCCTCCCCCCAGGGGCCGTCCGCTGTGGACGGCCCCGGCAGGTAAGCCCCCTCCCCCGCGCTCCCTACCCCCCCTGGGGCCGTCCGCTTCCATCTGCTGGCGCCCGCGGGCGCCAGCGGATAGAAGCGGACAGCTCCGGGGGGGGGTAAGCCCCCTTCCCCGCCACTGCTTACCTTCTCGGCCCGTCCGCTCCCGTCCGACGCCAGCGGCTACTACCAGCGGGCTCCGCGGCCTACTCTCGAGTAGCGCGCCGGGTGATGACATCACCCGGTGCGCCACCCTAGAGCAGGCCGCGGAGCCTGCTGGTAGTAGTAGTCGCCGGCGCCGGACGGGAGCGGCCGGGCCGGGAAGGTAAGGGCCCCCCTCCCCCCCTCCGCGCACCCCCTCCTCCCCTCCACGCACCCCCTGCTTACCTTCTCGGCCCGTCCGCTCCCGTCCGGCGCCGGCGGCTACTACCAGCAGGCTCCGCGGCCTACTCTCGAGTAGCGCGTCGGGTGATGACATCACCCGGCGCGCCACCCTGGAGTAGGCCGCGGAGCCTGCTGGTAGTAGCCGCCGGCCCCGGACGGAAGCGAACGGGCCGGGAAGGTAAGGGCCCCCCTCCCCCCTCCGCGCGCCCCCTGCTCCCCTCCACGCACCCCCTGCTTACCTTCTCAGCCCGTCCGCTCCCGTCCGGGGCCGGCGGCTACTACCAGCGGGCTCCGCGGCCTGCTCTAGAGTAGCGCGCCGGGTGATGACATCACCCGGCGCGCCACCCTAGAGCAGGCCACGGAGCCTGCTGGTAGTAGTAGTCGCCGGCGCCGGACGGGAGCGGCCGGGCTGGGAAGGTAAGGGCCCCCTTCCCCCCTCCGCGCGCCCCCTCCTCCCCTCCACGCACCCCCTGCTTACCTTCTCGGCCCGTCCGCTCCCGTCCGGCGCCGGCGGCTACTACCAGCAGGCTCCGCGGCCTGCTCTAGAGTAGCGCGCCGGGTGATGACATCACCCGGCTCGCCACCCTAGAGCAGGCCGCGGAGCCTGCTGGTAGTAGTAGTCGCCGGTGCCGGACGGGAGCGGACGGGCCGGGAAGGTAAGGGCCCCCCTCCCCCCCTCCGCGCGCCCCCTCCTCCCCTCCACGCACCCCCTGCTTACCTTCTCGGCCCGTCCGCTCCCGTCCGGCGCCGGTGGCTACTACCAGCAGGCTCCGTGGCCTGCTCTAGAGTAGCGCGCCGGGTGATGACATCACCCGGCGCGCCACCCTAGAGCAGGCCGCGGAGCCTGCTGGTAGTAGTAGTCGCCGGCGCCGGACGGGAGCGGCCGGGCCGGGAAGGTAAGGGCCCCCCTCCCCCCCTCCGCGCGCCCCCTCCTCCCCTCCACGCACCCCCTGCTTACCTTCTCGGCCCGTCCGCTCCCGTCCGGCGCCGGCGGCTACTACCAGCGGGCTCCACGGCCTGCTCTAGAGTAGCGCGCCGGGTGATGACATCACCCAGCGCGCCACCCTGGAGCAGGCCGCGGAGCCCGCTGGTAGTAGCTGCTAGCGCCAGACGGGAGCGGACGGGCCGAGAAGGTAAGCGCCCCCCTCCTCCCCCCCCCCGCTGTCCACTTTCATCGGCGGGCGCCCGCTGGCGCCCGCCAATGGAAGCGGCGGTGGGCGCCAGTGGGCGCCCGCCGATCCGCCGATCCGCCGAACCGGTTCGGAGCCTTTTCGGACCGGTTCGGATTGGATCGGCCGATCCAGCTGCGGGATCGGAAATCGGATAATTTATCCGATTTCCCACTGGACCGGACTCGGATCGTGGATCGGGTCCGATCCAGTGCACATCCCTAATTTTTGCACCTCTCATTTTCCTGTAATCCCTTTTGTATTACTTAGCTCTATTGACTCAATATCTTTATTGTAATTTGGTTAAATTATTAGTATACTCTTGTGTTAAGCCACAATTGACTTGAGTGTTACTCACCACATATCTACAGCCTAAACCCCACATTACTAGGAAGGGGAAGATCCTAAGAAGTTGCTCAGGGATTCCAGGTCATAGGAGGAACCCTGGCAATATCAATTTTGGTTTCTCTCAGTTTATCATCTTTCCAAGTTTGTCCTCAATTTTAAGAATGTTTCCAGTCTTTCATTCGGTTCATCCTGCACTTTGAGAAACCTTATTTTTTAACTTCTCATGAATTCACATCCATTTTTGTGTGAATTTCTAATATATGCATCTTGTAAGCCGTTTTACCTAATGTACCCATTTTCTGCAAGCAATTACCCCTAATAGAATGCATTTTTGAGTGTTACTTTTACTACGCATGTTTGCATGCACTGTTCTCCAATAAGCACATTTGGCATGCATTTTATATATCTATATATTGGAGAACTCCATTGCAAAATTTGAAGATGCACAAGTTTTGAAAGGTAAGTGAGTTTTGGATCACTCCCTGTTGTGTCTACGTCCAACTCCCTGCTTCAAAGGGATGAAATCTCAGATAGTGACTCGGATCCTGGGGTTGGAATGCAAGAGCTGGGGGTGTTGCTGCAACAAGAGGAAGAAGAGCCCTTTCCCACGGCAGGAGAGGAAGTTAATCCCCAAGGGGATGACCTTAACGAGAGAGAGAGTACTTTCTCTTCTGGGACAAAGGGGTTGAGGAATGCAGTGGCGAGACGTAGGGCAAAGAGAAGAGACTTCAAACTCAGGACCGCCCGCCGCTCAGAGAGGCTAGCAAACAAAGCACTACAGGCTAATTTGTCTTAATTATATGACTCTGTTCTCTTTTCTCTCTATGTTAGCTCAATTGAATGCCTAGGGGCTAAAGAACCTTTTGGATAACCTTGTTTTCCTTTGTCTTGCTGGAGGAGGGAGAACGATCGTTTTTTGTGTATAATAAAGGATTTGTATTTTCCCTTCAAGAGGTCTGTTTGTTGTCCTCACCCTTTTCGTTAGAACTTACAGAGTCATGACACTCCCACTCTTACACAGCCAGCTAATCTAGGCACTCCAACCAACCAGCCAATCAACACTCACCTTGCATTCGGGCACACAGCCAGCCAGTCCAGGCACTTCCCCACAACCAGCCAATCACTCTATACTTACCAAGACCTATAACCACATACAGTAAGTATATTTTGGCCTAGTTATTTACTTTACCTGTTATTATTCTATCTTAACCCTTTTCAAAGACATAAACAAATGCATATCACAAACAATAAACTTAGTAGATTTCCCCCCTCATTGGTTGCAAAATCTATGAAAAGGGGAAAATACAGATGAAAGAGAAAAAAGAAAGGTGAATATTGCTCCCTTTCACCCTAATGGTGTGAGCCCAATAGAAATTTGGATTTGGTGGTTTCTCTACTATGGATTCTCTCCTCCCCATCCCACACACATCACTTCCATTGATTTGCTCTGTAGTAGTATCTCCTTCCCAAGAGACATATCTCCCTTTCTTTAGCTGGTTTAGATGAACTATGGTAAACAGCAAAGTGCTGGAGATGTAACCCGGGATGAAGAACTATGTGGACGTTTTATCTCCTGAAGCTCTGGAGTTCTGAGAAAGAAAAGGTTTGAAACGACGAGGGTTGTGTATTTGTTTACGAAAAAGCAAAACAACAGCAGCACTCACTAAAGAATATTGGGGAACACTGTGTGTCTTTTATCATACTGGGGTCGTTTGAAGTCCCTCATTTCAGCACATGATGTTTGAGAGTTTAGAAAGACAAAGTAGGTCGGAATACTTGTATTACTTGCTGTCATTTCCAGTGCCTGAAACTAGGGATGTGTATTGTATCGTTAAAATGTACGATAATGCTATGATAAGGTCGTTATCATGCATGTTTTTAACGATGACGATACGATAGAAAATCCTATGATAATCATCGTAGACGATAATTTTCGGGCGATTTTATCGTTTTATCGGACTGCCATATAAATGTACCTATAACTTATGTATTTTAAAAGTTAGAGGCTTGAAACTTGGTCACAGTGCTTCTGGGGTATGCCTAAGTATGTGTATGAAATTTGAGACTGATCCCTCCAACCCTCGATTTTATGTGAATTTTTAAAAGATCGTTTCCGTTCTGACAGGTCTGAATGAATGCACATGGTGAGCTGTCATTCTGATCTGTCAGAACAGAAACGATCTTTAATAAATTCATATAAAATTGAGGGTTGGAGGGATCGTCCTCAAATTTGGCACACATGTGTAGCAACATGTGCTACACGTATGTGCGAAATTTGAGATCGATCCCTCCAACTCTCAATTTTATATGAATTTATTAAAGATCATTTCTGTTCTGACAGATCAGAATGATACCTTGCCAGACCTGTCAGAATGGAAATGATCTTTAAAAAATTAATATAAAATCAAGGGTTGGAGGGATCGATCTCAAATCTCATACACATACTTAGGCATACCCCAGAAGCACTGTGACCAAATTTCAAGCCTCTAACTTTTAAAATACAGAAGTTATAAGCATTTATTTCTTTCTGCCAAAAATATCATTTTTTAACGATAATTATCGTGAAGATGATACAGATCACCTACGATATGAATGAAGACGATATTTTTTTGGGGTCCAAAATGACGATAACGATAAAAAACGATATTTTTTGGCATGCACATCCCTACCTAAAACCCAGTTAGACATTCAAAAGAATGCTTGAAGGCACGAACTGTGTGGAGGTAAGGCTCTCTGTGGTTTCTGAAGGCAGCTTCCCCTTTGAGTCACTTATCCTGCAACAGTCAGGGCAGGAGCTCACAATGTAATATCTTCCCATGGATAGTGACATACAAGAATTTCATTTGTGCTTGCAAAACAGTTAATCAAGCCCTGTTCGCAACTTCAAAGATGGGCACAAGCAGGAGAATGTGTTCTCCAAAAATGTCCGCAAATCGTCACGAATACGGTCACATTCTAAACATTTGCAATTTTTTATTGAACAAGCAGTTTGCGATCGCGCAATTTTGTGCTTTGTTCTATGGTAAGGTTGCGCAACTTTGAAAAATATGCATGTTTTGGGGTCAATGTTCCTATTTAATTGCATTTGATCCATGCATTTTTCCCATTTGAGCAAATCAAACAGAGATTGCAAATGACCACGATACAAGAGACAAGGAGAACCTCAAGTTGTTAGGAGAATGTGGGCAGATGCAAACATTGCTTGTTCATGTATTCCTACCCATGGGCCTTCCCAGAAGTGCACTGGTAGAGCAGGCAGTGGGTATACTGGAGAATGGTGTGAAGGTTGTTGGGTTGTTGTTGTTTTTTGTTTGGTTTTTTAAAGATTGCCTATCAGAATGTTAGAGGTGTTGCATTCTTCTTGGACATTCCAGGAGGAAAAAATAGCATACAACAATGGACCCCATTTTTTTCTGATAGCTGCCACCCCCCCACACACACAATGCCCCAGAGTATTTCATGCTTTGCTCTGAAAACATAAAATGGTGGACAAGAGATAGGGATGTACGAATTATTTAAAATCTGTTCCATCCGTTTTTCAGATTGTCAGGCACATTTCATTTCATTATCTGCCCATTAATGGAACCAGATTTTCTTTTTCTCCCCCCCCCGAATTTATACGAATCGTGTGTGCAGAGTATGCAAATCCCTCCAAAATGCACATTTTCATGTTTTATCCTATTATGAAATGCGGACTTTTGGCCATTTCTTTTTAAATTGTGTGTATTTTTCTATTACTGAATTTACACAAAATTCCCGACAGTGAGAAAAGTGGTCTGCAAATCTGCGGAATCCACCTGGCAGGGGGAAATGTTGATCTGCTGTGGAATCTGTGGGTCAGATTCATAAAATTTCAAACTCATTTGGTTCTGTTGCAGATTTCTTCAACATCCCTGTCAACAGGTGGTAACCACTGCAACCAGTTTGACTTCCATTGCTACTATGAGCAGTGACAAAAAACAATAATAAAAGAAAGGGGGGGGGCAGTAATGGAAAATACAAATGGAGCTGAGCTGAATAAAAGAAAGAGAAATGAGTAGCAAAACCAATGGGATTTTAATAAATTTGAAACAAAACAAATGGGGTCTTGAGTAATGAAAGCAAACCAAAGGGGTGGAAATGGCTGGCACCAGCCACGACTCGCTGAGCACTGGCAGCAGCCACCAACACCCACTCCATTTGCATTTTCTGTACGTATCAATTGGATTTTTGTCAGAGCCTGATATATGCCCCTGTTTAAATGGAGAGAGAATGCAGAGGTGTTATGCTTGGTAGCTTGTTTATTCCTGGACCTCACTGGAAATGTCAGAGGTTGGAGTGATGTATCTCCCAACTGACAAGAAGATCACAGGGTGGGTGATCTCTCTTTCTCTTCCTCCAGCTCTTTTGCAATGGTAAATAACCTTGGTTGTGCCTCTCTGCATGCCTGATGCGCAAACACCTGCAGTTGTTCTGCACAAGCATTTAGGACAGAGGTGGGGAAGGCCATGTCCTCTGGCTCTAAGGCTCAGCAACACCCTATGAAGACTCAGAGTCCAATGAGCCACTGGTGGCCCCTCTTCAGGGACAGCCATAAAGTTTGCTTTCATTATTCATGGAGGATACAGCTATCAATGGTTACTAGTCCTGATCTCTGTATGCTACCTCCAGGATGCCTACATTCACCAGTTGCTGGGAGCCAATCTACGCACTAGGTTTTTAACGTTTTATAAGGGTTATGAAAACTCTTTGGGCCACATGACGCACTCCTTTAACGTTGTATACCCGAGGTTTTTTAAAACTCACTTCAGCTATATACAGAGGTTTCACTTATAATAAATCGTTTTAAGTAAAATAATGTGTCCTTCCTTACCATTTGTGATTCATGGGGGCAGTGCTTCGTTTACTGGTGCCCAAATGCTTAGCAGTTGATTGGTGGGGAAGAAAGTGGGGCTAAGGAGGAAGTGGGTGAGTGAACTACAACACCCACAATTCTTAGCCCTATACTTATTGAAAGCTAGGGAATGACAGAGGAACAAAGGAGGAAGTGGGTGACTGAACTACAATGCCCACAATGCCTTGCCCTAAACTCATTGTAAAAATGAAATAGAAAGAGATGGGGCAGAAGAGTGTGTGACCGCACACACCACTTTAAAGACTGAAGAATTTTTCTCCTGTAACGTGAGCACTTAGTAATGTGGCCTAAGACGTTTTAGAATACTATTTAAAACGTTCCAAGGGACTGTGTAGATCGGTTCTTAGAAACATGAGCGGGAGGCTACTGTTGCACTCCTGTCCTACTTGTGGTTTTCCCACAGGCAAATGGCCACTGTGTGAACAGAATGCTGGACTAGATGGACCTTGGTCTGGCCCAGCATGGCTCTTCTTATGTTCTCATGTTAATCCTCTGCACCCATACATATGCACCCATACCCTCAACCTCACGCTCTGGGAATGGTTCTCCCACCGCTTTTCTTGTCCCTTCGCCACCCAGGAGTATGAGACTACAAAAATAACTATTGAGCATCAAGGTAGCATCCAGTGGGGGAAAGAGCCTCTGAAAGCCCTGGGCCAGACTTCTCAAGGCTTCAGTTGCCTGTAGTGTTGGGAGAACTTACCTGGAGTGAATTTGTTACTGACTTGGATGAATGTTCATGCATGTGTAATATTAAGGTGCACCTTAGGAGCTGTAGTTTGCAATCACATAAAGAGACCTGGCATCGTGCATCACCACATTATGCCCCCCCTTTCTGATTGGTTGTTTTCATGTGGCTGGCCTGGATGACATCATGTGATTATGAAAATACATGTTTTGACCAAGGAGCCAACTTATTATGGAATTTGGTGACATCACTAGTTGCCTGTGGTCCCTTTGCTGGGACAACTCTCCCTGTGCAGAAACGCTCCAGTTAGCATCCTCTGCAGTACACTGACCAAGGCCCTGGTGTGTTCTTTACCTTGTGATGACTGTGCTCTCCTGGGCCTGATGTGGGAATCAGCAAAACACAAGCTCCCTGAAGTTCTCCAAATGCCATTTTGAAGCTCATTTCCAAACTGAGTCCATATCAGATTGTGAGCTTCCTCCTCACTTTTCACATGAACATCCATGTGTATCTTCATGCATATTTTCCCAAATGTATGCAACAATTGCATGCATCTTTAAAATGTATGCATTCTTCTCCCATTTATTTAAGTGCATTTGTGTGCATTCTTCATCGGTGCACATTTGTTCATGTGTATTTTTCAAATGTATGTGTGCTATTGAATTACTTTGTTTTTCCGGTACGGAAATCACATTGCAAGCTTGGAAGCACAGAGACTTAAGACTTCAACTGCAGATTGCACCTGAGTTTGTGTTTGGTCTGAAAGGTTGAAGTGGGTAAATCCTGATAAAAAATGAACTTAGACAAATTTCTCATGCATCCCTAGATTAGCTGGACATGACCCTATTTACTGGATGTGCCCCCTCTCTAACTGACACTAAGGCATCTGTGAGGGGCACTATTTATAGATTCTTTCTCCGGGCATTGAGCCAAGCCAGGATAGGGAATATATGTCACTCCGAGTGCTGTTGGTGGAATGCAATTCCCATCTAGCCAGTACAGTGAGCGATGTAGGTTGATGGGAGTTATTTATTATTATTTATTTAACTGATTTATATACCGCCCCATAGTCAAAGCTCTTTGGGCGGTTTATCACAATTCATAAAAATTCAAAATCAACAGAATAAATATAGATCAAATTTCTTAACATGGAAAAATTAAAACAATGTTGATAGCCAAAACCAATGTGCATAAACAGTGTTAAGCTCCAACAAGATTTGGAGAGCCACCCAGTCCCCATCCCTGAATCAGAAGAGGATTGCTAAAATTAAAAGTGTGTTCTTTAAAGCAACGACAACAATTATGTCACTCCTTCAGTGCCTCTCTCCAAAGACAATGAAGACTACTGGGAAAGAATGAGGGATAACCAATGCACCAGTATTGTAACATGGAGTTGTGTATGAGTCAGAGCACATCTGGCAATGTGGACTCAGTAAATTAATTTGGACATGCACCGATGGACAGTAATCAAGTTTTGTGTCAGCTAATAAATGACAGTGTAATGAAGTACCAAAGCTTGCATTAAGTTTAATCATGCTGACATCCCATCAGCTTCAGAACTTAGCACTGCAGCCTAGAACAGGATGAACAACAAAACATCTGTAAATGGAACAGTGTATTCCCACACGTGTATCCCCACACGGACAATTATTGTTCTAATCATGCAATCCTGTACTTCTATGCAAATATGGCTCCATAGTGTAGATCACAGGGTTGGGCGAACTCACTCACTCACACCACGCTCGAGGGGTGCTTGCCCCCTCACCACGGCCAATTGCCCCGGCTCGTCGGGCAGCGCAAACCTCTTCTGAGGCTCATTTTGTCCTGATGAGTGCTCCGCAGCTGCAATCCCATGCACCTAACTCACGCGCTTCCCTCTTCCTGCATCAATGGCGGCCACCACTGATGCAATGGGGAAGTGCGCATTTTTCAGGAGCCTTTGTAAATTGCGCGTTTTCGCCCCCTGCTCCATGGTGGCCTTTAAGGCCCCACGGACGCAAGGCTAAAGGCATGAATACTCCAAAGAATGAGGGAAGTGTGGAATTTGGGGGCAGGGAGCCTCGCGAGCACTTGAGGGGGGCATCCATGCTCACAAGAGGAGCGCACAACTGGGACTGGAGGGCATACATGGGGGGGGGGGTCTGCCAGGCTCCCAGACCCAGTTGGGCGCTCGTGACAAAGAGGTGCTTTGGACCTCTTTGGGCCTAAGGGCCGAATTCCATTTCAGAGCAGCTGAAATTCCACTGATGGGTGGGGCCCAAGGCAAAAGGGGTGTGGCCAAACATAGCAGCACATTTTAGCTTCAAGCTCTTGCTGCCAGTAACTAGGCAAGTTGACCTCTTAGAATGCAGGTGGGGGGAGGAAACTGCACGAAAGCTGGGAAAACACCCAGTGATTGGTGGTTGGAGGAAAAGGGGTGGGGCCAGGGTAAGGGAGCATGGGTTCAAAGGCTGGTTCAAAAACCCAGAAAGGCCAGAGCTACAGCCTGGGCCTGAGGCACTGCACCCCTGATGTATAGGATTGCAGCCTTGGCTGTGTATCTACATTTCTGTACGCTTTGAATAGATCCATGCTCCCTCTTCTTTCTGATGTGCTGTTTCAGAAAAGGCAGGGCAGCAGACAAGCACAAGGATGCAAGCAAACTCTATAGGGGGAATACGACATATATCAGGGTGCTGCTCCCCTCCATTTATTTATTACTTTTATTTTATTGCATTGTGTTTATATCCTGGCTTTTCCCCTCCAAATAACCCAAAGTGGTATACATAATCCTCCTCCTCCTCTCCATTTTATCCTCACAGCAACAACCCTGTGAGGTAGGTTGGGCTGGGAAGCTGTGACTTTCCCAGAGTCACCCAGTGAGCTTCCATAGCTGAGTGGGGACTAGAACCCAGCTCTCCCAAGTCCCAGGCAGGATATCAGTAATTATAAATAAATAAATAAAGGAGCAGTTTGCCGTGGAATTTGGCCAAATGGATCCATACTCAGAAAATGTATGTCTATATAGTGCTTAAAGGGGTGGTGGGAATTCACCTGAAATCTATTTTATCCTTAGACTATATTCATGAGAAGATAGGGTGGTATACAAACTGGTGTGGAAATGGAAAGAATAGGAAACTGGAAAAATGAGACAATGAAATTGACAGATTCATCCTACTTCTGAGTAGAATTGTATTGTGAGATTGTAAGGTCCTTGGGGGCAGGGAACTCTCCTTCTTACTCTCACTTCTTGCACCCTCCTAGGATGCCCTCAGCCTGCAGGCCGTGTTTCGGTGTCTAGGTTTCATGATCTTGAAGCCATAGCACTGACTGACAGACATCTTCTATTATTATTATAGATTTAAAATATAATAATGAAAGCACAAAAACACCCAGAACTGTTCAACAACTGCAGTGTTTATCCCTTTAATGGCTTCCAAAAGAAAGAAAGAAAGAAAGAAAGAAAGAAAGAAAGAAAGAAAGAAAGAAAGAACAAAGCAAAAAGACGGACCCCAAAACAAAGGAAATAATTCCCTAAACATTTACAAGGGAAGAAGACCTCTCCGGAGACCATCAAGGTTTGTCTTTCCTCATATGTATAAATAATTACCAAGCTGTTCCATTATGAGTAACTTTTGGACTGAGTGAGAATTGCATTAGAAAGGAAACATTTTGCAATTATGAAGAACGACTATCCTGGGCTGTAAAAATAAATTAAACATAACTGGGGAGAAGGGCTGGGAATGGATTCTGGGATGTCAGACGTGCGGTGTTCATATTGCTACTGTCACTTCGAAGGTACCTTTCTGTATCTCAAAGGAACAAAATCCATTTCCATCTCCTTAAGCTCCTATTTATGAAAACGAGAGCTTCTATCTTAGGTTAGAAAAGACAAAACAACAACAAGGACAAAAACAACTCCTTAGCCTTGCACGGAAAAGCAACCACATTATGCTTTCATGGTTCATGTCAAAGTAAAACTGGATTATATTTTGTAGAGCTGTGCTACAGAGCACACCCACCCATGTTGCCTCATAGACTGATTCGGAACTTCCAAATTGGCCCCGATTTGACTTGGGGCACCTTAGAATTGCCCCAGCCCATTTCCGGCCACCGTAGTTTATGACAGTAGATCTACAGCAGGCCAGAGCAGCTCTCCTGGAGGACAGACAGCTTGCCGGTGTGAGCAGAGGCTTCAGGTAAGTCCCACTGATGAGGGGGAACAAGTGGGGGGAGGGCAGCAGCTGACCATCAGCCTGAAGCGGCCTGAAATGCTTTGGCTGCTTCAAGCCAAGGCAGCCCAAGCTAGTCCCAAAATAGATTCGGGTCGAGGCAGGCCAAATTAAGTCTATGCCAACAAAAATAGAAAATGTGTATTAATCCAAAGGATTTCAAAGGGCAAACCATCCCCAACCATGTCAGTGATAGGGGAGGCGTCAGATCAGTCTGAAACAGTGATAGCTAAAACGTCTTTTGGGGAGCCCCATGGGCAAGATGCCCATAAGAGGGCCCCCTACTCAGGGTTCACCTCCTCAGTTCTGTCTCCACTGCCTATTCACTAGCTTTCTCCAATTTTTACCTCACCCACAGGGACAGTGCAAAGCAAGTGAAGGAACCTGCTGCATCTCCTTATTCTTGCCATCACTTACATTATCTTAGAGGACAGATGAGCAGGAAATGACAGCTAGGAAGACCAGCAGCAGGACTAGGCAGATCTTGGCCTTGGCAGTGGGCTCCCATGCAAGGATGCGGGCCTTGTATCAGACCAAGGGTCCATCTAGTCCAGCTCTCTGTACACACAGTGGTCAACCAGCTGTCGACCAGGAGCCCATGTTCCCCAGCAACTGGTGCACACTTGCTTACTGCCTCGGATACTAGAGGTAGCACATAACTATCAGGGCTAGTAACCATTGATAGCCTTCTCTTCCAGGAATTTATCCAAACTTGGCCCATTGACACCTACCCCCGATGGTGGCCCTGGTCTGAATTTCAAAGCCCAATACACACCTCCAGGACCTTTCGAACACCAGGGGCAGTCGTCTATTATATTATATCCCACACATGCTTGTAGAGATACTGGACAAATTTGAGATGGGCTAAAATGAATATGGATTTCTTAGAATCCAACCTGCGGAATCTGCTGTAGACCAATCTCCCCAGGTCAGTCCGTGCGGAGTCCACAGACTTTCCGATTTATTTATTTTTTTTACTTTCCTGAAATTTATGCCGGGAAAAGTTGCATGCAATGTGGGAAAATACTAACATAAATTATGTAAATCGTTGCAAATTTTCTTATGGAATTAATTATGCATTTTTCCACATAACAATTTTTTTAATCATCTGTCTGTAAATGGATGCCAGAATAAACGATACCACACAATCCATGAAACACACTCAGGATAGATATCACAAAATGCAGGCATCTCTACATGCTACATAATTCCATTTATGAATCCCATACAGTCTGTGCAAATCTTGCACAGGTAATTTAGGGATGTGCAAATCAGCAGAACTCCACCTCATCTTAAATTACGTACCGGCTTCTTGAAAAATAACACACGGTCAACGTAAATGGTTTTTTTGCGCCCTTTTGATGGCCAATAGAATTATTTTACAACATTGGAAAGATAAAACCACACTCTCTATAATGCAATGCACTGAAGACTTAACAACTTTAGCAACATTTGAAAGAGTGGCATACAAGTGTCATTTACGAATGGACTTTTACTCAGACATTTGGTCTGCCTTTACGGACGTTTATGTGTAATTTATGCTACCTTTTATGTTATCTTTTTCACTTATTTAGGAATTGTGATATTTGAAATGGAGGCTTTTGAAGTATGTACCTGTATTTGTTTATTTGTTTATTTTCTTTTATGGTTTTTGTTTTGTTTAAAAATTCACAATAAAAATTGATTTAAAAAAAAGAACTCCACGTCATCGAAATTCTCTGACTTCCTTCTCAACTGTGTCCAGTTTGCTCATTCATTCAGACAGATATTCAGATGGAATGAACTTCTCACTCATCTGTTGTTAGCAGACACTTGCTATTATGCCAGCCTATCTTGACGGAGCAAATAATAACAACAGCAATGAATACGATGATGATGATGGCGGTGTTATTTATTATGCAATTAATATGCATTGCGGATTAACAACAGAAGGCAGGTCCCAGTGAGGATATAAAATGCTGGCTGCATATTGGCATGCAGCACACGGCCAAACATTGCCAGGCCCTGTCAAGGCATTTTCCACTTCGCTATTTAGTAAAACGGGCATCTAGTCCATCAGAAGGTGTGATGCAGGCCATTACACCTCATTGGCCCCCGAAATGCTAATTGTCAAGTCAGAGTTTGCAAAGACAGAAGCAAATGAGATATCATTATCTCTAGCCTTTACTCAGAGTGAGCTACAAGGTCAAAGTCATCTGGAGAGAGCAGTTCTTTGATAAGAGCTGCCAGTTGCTCCATTGGCTCATAAATACACACACACACACAGAGGGAGGGAGATTACAGAGTTTACATGAGTAGAATTCTCAAGTTTATTCCATTGACATTTCTTAGCTTTAGCACAGCCTCATGGAAATGCTATGGCCATAATATATCTTGTTTTCAGAAAGACACTATTCAGGCAGCACACTGGCTCTTTCTACACCTATGAGTGTAGAGGGAGGGAGGGGGGGATGATCCCAGATGTACCTGCTTCCAGGGTCGTCCTCCTCTTTCTAAACCAGGAATGCAATGTCCTGGCTTCCTCCTGGGATGTCACACTGTCGTGCCCGCCATTTTTTTTAGAAAGGGCCAGAAGAGCATACTTGCACTCCATTGAAAAGGTAGGGTTGTTTTTTTAAAAAAAAATACCCCATGAAATCGAGTGCCCCCCACATCTTGGGAATGGCAGACTTGCCCTCCTCCCCTGATGGGCAGGGAGCCATGCTGCATGGCTCCGTGCCGGTTTCTGGTGCCCGCTTACTCTCGTGTACATGGGCACCAGGCGGGATGGGCTCCCACACCTCCTGTGATCTCAGGACATTCCTGGGACTGTGGGAAAAATCGGGTTTTCCCTGGGATTCTTTATCGCAGAGAAAACCCATGCCCCTCCACCCCCGGGAGTCCCTGTACATCATTTGGACATGCAGGGACAACCGGAGGATGATTCCGGAATAAAAGGCTGGTGTAGAAATGGCCACTAAGCCACAATAGTTAAGCATTTTGAACTAGGGTGACCATATGAAAAGGAGGGCAGGGCTCCTGTACCTTTAACAGTTGTCTAGAAAAGGAAATTTCAGCAGATGTCATTTGTAGGGATGTGCACTGGATCGGATCCGATCCACGATCCGAATCCGATCCAGGGGGAAATTGGATAAAATTTGCCAATTTATCCGATTTCCGATCTCACCACTGGATCGGCCGATCCAATCCGATCCGATCCGGAAAGGTTCCGATCCAGATCAGATGGATCGGCGGATCGGCGGACACCCGCTGGTGCCCGCCACTGCTTCTATTGATGGGCGCCAGTGGGCGCCCGCCGATGGAAGCGGACAGCAGGGGCAGGGGGCGGCGAATGGGAGCAGACAGCCAGGACAGATAAGCAGGCGGGAGGGGGGAGGGGGACGCACGGCGCGGTTACCTTCTGTGGCCGTCCGCTCCCATCCGCCGCTGGCCGCTACTGCGAGCGGGCTTCACGGCCTACTCCTAGGTAGCGCGCCAGGTGATGACATCACCTGGCTTGCTACTCAGGAGCAGGCCATGAAGCCCGCTCACAGTAGCGGCCAGCGGCGGACGGGAGTGGACGGCCAGGAAAGGTAAACAGGGGGCAGGGGGTGGGGGGGCAGGGGGGAGGGGGGGCATGCGGCGCGCAGCACGCTTACCTTTCTTGGGCGTCCGCTCCCGTCCGCCACTGGCCACTACTGCGAGTGGGCTTCGTGGCCTGCCCGTGGGTAGCACACCAGGTGATCACCTGGCACGATACCTAGGGGCTGGCCGCGAAGCCCGCTCACAGTAGCGGCCAGTGGCGGACGGGAGCGGACAGCCAGGAAAGGTAAGCAGGGGGAGGGGGAGGGGGCTTACCCCCCTGGAGCCATCCGCTTCCATCCGCCTGCGCCCGCGGGCGCCAGCGGATGGAAGCAGATGGCCCCGGGGGGGTAAGGAGCGCAGGGGAGGGGGCTTACCTGCCGGGGCTGTCCACAGTGGATGGCCCCAGGGGGGAGGGAGTTAGGCCCCCCTCACCCACCCACCGCCATTTTTTCCTCATAGACTTGCATTGGGGGAAAGCTTGCTTTCCTCATTGCAAGTCTATGGGGGGAGGGGAATGGCGGCCAATCCAAAAATTGGAAGTTCCAATTTTTGGATCAGGATCGGACCCAATCTGGTCTGGGAGGCCTCCAATTTTGTCTGATCTGATCCGGGACAAAATTGGAGGTCCCGATCCAGGTCCCGATCCAATCCGGGGGGGTCCGTGCACACCCCTAGTCATTTGTATGCATGTTGCACCTGATGAAATTCCCACTTCATCACAACATTTAAGGCTGCAGGAGCGCTGCCCTCTTTTGTATCTGGTCACACTAGGCAGGGCTCTTGTAGCTTTAATTGTTATGATGAAGAGGGAATTTCACCAGGTGCAGCATGCATACAAATGACACCTGCTGAAATTCCCTTTTCTAGACAACTGTTAAAGATACAGGAGCCCTGTCCTCCTTTTCATATGGTCACCCTATTTGAACCAAGCATTATGGCTTTGTGTGTTGTGTGAACCATTCCTAATTATGGTGGCTACACAACCATGGTTTCAACATGCTCACTAAACATTTGCTCCAAAGGGGTTCACGCCCTAAACATGGCTTAGCATGATGTCCGAACAGGCCCAAAGTCATTTGAAAAAGTGCCCCATTATATCCTGATTAGCATGCCAGTTACATGTAGGGATGTGTGAATCAGTAAATTTGAGCTTGCTGAATGTCCCTATAATTCCATCTCGAAACTCATTCTAAGGCAAGTTCATATTCGATTGTGAGCATTGTTTTTCTTTCCTTTTCACATGAAAATCCGTGTGTATTTTTCCAAATGCATGCATCAACTGTGCACATCTTTGAAATGCACACATTCCTATCCCATTGATTAAAGCATGTTTGTGTGCATTTTTCAAAATTGTGCATTTTTAAAGTGCATTTTTCAAATGTATGCATGCTGTCAAATGCAGGCTGGGGGGGAGGCTCCACAAATCACAGTGCAAGTTCGGAAATGCATGGACCTCAACTGCAGATTGCACCTGAGTCAATGTTCACATTGTATCAATGGAACTATAGTTTCAAAACCACAAGAACTGACAGTTATACTCTACTTTGTGCTGGACAGACATCACCTTAAATACTGTGTCCAGTTCTGCACACCATCCTTTAAGAAGGATTAAGATAAATTGGAGGGATTCCAGAGAAGGGCAAATTTTTTTTGTGATCTTCGGCTATTGGGTGGTATAGAAATGGGGGAAAAAATGAATAGTCAAAGATGATTGGGGGACTAGAAACCTATGATGAAAGATTGGAGGAACTCGGTATTTTTCATCTTGAGAAGACGGAGGGATGATATGATAGCACTTTTCAAGTACCTAAAGGCTTGTCACACAGAAGAGGGATGCAACCTCTTTACTCACATAAAAGACCATGGGGCATGAAATAACAGGGTTATGTTATGGAAAGACAGATTTGGGCTGAACGTCAGAGAAACTTCCTAATGGCTGGAGCAGTCAGACAATGGTACCAACAGCCAAGGGAACTGGGCTCTGGTTGCTAGAGGTATTCAAGCAGAGACTGGATAGCCATCTGTCAGGGATGCTCTACAGTGGATTCCTGCACTGAGCAGAAGGTTGCACTCAATGGCCTAAATGACCCCTGCTAATTCTGTGATTCCCCAACTTGGTGCCTTCCAGATGTGTTGAACTACAACTCCCATCCAAGAACACCTTCCTTTATTCACTGTGTCCTATCACCACATTTGCATCATATTAATGTGTTTGCATCATAATACTGTGGGGGAGAGGAAGCGGGCTACAGATGTAAAGGAACTAAAAGCTGCAGCCATTTCTCAGGGAACCCCCACCCACCCAGCTCATCTTTATGGCAGGCAGGTGATTTAAGCTGCAGAACAGCAAGTTATTTGATCCACCACTTTGAGTCAGGGTGGTATTGCTTAGCAATCGGCTGTTGAGCAATGCCAGCCCCTGACCTTCCTTGCATAGGGATCTGATGCCCACACTTGGTCCTTGTATATTTTCTCTCCGCTGCAAATCATTGATCATTGGTAAGGATGTATGATAAATTCATTTCAGTTCATCGTTGAGCAGAAATTACCTCCTAGACCCAAACTTGAACTCGAATGCCATCTATAGCCAAAGATCATATATTTCTCAGTCTGTGATTTGCGGAATCCAAAAAGGCACTTTGAAAAATGTGCACAAACGTTCTTTAATTAATGGGATAAATTGAGCACAATTGATGTGTATGTTTGGAAAAAGCACAAATTTTCATGCGAAAAGAAAAAACATCAACATTTGCGTTCTGGTAATGAAAGGAGCTGGAGCAAGCTTCAAGGCGGAATTCAGAAAAACTAGATGAGCTCAGGGTTTGCTGATTTGCATATTTCTAATTGTTACAGTTATTAAAATGGTGACCCTGCATCCACTTATACTGTCTCGGGTCTTCCTTCATGTGGGGTGGGTAAAAGGGCTGTTGAATTCAAAATGACTTTGCTTCCCTGTGGAAGGTCATTTGAAATGGGGCTAAATGGGTGTCCCTTGGCAAGGAGGTTCAGAGCTTGGGATGAGAACCACAATAGCCCTGGGTTGCTTTTGTAATAACCTTTCTATTATTTACAAGTACAGAAGATGGACGCCAACAGGCACATTGGCTCAATTGCCAGAGTTAGCCCAAAACCTTCAACAGTCCCCCAAAAGCAGCTACACGTCCTTTGCAACTCCCCAATGCTGCATTTTGCCTGTACAGTTTATGGCAGGATTCAGTTCTTTCAGTTCGTTTATGTCTCTCTTCCCCGCCCTCCATTATTACATTACTGATCCACATGTGAAGATTGATAAAATGTTATCAAAATGAAATCTTGATGTGATGCACAGCTTACAACAAGGGTGAGTGCCTTCACCTCATCAGCATCTCCTTACACTTCTACATTACTGATGCACAAATTTGCATTGATCATAAACAGAAGACTCTGTGGCGGGTTGTTCCCAGGTCTGGGAATTGAGCTATTTGCCTGTTCTGGATGGGGTTGCACTCCCTCAAAAGGAGGAGGTACATAGTTTGGGGCATGTTCCTGGATCCACCTTTGTCACTGGACATCCAGATTACCTCAGTGGCCTGGAGTATCCATTACTAACATCTCTTGATGGGCCATGAGATAGATGTTTGGTCTGATCCAGCAGGGATTTTCTTATGTTAAGCTAAAAAAACAAACAAATCCCAATTCAAAATTTTTACTGAGCTCTGAGGACAACCGAAGACTGACCTGAAGGCTAAATATCTCCAAATTTCAGGGAGAAATTCAAATGAGGAAAATGACCGAAGCATTCCTATGTAGTTAGGTGCCTCCTTGGGGTTGAACGAAACACAAAGATCAATGTGGAAGGTGACCTAAGGTAGTGCGTCCACTTACCAAAGCACAGAGCAAATCTACAGCTTCCAGAATGAGTTCTTGGTGGCCAATTCGAGTGACTCCCAACTCTTCAAGTTCCTGATGAGTGATGTGTAGCAGTTGCTCTCCATTGATCTTTTCTCTCTCAAAATTTTTGATGTATTGTTGCAGGCAGTCATCGAGGCCTAGTTTAAAACAGCAATGAAAGAACAATACTGAGGTGGCTCATTGCAACTTCAGTTCACTTTGGGACTAGAAGGCTTTCATCTTGATGAAATATAAAAGGATATATTCTTTCAGAAAAGGCTGCAGTAAGGGATAATAGCATTTTATACTTTGTGCAACGATACACATCGTTTTATATGGCTTTTATATGCTGAGAAGGCTGCAGACTTCAAAAGCAGCTGAGGAACACATTAAATAATAAAGTAGTTTAATCATATTGCACCCATCGGAAATTCAGCACCGTATCCCAAACCTAAGGGACCCCCTCTAGATGGATTTATCGTAAATGCTTGTATGGAGGAGGTAATTGACCACTCAACAGGTGACCTTACCAGTTGTTTCAAATCTGCTTTACAAGTAGTTAATGCGGAGAATCGCTTGTTCACATAGTCAAAATGCGCTTTAACGGCCGGAGCAAAATAAAACTCGCTATTTAACGCGCATTCGATAATGCGCATACTCGGAGAGAAAACGCGCCTCTACACCCGATTTGCGCTCCGTTCTTGTAGAGGTAAATTTTTTAATGCGCCTTGAAAGAGCTTTAAATGCCTCTTGTAGAGGCAGCCAGGGCAATGCAAAAGCATTTGCTCAGGAGTCGTAAGGGGTGATGAGTTTGACACAGGCAAAACAGATACTGGGAAGCCACAGCTGGTTTTGATTTCCCAGCGCATGAATATGCCATGAAGCACACACATGTGCAAGTGACACATGTCTGTCATTGCACAAGCTTGTGACATTTTCTCACCAGAGTACTTTCCATGTGAGAAATCCACACAACATGGGTCTAAGTCAAGAATTCGAATCAGTGGGGCCATCAAGGTAAGACTTTGGGGCAGAGGACCAAGCCCCACCCAGCAGAATAAGCAAGGAGGGCCCCCAAATGCAGCAGGGCTGTCATGCCACATTTTGAAGCTGGTGAAGTGACAGGCATTACCACTCCACGATACCGCGTGATTTTCGTCTGGACTGTATGCCTAATCATTACTGATCCAGTGGGTGCTGTAAATTATATAGTGCATCAGATTGAAATAGGGAAGAGCCAGGTTCAAAACTCTGGCTCAGCCATAAAGCCCACAAGTATCATGTCTCCCAACCCCTTGACCTTTTTAGGATATAGAAGAAGACTCTGATGAAAATGAGGATCAGATTGCTCTTCCAGGGGAAGGACAGTCAGTCCTGTATTCAGGGGTTAACTCAGAGGATGATGCCTCGGCCAGAAGACGCGACCTCAGCATCATCCTCTGAGTTAATAATAATAATTATTATTATTATTTATTTCTCACCCGCCTCTTCCTCCAGATTGAGGCGAGAAACAACATCAAATATAAAATACACAAAACTGATTTAAAGCACATAAATCCAATATATTATTAAAATACCAATAAAATACCAATGAAACACTTAAAATTCATCTGGGTAGGCCTACCAGAAGAGATCAGTCTTTATAGCTCTTTTAAATTCTTGAAGACTGGTGAGTTGGCGGATCTCTCCCACAATCTGGGAGCAGCAGAAGAAAAGGTCCTCTGGGTAACAGTTGTCAGCCTAGTCTTGGCTGACTGCGTACGAGGAGGAACAGAAGGCTAAGACTACAAAATCAAGTGGTGGCCCTATAAAAGTCCAACAAGCTCCTCCAGAGAGGGTGGAGCTAACCACACTACCAATCATGGCTGCCTTCATAAGGCTGTAGCTTGTTGCTGAGACAACATCCTTCTATTTTTTTTCTAGAAGGAGAGAGCTCCAGCCAGCAAAGCTCACTCTGAGTTATCCATGTTCCTGTTACAGCTGCTCTTTACACAAGAGGGCTTCTGCTTTTGCCTAGCTTGCTGATGCACTTACCTTGACCAGACTCTGGCTCAATTCGGACGACACAATAAACAACTGGTGTGGGGGAAACAATCGTCAGTTGTTTTGACTATCGTGTTATCCGAATGCTGCCATAGTCAACTCAGTGCTGATCCTAATCCACACCACAGTTGATTATTTATTACCATGTTGTGTGGAGAGTACCCCCTAGATGAACAACTGTAAAGTTGATTATTACCCCACCATTGACTATCGTGTCGTCCGAATTGAGCCTCTACCTACCTAACACAACGGCCCTGTTCAGAAGACACCTTAAAACATGGGGTTTAAGGCATTTTTGTTGACAAAAAACCTTAACCACCATGGTTTAAGGTGTCTTCTGGACAGGGCCAACTTCACTGATCTTGTTCTGACTGTTCTATATACACTGGATCTCCTTGCTCAGTTCTGACTCTTTCAGGTGTCATTAGTCTCCCTTCTGAACATCAAGTATCCACAGAATGGAACAACAGGGCAACCTTCACGTGGTTGTTATGAGTATACAGTGGCTCAATTCAGACGACACAATAAACAACTGGTGTGGGGGAAACAATCATCAGTTGTTTTGACTATTGTGTCATCCGAATGCTGCCAAAGTCAACTCAGCGCTTATCCTCATCCACACCACAGTTGATTATTTATTACCATGTTGTGTGGGGAGTGCCCCCTAGGGTTAGCGTGAGGGTTAGGGTTAGTCAACCCACCATTGACTATCGTGTCGTCCGAATTGAGCCTGTGTGTGTGTGTGTGTGTGTGTGTGTGTGATCTATGTACTCCACCTTGTGTTCCTTGGAGGAAGGGCAGAATAAAAACACAATAAGTAATAATAATAAAACCTTGCCAACTTTATGATAGAATAAATACCAGGGCTTGGGCTTTGAAAACAATCTTATTTTAATGTGTTTATTTGTGGGGATGAGGGTGGAGAGAGGGAGAAAGCAACTTCCTTGGAATTGATTTAGCCTCTATTCCCAAGGTTAAAATAGCCATCCAAGCTAGTATCATTTTAATTGGGGAAAAAGGGGGGCACAGGAAAGTCGTAACAAATGGAGACAATTTTGGATTCCTATAATAAAACTTAACTGGCCTCTGTGATCAACCAAGAACCTGCAGATCACATCATGCTAGGGGGGCTCAAAACATACTGCAAGCCACACAAATTTTGCCTTACCAAGCTGAATGCAAGCCAGCAGCTGGCATGATGGCATTCGAGGGGGCAATGAACTACCTTCAGCAGTGGAGGCTATGGAGTTCTCAAAGTTGATGACATATAAACGTGTTTCAAGCTCTCGTTAGTTTAATCTGTGATGTGTTAATTAGCGGACATGCGATAACGTGGCTGGTGGGCTGCATATGGCTTTGCGGTCACAATTTGTAGAGACCTGAGACTCTGGCTACAAATCAGCCAGTAACAAGTTGAAGCTCAAAATCAGAATGGGTGAATGCACTAAACAAGAGGACAACATTGTCTTTGGAGCAACTCTTGGGGGGGGGGGAGAATATAAGACGCAGTCTTGTACCAAGGTAGGCCATTGCACACCATCTATCATTGACACTGACAGGCAGCAGGTTTCCAGGGTTTCAGGAGGGGGCCCTTCTCCAGCCCTACCAGGAGATGGTGGAGATTGAACTCAAGACCTTCTGCCTCCAATGCATGTGCTCCCTTACTGAGCCTTGGCCCTTCCAGAAACCTGGATCTCTAACAGAACTGCATATCCTGTGATTCTCTATTCTAGAGTGTCCCACTCATAATTTGCCAGGCCTGGAACATGATTCTTTCCACCCACCAGCCACCCCACTGGCGGATATCATTGGCTTGTGCAGGTGCCATGTGAAAACTCAGAGTCTACACAACTGGCCCCTCTTCCCGTCCTTGGTAGCCACTCAGGGCAAAACTACATGCTATATTAAATATGTAGCGTGCAGCGAATCCTCACCATTTTGTTTACCACAGTGTACACTTGCATGGCCCTGATCCTGATCAGAACAACCATGCATGGGTAGGGGGGGGTTGAACCTTCTTCCCCAGACACTTCCCCCCCCCAATTCACTCATCATCATGACCACTAATGGAGATATCTTTAAAATGGGGAAACTTCCATTGGTCCCCATGGAGGGTTTCTTTTCTTTTTAGTCCTCACAGTGTGTGTATCTGTGTGTGTAGTTGATTTAGTGGTCCCACGCACTTACACTAAGGTAAATGAAATGGAGCAGAGCAACAGCGCGCATGTAGACTGTAGCAGCACATTGAATGTCGCATGTAGTTAAGCCCTCAGCGGTGGCAGCCAATCAGCTCAGCATACAAGGCAAACCAAACCCACAAAACACATGCTCCAGCTATCCTATTTAACCTGCTTGGCAAGTATTAACCAGCTTTTGTTTTTAAGGCAAACTCACAGCTCTATTTCTGACCTACATCTGCAGTGCTCATGAGTGTTATTTGGGGTGGGTGGGAGCAGTTGACAGAGCCGTGAGGAAAAATAGCTGATTTCAATGTATGGCTGAAATAGCCTTCCCCCCCCCTTCTTTTTTTTTTTACAATACCGTCTAGAAGGCTATTTAAACAGACGTAAACATGTTCCAGGCCATGTCCTTCCCTGTCTGTCTGCCTCCAAGCTGTTTCGTTCTCGCACGCTTTGTTGTTGCCGCTATTTTAGATTCTCAGTTTACTTCGCAAGACGTCCTGTTGCGGCGGCGCACCGGTAAAGGGAGCAGGCTCTGCTGCACCAGCCAAGCATTTTGGGGCTCAGCCCTCAGCTCTATAATCACTGCTTCTTTCTTCTTATGGTTATCTGACACTGTGCATTGTCATGTTGTTGGCTTTACGAGGAACACAAAACCGGCATGCCATGTCAATCATCTCTTGCTAGTTTCTTCCATTATGGGAAATTAGTCAAGGTGTGAAAAGAAAGGAGGAAAATGTTTACTGTTGGTTCCTTCCTTCCTTCCTTCCTTCCTTCCCTCCCTCCTCCCCCCTCCTCCCCCCAGTCTCCAGGATATATATTTAAACAATGTTCTGTGTGCAATGTTGCAAAGGACAGGTCTGACACTGGAAGAATTCGTTTACTCCACTGTCATTCTGTATTAGTAGGGACTGTCCCTATTTTCAGGTCCAGGTCCCTATTTTGCCTCTACTTTTGCTACTGGGGAATGTCTTGTTAAAATAAAAAATGTTAGTGTGTCTTGCTAGCCATTGTTGTTCTTCAGGGTTGTTAAAAAAATCTTGTTAGTGTGTCTTGCTAGCCATTGTTGTTCTTCAGGATTATGCCTCACTCCTTGCAGCCTCTGGGTATTAAATCTCTGATCGGGTGGGTGTGGCCTACGCTGTCATACAGTCATGCTTGGAAATGATCTTAGAAATGATCTAGTCCAGGTAGGGCAGTTTGCCCATCAAGGTCCCCACCCCAACACACTTTCGTACTGGCAGCTGGGATCACTTCTAAGTAAAGTGAGGGCCTCAGCTGCTCCCATTTTCATTTCCCATGAATGCCTCTGCAGCCCCACTTCTGCCTTGTACACAGTTGTTCAGGCAGGTTACTTGTAGGGATGTCACCAGCGCCTGACCGGGCCTGGGACTCTGATGGGCTCTCCATGTCCATCCCAAACCCCAGACACAGCTCGCTGGGCCATGGCACATTTGTGGTCCCTCTCTTCAAGTACCCCACAGCTTGACGACAGCCTGGCAGCCATCTGCCCTCATCCAGAGCCTCTGTTGTGTGCCACAATGGAAGCTCTGGATGAGGCCAGATGGCCTTACAACTTCACTGAGCTTGAAAGAAGCTCACATGGGGCTGAAAGTGTGAGCAGCTTACGGGGCAGCTGACAGAGCTGGCCATGGGTAAATCCATCCATCCCTTGTTACTGGTCCTTTGTGACTAGCCACGCCTCCTACAGCAACCATTTTGTGGCGCTTCTCATGACAATTCTTTTTTTAAAAAAATGGCCAAATGTGCCCATGAGCCCCCAAAGGTTGCCTCCTCCTGATCGAGCCCAACTCCCTCTTCACTGCAGGATCAGCATTGCAGGATGCAACTACAGCACCCCTGACAGATGGCCACCAAACCTCTGCTTAAATATCTGCTGTGACGGAGAGCTCACAACCTGGGCCCACGGTCTGTTCCATTTGCCAAACAGCTCATGCCAACAGGATATTTCCATGAATGTTTAGCTGAAATCTTCCACCTTGCAATGTCCACCCATTAGTTCTGGTCCTCCTCTCTGGAGCAACAGAGGAAAATACTGTTGTTTGCATGACAGCTAGTATGTCTCTGCTTAATCTTTTTTTACTCCAGGGTAACCAGCTCTTTCTACTATAAAGAGATTCTTGTTTTGGCAGAGACCTTGCCTGAACAACAGCAGTCTTCCTGACTATGGTGTGTGTCAAGATACACACATCCCTCCTGTGTCTCAGCAGCCTGTAATGTTCCATCCCATGAGGCTGAGCCTGCACATATTCATTAGGCCATCTGTGTGTATTATTTTGACCCGTCCCAGCCTTTAAGGCCACAGCAGTACCCTCACTATTTATTTATTTATTTATTTATTTATTTATTTATTTATTTATTACATTTATGTACTGCCCCATAGCCGAAGCTGAATGAGTGGAGCTAAGGGTTTGTGGGAGCATTCTGCCTCCCTCCACCCCAGAGGAAGCCCAAGAATACTGTTTCAGTTAACTTGCGATTGACTGAAAAGGATCACTTTAGCTTTGTTAAAGGTTTGGGGGTATAAAACTAGGGTGACCCTATGGAAAGGAGGACAGGGCTCCTGTATCTTTAACGGTTGTATATATAAGGCAATGCCTGCAGGTGTCATTTGTACACATGCAGCACCTGGTGAAATTCCTCTTCGTCACATCAGTTAAAGCTGCAGGAGCCTTGCCCTCTTTTATATCTGGTCACTCTAGTATAGCTATCAAATTATAGTCATATTTTTCTCTAGATATGGGGTGGGGAATGTTTGGTCATCCAGATGTAAGGATCACAGGCTTTTACTGTGGGGATTGAGTTTTGAAGGTTGTATCAGAGTTGGAGTCAGAAGAAGAAGAATTAGAAGTGCAACAGCTAAGACAGGAAGCGGTGGAGGAGATTCTCTAAGACTTTTCAGGAGTCAAGGATGAATCTTCTTAGGAGTTTTTCGGACAGGACACTGAAAGCTCAGAGAAAATTCCTCCCCCCCCCCACCAGTGGGAACTCAACCTCTGTCAGAGGGGGAGGGGACATCAGAGTTGACAGAACCCAGAGTCCACCACAATGTCAAGCAGACTAAAGAAGAGGTATGAAGCAGTCCATTAGGGTAGCCACTGGCCAGAGGTTTCAGCACAAAGACCTCCCCCCTAAAGTAAAAAGCCTGTTGGGATTGAGGGAAACTGCCCATTTTAGTTGATAAGCAACTGCCTTGCTTTGTTAAGCAAATAAAGCTTAGAGGATAGCTCTCAGCATTCACTCTCCCTTCAGGTGTGAAGAGCTGTATATTTACTGAGTAAAGCTTTGTAGATTGCACAGCAGTTTTATTTTATTATCTCACATCTCGGGGAGGGCTTAGAATCATGACAGCAGATATTGTTGGACTGCAACCCCCATCAGCCCCAGCTCTCATAGCCAATAGTGATTGGAGGGATGGCTGGAGTTGCAGTCCAATAATATCTGGAAAGCCACAAGTTACCTAGCCCTAGTCTAGATGAACAGATGGAGCAATAATAATAATAATAATAATAATGATAATAATAATAATAATAATAATAATAATAATAATAATAATAATTTTTCCTTGCGTTCTTTGGCATTGCAAGTGTTTAAATTTCAGCCGTTGACCCACCCACCCCATGCCAGCATGAAAAGTCACCTTTGCTACAAACCACTCTTGCAGAAAACTGGGTGACATGTGGTGAATGTCAGCAAGGAGGGGATAACAGGAGGGAGGAGAAGAGAAGATTAAAAAAAAGAAAAAGAAGAAAAGGCCACAGCTGTTATAAAACCATTCAAAAGGATTTTCCCTCAAGTCCCCTTCCATGCACTTGTCTTGCTCTGGGATCCACCAAACAAGTGTGCCGTGCTCCGATAAGGAAATTCTGTTGAGCTGGTTGATCTAAATATGCTTCTATGCCAGGTACATCTATTATAGAAAAGCAAAATTGGTGGATTTTATTACTCAGGCTGCTCCTTTATAGCTCTCCGGGGTATGGCTTTTGGAAGACAATTGCTTCATGGTTCAAATGGTATGACAGCTGACAATGGAAGGAATGGGAAAAGTCACTGATGTCTTATAATGTGACAGAACACAGCACATACAGTGGAAAGCACGGCTCTCAGAATGAGACCATTTGTAATGGTGAACATCTTTTCAGGCCCATCTTTTCAGTGAGTTCTATGGCATACAGGAGTTTGGTCACTGTTGGTCGGGGAAATGACACACAATTGAAAAGGAACAAAGAACGTCTTCTCCATGGTACCTCGAGCCCGTAGTGCTCCTCCTACAGTGGATATTATAAGTCAACAAATACAAGGTTTTGTCTTTTAAGGATTGGGCTACAGAACTCTTTTCTTTAAAAAAAAATTTTTTATTTCAACTCTTAACTACAATTATACCATTCTTTTCCATTCTTTATACACCAAGTGCACAACTCTGAGTACACATAGAAATGCATGCACAGAGATACAAACTGCCGATGTATGGCTACTTTCCCTGCTCCAATTACTGATTGGTTGGATCAGCATTCCCCAACCTAATGACCTCCAGAAGTTTTGGACTAGAACTCCCCACATTCCTGGTCATTGACTGTGCTGGTGGAGGGGAAGGTCCAAAACATCTGGAGGCCACCAGGTTCGGGGAGGCTGTGCTAGATAGTTATCATAGAATCATGGAATAATAGAGTCGGAAGGAGCCTATAAGGCCATCGAGTCCAATCCCCTGCTCAATGCAGGAATCCACCTTAAAGCATACCTGACAGATGGCTGTCCAGCTGCCCCTTGAATGCCTCTGGTGTGGGAGAGCCCACAACCTCCCTAGGTTATTGGTTCCATTGTCGTACTGCTCTAACAGTCAGGATGCTTTTCCTGATGTCCAGCCGGAATCTGGCTTCCTGTAACTTGAGCCCATTATTCCATGTCCTGCACTCTGGGATGATCGAGAAGAGATCATGACCCTCCTCTGTGTGACAACCTTTCAAGTATTTGAAGAGTGCTATTATGTCTCCCCTCAGTCTTTTTTTCCTCAAGGCTAAACATGCCCAGTTCTTTCAGTCTCTCCTCGCAGGGCTTCGTTTTCAGGCCCCTGATAATCCTCGTTGCCCTGCTCTGAACCCCCCCCCCCCCAAGCTTGTCTGCATCCTTCTTGAAGTGTGGTGCCCAGAACTGGACACAATACTCAAGATGAGGCCTAACCGGTGCTGAATAGGGGAACCAGTACCTCATACGATTTAGAAGCTATACTTCTATTAATGCAGCCCAACATAGCATTTGCCTTTTTTTTTTGCAGCCACATCACACTGTTGGCTCATGTTCAGCTTGTGATCTACAACAATTCCAAGATCCTTCCCACTTGTAGTATTGCTTAGCCAAGTATCTCCATCTTGTAATGGTGCATTTGGTTTTTTCCCCTAGGTGTAGAACTTGGCATTTACCCCTATTGAATTTCATTCTGTTGTTTTCAGCCCAGCACTCCAGCCTATCAAGATCAGGACTGAGCCCTGTGGCACCCCGCTTGGTACCTCCCCCCCAGTTTGAGAAAGTACCATTGATAAGCACTCTTTGAGTCCAATGCTGTTGCCCTCTGTGGATCCACCTAATAGTTATTCTATCTAGCCCACATTTAGCTAGCTTGCTTATCAGAATGTCGTGGTACTGTGTCAAGGGCTTTGCTGAAATCAAGATATATTATTTCCTCAGTTCACAAGGGAGGTTACTTGATCAAAGAATGAGATCAGATTAGTCTGGCAGGATTTGTTCTTGATGTTGTGGCTATTATTTAAGAACTACTATACTACTGCTGGATAGGGATGTGCACGCCCCAAAATATCGTATTATCATTATCAGAATTTCGGACCAAAAAAATTATCGTCTCCAATAATATCGTAGGTTACTCGTATCATCTTCATGATAATTATTGGAAATCCGATATTTAATTTGCAGCCCCATTGTGCCCTATAGAGCTGATTGTTTTAGAAAAAAATGCCTATAACTTCTGTATGTTCAAAGTTACAGGCTTGAAACTTGGTCGCAATGATTATGGGGTATGCCTAAGTATGTGTATGAAATTTGATATTGATCCCTCCAACCCTTGATTTTATATGAATTTTTTAAAGATCCTGCAACTTTTTGACAGGTCTGAATGAATGCATGTGGCAAGCTATCATTCTGACCTGTCAGAACTTAAACAATCTTTAATAAATTCTTATAAAATCGAGGGTTGGAGGGATCGATCTCAAATTTCATACACATACTTAGGCATACCCCATAAGCACTGTAACCAAGTTTCAAGCCTCTAACTTTTAAAATACAGAAGTTATAGGTTTATTTATATGGCAGTCCGATAATCCGATATAATCAGGCTGAAAATTTTCGGATTGGATATTTATTGGAGGCTTTTCTATCATATCATTATCATTAATCGGATGTCCGATAACGATCTTATCATATCGTTATCGGACATTTTAACAATTAGATACACATCCCTACTGCTGGAATTAAGCATATGTTAAATAATGACCCTGTTCAGATGACACGCTAAGCCATGGTGGTTAAACATTTTGAGCTAAACATTAAGGCTTAATGTGTCATGTGAACCATGACTTAGCATGTCATGTGATTCATTCCTAACCATGGTGGCTACATAGCCATGGTTTCAACACACTCACTAACCATTTGCTGCAACTTTCAGGACAAACTGAACTTAAGACTGGGATTTTGTTTCAGTTCAATTTTTTGGCCAGAATTTACCAAAATATGCAAAAATCTTCATATTCCAAAGAGAAAGAACTGGAGCTTTTAAAAATCTGAATGTGGGAGAAAGCAAAACTGGCAACTTTGTTCAACCCCAGGGTAGAAAAATCAAGACGAATATTTTAAATTCAGTTCACAAGGGGAAAATACACAGGCCTGCCAAAGTTATGCTGTCCATTACTCTCCATAACAGTAAGAAGGCAGGTCGTCCCTGTATTTCTCCAGCTGTCTCATGAGAGATCCTCACAGAGATGTAATGATAATGAATGCATGACTCTGTGTGTGATTGTGTCAACAGGATGCTTTACATCTGTCTGAAACCCAAAAATAAAACAAAACCTGTTGGGTATTTTTTATTTTTGCATACTCTTTTCTTTCCCTCTTTTTGCTTTTGTTTGCTACAGAACATGAAAAGCCTCCCGTGGTATCAAAGATGCAGACTTACAACATTGATCTTCTGAAAAGACCACAGGCACATCACACCCAATCCAAAGCTAGCAATTATCACACTGAAGCTTTGGCAGGTTTAGGATTTGCTGCTGAGGTTCAAGATGTGGTTGCATTGCATCTTCCAAAATTGCTTTCTTGAGCTTTGTTGACCATACTGTACTTGTATGGTATAGCACAGCAAAGGGCAAAGAGAATGATCAAAGGGCTGGCGCAACTCCCCTCTGAGGGAAGGTTACAACAGCTGGGGGAGACCTGATAGAGGTGTACAAAATTAGGCATGGTGTGGGGAATGTGGAGAGGGAGACATTTTTCTCCCTCTCTCAAAATACTAGAATCCAGGATCATCCTGTGAAGCTGATTGGTGGAAGATTCAGGACGGATAAAACAAAATAATTCTTCACACAGTGCATAAACTATGGAATTTGACACCACAAGATGTAGTGATGGCCACCAATTTGGATGGCTTTAAAAGGGGGGTAGACAAATTCCTGGAGGAGGTTATCATGGCTACTAGTCCTGATGGCTTAGGGCTATCTTCAGTATCAGAAGCAGTAGCCTATGTCCACCAGGTGCTGGGGAACATGGGTGGGAGGGTGCTGTTGCACTTGTGTCCTGCTTGTGGATTCCTGCTCAATCACTTGTGTGAACAGAGTGCTGGACTAGATGGACCTCTGGTGTGATCCAGCATGGCTCTCCTTATGTTCTTAATTCTTGTATCAATTCCACTGGCTGCTAATCCTTTTCAGGGCACAATTAATGGTGCTGGTGCTTACCTATAGAGCCCTAAACAAGATATCTAAAATACTGCCTCCTCCCATATGAACCTCCACCTGAAAATATTCCTCTTTGTCCATCCAGATTGTGTATTTGCAGTTAATTTATGCTCTCACGTGATCTGAAAACTTGTAAAATTCATAGAGTGTCAAGACAAGTAGAAGACAATAACCTTGCCTAAATAGTGAATTGTCTTAGAAGTGTAGATCCAAATTTTCTCATCCCAAGCTTTCCCTATTAAGAAAGGTAATATTTTAACTCCATGGTCTAAATACGTTGATACTAGATGGACAAATAGATTCAGTAGAAGGCAACTTTGTATGTCCCTACTTCATGATTTTCTGCAATCTTGGGTTTGCTTTTTCTCAAGGAAAAAGGGAAAGTACATGTTCTAGAAGAGTTTATGTCGAGCAAATTTCAATTTTAAAACTCCAGCAGTTTTTGCAAAGAGAGATTAAGAGAAAGAGAGAGAGAGAGAGAGAGAGGGAGAGAGGGAGGGAGGGAGAAGAAAACACACACTTACTTTTTCCTGCTCTGAGAAAAATACATTTTCTCCATAGTCTCAGAATTCATTAACAGCTAACGGGATTTTGTGCAAAATGCACTAAAAAGCCAAATACAGAACATTCCATCCCCAAAGGCAACGGTTTGGAAGGTTGCGTGTGTGAAAGTGGAAGGTGTTGCTGCAAAGTGGAATGGAGCAGCCATTATCGGCATGCCCACTTTCAAACAGGATCAGGTATACAAAATATGTGTTATAAGCCCTCATAAAAGGCTGGCTTTCAAAACCCTGCTGCCCTCTACAAATACGTTTGCATATCAGAAGGATTCTTTCTATCTCATTTCCTAAATCTGTCTAGATTGGCTTGAAAATAAAAACATTGTCAACAGGGAACCATGTTCCTCTCCAAATGGAAAGAAAAAGTTACAGAATAATAATAAAAAACCATATTCTATTTGCATTACATTATCATCAGAGAGTTCCTTTCTCTTCTGTAACATCACACCTGTTCTGATATCTTCTATCCATTAAAAACAAGCAAATTCCTTATACAGGTACAAAACCAAACCTTGGTTTTCAAGAGGCTTTTTTTAAAGGGATGCACACAAATTGCAACAAGCTGCAGCCCAGATGTAGGGAGTTCTTCAGTCCCACTGAACTCAGTGGGACACAAGTCTTGCCTAACTTTTCACCTTGATTTCATTGGGACCAAAGTTTGGCTGACTTCATTGGGATGCAACCCAATGATTTTTTTCCCCTAGAGAAACACACACTGCAAAGGAGAAGAGTTGAGCAGAAGTCTGGATGAAGTTTATTCCTTTTCATGCATTTCGCTGCATGTAGGGGCCAATCAACCTTTGTAGTTGCATAAGTGGTATTTTAAACATTCAATAGCGGAGATCGGGACCTAATCAGAATCAGGGCTATCATGAGTTGGGTGGGCTGTTTAATCCTTTCCTCCCAACCAGAATCCTGACACAGACACCCCAAAGATGTTATTATCCCCAGGAGAACAGATCTAATTAGCACCAAGCAGAGTTTTTATCCTAGGACTAATAGCATCAATAGCAGCTTTGAGAAGTGAGGCATTTCCACTGGAACTACAACAGGGGAAGAAAATCCACCTTCATATCACACCATGATCCTTATCCTGGTGAGACTGCTGATGTCTGCGGAGAGGAGGAGGAGGAGGAGGAGAAGGAGAGTGGTTTGCTCAGGACACTACCTACACCCTGCCCCTCCAGGAAGCTCAAGTGCGATGGGAGCCACATGATGCCTCAGCATGTACCTCAATGTGTGCGGAGTGTATCGCAGAGTGTACACTCTGTGACACACTTAGTGACAGGTGAGGTGGAGGCAGCCAGGTTTGTTCGGATTTATTTGTAAAGACTACAGTGGAAATACTGCTCTCCATGTTATTATTACATTATCTTTCTCCACGGTAGGACTGTTTAGGATTGTTTACTATTTGTGATATGAATTGTGCTGTTACTTGTTGGAACCGTACGAGCACGTTATAAGACGGAGAATTCTTCTGGACTTGGTGGTCTATATATGGCTACCATCTACCATAATACTGGTAAAACCAGCTGACAGTGGGGGTGGCAGCTGTAAGACCAGGCAGTGGTGAGAGCATAGTCTGGTACCATCTAGTTGGCTTTACAACTTCACCGTAGTGTGAGTAAGGTTATGCTGGACTGGGCAACTGATCAGTTCTACAAGCCCAGCATGTGCAAATTGGGAACCACAAATCTTCACTGTTTTGGCGATAGTCAAAATTGAGTTAATTGTTAAATCTCACTGGCAATGGTGTATTTTTGTATTTTGTTAATTTGCTATGGTGGGTATTGCTTTAGTTGGGGTATTGTAGAGCATAATGTGTAAAGGAAAGGAGGTGATAATATGGGTTGTGTAGGGCAGAGGGAGATGTGGCAAGGGCAGGGCGAAGTGTCATAACAGGGGAAGGAGAGGTAGATATTTAACACCCATCTTACCTTCCAGTCGCCCTTCTATGCAATGCCAGGTCAGTCAAAAACAGAATAAATATCATCTATGACTTCCTTATAGATGAGGAGGCTGATCTGGCATGCTTCACAGAGACCCGGCTGGGAGATGACAGTGGCTCGATATGGGCCCAGGCCCTCCCAGCTGGGTACTGTTTTAGTGTGCAGGTGAAGGAAAGTGGGCGGGATGGTGGTGGAGTAGCTGTGGTCTACAAAGACAATCTTAACCTGACCAGACTGCCTGTCTGGGGACTGAATCACATCAAGTGGGTGTACCTGAGCGTGAAGACCAGGGATAGACTAGGGGTTCCCTTACTGTACCGGCCACCCTGCTACCTATCAGATTCCTTGGCCGAGCTCACAGAACTGGCCTCGGAGTTGGTGTTGGAGTCGCCCAGGCTCTTGGTCCTAGGCGACTTCAACCTCCCATTTGAGACCAGTTTGTCCGGTGCACCTTAGGAATTCATGGCATCCATGACAAACATGGGCCTACCCAAACTGGTCTCTGGACCCACACATTCAACAGGTCACACCCTCGATGCTGTTTTCAGTTCCGAACAGATGGGTCTGTGGGCAGAGGTGATAAATACCTCTGCATTGTCATGGACAGATCATTTTCTAGTCAGGGTTAGTATTACTGCTACCATCTGCCCCTGCAGGGGTGGTGGACCTATTAAGATGTTTTGCCCTTGAAGGCTGATGGATCCCCTTGGATTCCAGATAGCCTTAGAGGTTTCTATGGCTGGTATTGTTGATGATCCTGTTGAAGCCCTGGTCAATAGATGGAATCAAGACCTAACTAGGGCTATTGACACGATCTCCCCCAAATGTCCTCTTTGACCCACTTCCAATTGGGCACCTTGGTACACTGAGGATCTCAGGGAATTGAAGTGGGAAGGATGACGATTGGAGCACCGATGGCAGAAAACTCGACTTCTATCCGACAAGACACAACATACAGAACATCTTCATTCCTATGGGGTGGCAATATGTGCAGCGAAGAAAGCTTTCTTCTCTGCAAGTATTGCGTCTGCAAATTCGCGTCCAGCAGAACTGTTCAGGGTGGTGAGGGGTCTAATTCAGACACCTTCCCCATGAACCCAGTTTTAGAGCCTTCGGTAGTTCACTGTGATGTGTTTAATGATCATTTCACAGATAAAATATCTCGGATAAGAGCCAATGTAGACACCGTCATTATAGCAGAGGCTGACGATGGAGTGTCCGGTGACTCCGTGAGTAGGATTACGCTGGAACAGTTTCAGTTGGTGAGTACTGAGGACATGGACAAACTGCTTGGATGAGAGGACACCTTGTCCTCTCGATCCCTGTCCTTCTTGGCTGGTCACCCAGGGAAGAGATGCAATTAGACTACAACTACAATATATCAGTAATGCATCTCTCAGTGAGGGGAATTTTCCACCATGTTTAAACAAAATAGTGGTACGGCTGCTTATAAAAAAAGCCCTTCCTGGACCCCCTGGACTTTAAGAATTACAGACCAGTATCAAACCTTCCAACTCCAAGCAGTCTAGGATGATGCAGATTTTCTAGATCCATTTCAAACTGGTTTCAGAGCTGAAATACAGAGCTAAGACTGCTATGGTCACCTTTGTGGATGATCTCCGCCTGAGTATTGACAGGGGGAGTGTGTCCCTACTGGTACTTTTGGACCTTTCAGCAGCTTTCGAGACCATCAACCATGGTATCCTTCTGGAATACCTAAGGGGATTGGGAATCGGGGGCACTGTGCTTCAGTGGTTCCGGTCCTACCTCTCGGGTAGGTTCCAAATGGTGATGCTTGGGGATAGTTTCTCCTCAAAAATGGAGCTGTTGTATGGTGTACTACAAGGCACCATCCTATCACCAATGCTGTTTAACATCTACATGAAAACGCTGGGAGAGATCATCTGGAGACATGGGGCGGGGTGCTACCAGTATGCCAATGACACCCAAATACATTTCTCTATGCCTTTGATAACAGCGTCAGCTAAGGATAGTGTGTCTCCACTGAATGAATGCTTGGAGGCAGTAATAGGCTGGATGAGGGAAAACAAACTGAAGCTGAATCCAGTCAAGACAGAGATGCTTGCTGTCAAGGGCCCTAACCTGGGTTTGGAGGTGTGTCACTCCCCCTGAAAGACTGGGTTTGTAGCTTGGAGGTGCTCCTGGATCTATTGCTCCAAATGACAGCCCAGATAGATGTGACAGCCAGGAGTGCCTATCAGCTCTAACTGTTATGCCAACTGTGCCCTTTCCTAGAGTTGGAAGACCTAAAGGTGGTAGTGCATGCACTAGTAACCTCGAGGCTCAGCCTCTGCAATGTGCTGTACATAGGGCTACCTGTGTACCTAGTTTGGAAACTTCAACTAATTCAAAATATGGCAGCCAGGTTGGTCACTGGTACACCTAGGGTTGACCATATTACACCAACTTTAAAATCACTCCACTGGTTGCCAACTAGTTTCTGAGAGAAGTACAAAGTGTTGGTCATTATCTTTAAAGCCCTACATGGTTTGGGTCCAGGTTAGTTGTAGGCTCATCTTCCCCCATATAATCCACCCCACACACTCAGGTCCCCTGGGGAGAACTTACTTCAGTCAGCCAAAACTAGGCTGGCAACTGTTACCCAGAGGACCTTTTCTTCTGTTGCCCCCAGACTGTGGAATGGCCTGCCAGAGGAGGTTCATCAACTTAATATTCTGACTGAGTTTAAGACAGCTATAAAGGCTAGTCTCTTCTGGCAGACCTACCCAGATGCATTTTAAACCTAAGAATTTTAAGATGTCCTAATTGTTATTTTAATATTGTATTAGTTTTATATGCTCTTTTAAATAATTTTGTGCAATTGATTTATATTGTACTGTCATATTAATGTAGTTCCCTGCCTCAATCCAAGGGAGAGCTGGGTAAGAAATAAGATTATTATTAGTAGGAGTAGGAGTAGGAGTAGTATCCACACTAGCCTCTCCATACCTGCTACCATTATAGCCCAAGACTGTGCATACTCAAAGACAGAAGCCTCCAGTGACAGGGACTTTGAGGAGGTGCCAGAATGAGTCACTGTTCCTTTTGGATGACCCACTGCCTGGGATATCCTATCCTATCCACACAACCCCCAGGAGGTACCAAGGGATGTCAGAGAAATTCACAATGCTTTCCAATGAGTTCAGGGGCTATGAATTCAACTTGTGGATTATGCAACAGACTGGCTTGTTTTTCCTGAACCATGCAGATTCCATGGACTTGTGGAACAGTTTGTCACCTTAGGAGGGAGATTTGCACTAATCTGCATTCATGCTAAGCCACATCACCATGATTTTGCATTAACAAATGGACATTTGTACGAATGTGTAAGTGTCCATTAGCACCAGTGTGCCCTTGCACTACTTCAAATTAGCACAAGTAGAACAAAATTCTAGTTTATTAAATCCGACCCCATCAATGAGCAGGAAATGGAAAGAAAGACGCCTGGCCATCCACTAAACAAGGATGGAACAGATTTAACAAAATCCACACAGAGTTAGAGGTACCGCTGGCCTTTCAATAGCTGAATACAGCACCTGAGGGGTGGAGCGTCCAGAAGGATGCTCCTGACCTGACTATAAAATCCCTGCCAGTTGCTCCCAGTCAGTCTTGGCGTAACTTGTCAGTGCTCTAGCTCCAGGACTGCCGTCCACAGTGCTGAAATTAACCCATGTCTAGTTGCTTGTCCCACATTGTGTTCCCTTGCCAAAGCCATGGCCCTGAACAGATGATGGACACCCAGATAGACCGAGAGAACTACTGACTATTTAAGAAACATCCACCCAACTACAAGTGACACACCTGGCATTGCGCGTAGCTTGGGACTACAAACTACATAGTGCCAAAGGTGGTTATGTAGGCCCTGATCTATGTGATTACTTGTTCACCTTAATTGAACCTGCCTATCACATAAGCATTTCTAATCACAGCCCCTTGAACTTAATGGAATGCATTTCTATACAAACGTGTACTGGTTTTTGCTGCACGGTTTTAATTAATTTATTCATCTTCCAATCAAAGTCAGGCGTGCCGTCTTAAAATGCATACTGGTTCAGCATACTGATAAATCATCCAAGTCCTTTAGAGGAAGTGCAAAATGCATACAGGTGGTAAAATAAGGACATGTGAGGGGCGTCTTGAAACATCTACAAATCAATAGTCAGCAGAACTTCAAAAGCCTTCACAAAATGGTTTGAAGAAGGATGTGAACTGCCCAGATAGCTTTGGCTTCTGGGCAGTATAGAAATGTATTAAATAAAGTGGAACCCCAATTCGAAGCTACACTGAAACGCCCGCATGAACCAACACACTATTTTATTGGGTTGTTGTATAACCATGTAATGCTCAAAATAATGTTAGTTTTAATTCAGAACATCCCAGCATCCTTTACTAGTTCCCAGGAAGGTGACTGGCCTTTACATTTCTCCCATATTCTACATTAGCAAACTTCAGTACGTGTGTGTGTGTGTGTATTCTGTTTAAATGACACACTATGCCACAATGGTTAAGCATTATTACAACCCGTGCAAAGCCAGGTCCATTCACTAGCTATTTAAAAAGTGCTATCACTGTGTTTGGCTACTTTGTTAGTAGCTAATAAATGTACACAGAAAAATTGTTATATAGAACAAATTTAATAAAGTAAACATTTCCTATTCCTATTTCAAAACACATTGACCCTGTTCAGATGGCATGCTAAGCCACGGCGGTTAAGCGTTTTGAGCAAAACATTATGGCTTAGCATGTCATGTGAACCATTCCTAATGATGGGGTGCCTTTCCTAAGATGATGTTTTTCACCTGCAGTATGTATAAGAATTTGTATTGGGAAAAATATATTTCTAAAAAATTACAATTGATGTCTGATTATTCAGGAGTGCCTATTGCTCAATAAGAGTTTGTTTGTTTGTTTTTCAGCTGGTTGGATTAACCATTAACGGGCAAGAAATTTTAGACAAAGACTAGCCTAATGAGCCATGGGTGGCCACTGAGGAAACACCCATTTTTCATTCTGATGCTACACGAAGCTACGGTGGTTAAGCATTTTGAGCTAAACATAATAGCTTAGCGTGTCGTGTGAACCATTCCTAACCATGGTGGCTACATAACCATGGTCTAAACATGCTCATTAACCATTTGCTGAAAGAGCGTTGGCTGCCTAACCATGGCTTAGCGTGTTGTCTGAACATTCCCTAAATGTTTGATTATACCAGGGGCATGATACCTCAGTCCTGTGGTCCCAATCCAGTCTGCCTGTCATCCCAATCTGCCTCCTGGGGTTTCCCAGATGGCCCACATTCTCTCCAGAGGCCTTCCACCCTTTCTTGGCTTTTGTGTAGCTTTTCCCCATTCTAAAGGTTGAAAAGCCTCTCCTGAGGCTTAATTACTGGAAATAAGGAGCTTTAAGCTAAATTATGCTGGTATTTCCGCCCCCCCCCTTTTTTTTCTTTTTTCTTTTTTTCTTTCAGCCACAGCCACCACTGAGATGCAGCAACAGAGAACTTTTCTGAAAAGGAATTTGGCTGTTGTACTGAAACAGGTTCAAGACCTCTGATATAGATGAATTTCTGGCTTGTGGAAGTGGCTGGGGGGGGGATTGTTCTTAGACTATACCAATTCTGAATGCAGGGGTTGGTTCAAACCTCATGGCAGGCTTGGATCACATGGCTGAACCTCACGCTTATGGAATCCCCCTCCCCCCTTCCTTTCATGTGCTCCAATTCCCTCACATGCATTAACAGCAAACCATGGTTGCCATCACAGCCAAATTGGACAAAGATGATTTGCAGTAAAAGGATCCTTTGTGCAAGCCACAGTTTGTTTGGTTCAGCCATAATGCGATCTGTGGGCTGCTCTGAAAAAAAAAAGTTTGGGAAGTTGTAAGGGAGGGACATGGGAAGAAGGGAATGCAAGAGCCAGAGGCAGTGTTAGGCCCAAGTTTCTGAAGGCTCCTGGGCGAGGCATCTTCAATGGGCCCCCACCCTCTGTGGGTGGACCTCCTCACCACCAATGTCACCCACTCCTGTTGCCCCTCATTCCCTTTTTCATCACTGATACCCCTTGCTTGCTTGAAAGGCAGAGATCCACAGGCAAGAAGGCCGTGGCGTCTGCTGCTCCTCCTTCTCACCACCCCTGTTGTCTGGGCCAGAGCAAGAGGCAGATGAACAAGCAGGCTGCAATGGTGAAAAGGAGGAGGATATCTAGGGGATTCTTGGGGTCTTGCTGGGGTGTGGGCACTCAGCAGGTGCTCAGCCATGACTACCGTTGACACCAACTCTGGCCTGAGGCTCGTTCATGTAACAACCATGGTTTGGCATTTTGTCTGAGCTGCCCCCTGGTGGGGGAATCACAGATGGACATACATTTTGTCTGTTGTTGTTATTATTATTATTATTATTATTATTATTATTATTGAAAACACTAACAGATTTGGGAAAAATAAGTCGTGGAGGCAGCTCCACCCCCACCCCAATATGATACCATCTTTCTTATAGCAATTTCTAATCCTCAAATTAACACCCTTTCCTGTAAACTGAAGTGAGTGTGAAATGGATCAAGTGCTTACAGCGCTGTTATATTACTGGACACTCCTGATTTTGAGAAAGTGTTAAATAAGCAGGACAGCTTGGCATAATTAATTACACCGCAGGCCCATAGCAGATTTAAAGCAAAGGCAAAACAGCAGCAACAAGGAAGGCACCCAGGTTGCTCTTACAGCACTTAATTCCATAGACCATGGAAGAATTACACACCCAGGTTCTTCAATGAGGATGTTTTGAAATAAAAGCAAGTTACAGCTGCCCTCCGAAAGCTCCCATATTGGAAAACCTCTAAGGATGGTACAGTAGAGAAGAGGGAAAACTCTATCCAGGGATGGGGTGACATTTTTAGACTCCCCCCACCCCCATTCTAATCCATTTTGGAAGATATTCTTTTACAAGATTTTGACTCAGCCTCTGGAGAATATTTGGCAAAATCAGTTCCCCACTTCTGCTCTCCACAAATGGGGTGGAGAAGTTGAGGCAAAACTGTGGATCCGGTTGCAATATTAAGTTGTCGATGATGATGACGTCGTTGTTACACATATCCCACCCATTTTTCCTCTTGCAAGGAACCCAAGGTAGTATAAATGATTCTCTTTCTCTCCATTTTATCCTCAAAACTACCCTGTGTGGTAGGTTAGGCTGAAAGTCAGTAACTGGCTCCAAGTCACCCACTAAACTTCATGGCCAAGTGCAGAATAGAACCCAGATTCCATGAGTTCCAGTCCAACACCCACCCACCCCGGCAATAAAAGAATTGTTTTCCCCCTATTGAAATACCTTTGAATATATGTATATAAACAAACAATCCCAATTTCTTCTCTCCCTCTATTAGACACCCATTTATCTCCCTTCTGTCCTCTCTCACACAGACACAGACACACAATTCAATAATATAAAATAAAAATGAAATGACTAAACAAAAAAAGAAGATGAAGATGAAGAAAGACATATAGGCATCAAAAATATACAGAACACCAATCATTTTTGTGTGATGACTCAAATTCACACACGTGCCATCCCCATCTGGGGGATGGTATCTACTCCTTGTACATCTCCAAGGAGTGGCATCTAATTTTGCAGAAAGGTTCTCTTGCTCTTTGAGACGGGAAAGCCAGGATCCATCCCAATGTATTTAGACTCCTGCTGTGGGGGAAGCCATGTAGAACATGTGATTTGGAGTGGGAGAAATAGTGGGCCCAGAAAGTGTTGCAACTTTCCTTCCCAGCACAATACTATCCTTCTGCTCTCCCTGGTGGCTTTTCTAGAACAGAAGTGCCATTGGGCTTTTATTAGGAATGGGCAAGAGTCCCCTGTCTTGATTCAGAATGAACTCTCCTGAAATGAACTGGTTTTGTTGCTTAAAAGCTCTCCCCAATTCTTACCTCCAGGCCTTCTTGCCCTCCTGATTACATCAGCAGGAACATGACATCCCGCCATCAATGGACAATTATCCACTAAAGGAGAGTTAAGACAGAGATAAAGTATGGATGTGGTCAACAGCTCCTGCTTCTCTCTGAGTGTGACAGTGTGATCCCCTCCAGCCTTCCTTCCTGGTCTCTTGGGAAGGTTGAAAATTTGCAATTACTGCCTAGCTAAATGTGGCTGCTGTGTTTGAAAATGACCATATAAACTACTTTGGAAATGTGTGAATTGGAAGGTAGGAATGGAGAAGTACTGTAGCCTAACTTTCCCTCATATGAACTAGTTTTCTATGGAAGCCAAATTTTCTCTGTTCATTGAGAGAATTGAGACAACTCTGATTTCCCCCCAACTCTTTCTACTAGATTCCTCTTTCTCTGGAAAGGGTTCAAACATATAACATGAACTGTGTTCAAACATTGCTTAAGAATGTGTTTTGTTGTTTCCTTTCCAAGAATGGATTCTTTAATAACTAAGCCCTATTCAGGTGTTAGTGGCTGAATCCATGGGGGGGGGGGAGCTATACATGCTAGCCTGCCCCCAACATTCCTACTTGTGCCATTGTCACCCCCCAATCTGCCCATATTGAGAGGGAAGACCTGAATGGGGATTCTTCATGCATTCAGCTGAACATACTCAGGATCATCCCCACAACCCAAAGATCTGCAGAGATCTAATCTTTCTTATGAAATGGAAGCATTCCTGTCCTGTCTTGTGGGTAATTGAGGGTTGCAGGAAAAGCCAGTCACATCTGACAGAGTCCAATCGAGCCAGGTAAAGTCCAGTGAAAGTAGGCAAAGTCCAGTTACAGTTGGCAAGGTCAGGTCATGCAGGCAATAACAAATCAAAATAGGTAAACTCAAGGCAGAAGACCTTTTATACGAAAGGCAGATGAAAACAGAGGACCATGGAGAGCTATAGGAGGGCATTGTCTCAGCAGCAAGCTACAACCAACTGAAGCCTTATGTAGGCTGAGAGGACTTGTAGTATGGTTAGCTCCATCCTCGTGGAAGAGCTGACTGGACTGTTAAAGGACCCTCTCCTGATGTTACAAACTTAGACTTTTGTGAGGATGGGGAGGTGGAGTTTCTGCTGGGGACTTATTCAGAGGATGGTGGCAGGCTGTATCCTCTGGCTGAGCCTTTGATTCAGAGGATGGTGGCAGGCTGTATCCTCTGGCTGAGAGGGCCCAGAAAAAGGTACTGACCATTTTTTTCCTGAGGACGTGGTCTGAGCATTGCTGCACACTGAAAGGGCCAAGGGCCAAGAGTCATGACAACACTTGAGTGCAATAGACCAATTCATGGAGGAGAAGGCTATCAATGGCTACTAGTCCAGATGGCTCTATGCTCCCTCCAGTAGCGGAGGCAGCATGCTTATGTACACCAATTGCTTGGGAACATGGGCTGTTGTACTTGTGTCCTGCTTGTGGGTTTCCGATTGACAGCTGGTTGGCTACTGTGTGACCAGAATGCTGGACTGGATGGACCCTTGGCCTGATCCAGCATGGCTCTTCTCATATTCTTAATGTGATGGAGGAGTTTGATTCTACTGAAGAGGCCCCTGAGTTGTCCCCACTACATAGGACCAAAGCATTTCTGCACTAGTTCTATTTTTCCCCCTATAACCTTCATTTATTTGAATGGGGAGGCATTCAGTCATGGAACCCCCTGCCTGCTCACCAAATTGGCACAGCCCAGACACAGAAATCATGTGAACCCCTACCAGTAGTCCAAAGTGACACAACCCAGGCATAGTGTTGTTGTTGTTTTGGGGGGGGGGGCTCCCCAGCTCAGCAAAAACAACAACAACAAAAACAAACTGGGCCTTTGTCGTCTTACCTCTGCCTGACTCCTCTTTGGTCACTCTGATGCAAAATGCTTTTGAACCCAACTGAACAATGGGCAAGCAAGGATTAATGGAATATAGCATGTTTTAACACAGGCTCACAATAACAGCCACTTATGACAATATTTGCCTGTTCAAGCTTTTGAATTACTCAGCTTCTTTATGTCAAGTTTCAGATCAGAGTTAATTGCCTTCTATTGAATTTGGCACTGAGGTAAGTGTTAGAATGTGCTGAATATCACTGATGGGGGGGAGGGGGAAATACAGCTCTATTTAATCCTTCAGTTCCAACCACCATGTGTCCCTCGATGCTGCTGAGAATTAAACAAATTAATCACATGACGAACAACAACAAAACGAGGGGGGAAATTAGATTAATCCCTTTCTTAAAGCAATGTTTTCCCCACAACAAATAACACATCAAAAACTTTCAGTACTCCTCTGGCTGGGATTGGGGGAAGGAATGGAGTCATCTCCTTCTTTGTCATGTACATTGACATCCATCTCCATCAACTTCATAGGGTGGTTGCATGTCCTCTTTTATGGAGGACAGTCCTCCTTTTGATGAACTATCAGAGAAAGTCCACTATTTGAAGGTGTTCTCTATTGGAAGGGATGTCCAGTCCAAGCTCAATTTAAAACATAATAATGACAATAATAATAATTTCAAATTCAACCTTATCAACCTTATCAAACAACCTACACCATACTATACATACTCACCTAATAATGCAGACCATAAAATATACTGGGGCAGAACAATTCATACAGACAAGGCAATACCCTGCAACCAACCAGACATAACGGTCATAGACGAAAAAGAAAAACGTGCATACCTCATTGACATAGCAATACCGAATGACAAAAATGTTGTTGAACAGGAAGAAAAAAAGAGAGAAAAATACACACCACTGGCCATGGAAGTCAAAGAACTATGGCAACAGGAAAAGGTCACATATATTCCATTAGTCACATCAGTCACCCACACCAACATCCAGAAAGCAGTCCTACTTAAAACATGCTCAATCGTCAGGAAATTCCTGAAACAATAAAAGACAGCATGACTTGGCACAGCCCGTCATGTCTGTCTAGGAAAACCACCACATGCGAGAAAGAGATAACTTAACAACCATAAGAAGGGAGCTTAAAGTTGCTCGTTGACAGCAGACTGTCAGTAGATTCTTTTGTCACACGATACAGGGCAGGTACATGTGTATATGGCCATCTTATCAGCTATACAACAAATAGGAAAGCTTCTCTGCATGAATAGAGAAACATGGTCTAATGGTTGTTAGGTCCTACTAGTGGCATCATTTAATTCAAAATTAAATGATGCCACTAGACCCATTTCCACCAAATGTTCTTCAGTTCAGCTTGTAATCTTCCCTCCCTAGCATCTTGAATGTTGCAATGGTAGCATTCCAAACATCAGGGGCCATGGGAAACGTAGTTTTCCAAGGGTGTGCCTGAGTCCTTAGTATGTGCATCAGATGCCCTGCAAACTACATGTTCCATAGCTACTTGCGCCTGGAACACCGCTGGGCACTGATGTAACATTCAGCATTGTGCTGGCATTTGACATGGGAAATCTAGGCTGAAAACTCTGCTTAGATATGGAACAGGCCTGGTGATGTGCAGCTCTCTTTCCTATTTCACAAAGATGCTGTTTAAAAATATTTTTTTAAAAAAATAATAAACTAAGATATTTATATGTTATAACAAGGGCTGCAAGTTGATTAAATAAATCTTACTTGATTAGTCATCTAAGTTCCATTTGATTAAATCTGCATAAGTCCGCATATGAATAAAACAATAGTTCTGAAGAAAAAGAGTGTTCTTTTTCCTTTTTAAGACGATGCTCCCCCATCTTATGATAAGAGCAGAGCGCAATAGGGATTTGAATGGGAGCGTGGCCAAGAGAGGTCACATCTGCTACTGTTAGTGATGCATGCTCAGTGGTACACATATGAATTCGGAGAAAGCTGTGGACACAAATCAAGGCAGCATCTGAACCAAACACATGCCGTTTTTCTTTGACTGCACTTTTTTTTTTTTAGATAAAAGGCACTGACCCCATAAAAGAGTGACCGCACAACTGCTGGCCACAGCAAAAAATATATGCTAAACTGAACTTTATAATATGAACATATTTATCACTGTGTTGGTCCCTCATGTTTTTAAATGCATGCTTAATGTTTACAGGCCCTTTTTAAAAAAAACATTACAGCAGGCTTTTGGAAATACTCTGGACCTGTGTTAATGTATGATTTTGCTTTGTTTAAAATTTGTTACTGTATTTTAAATTTTGAAATGTTTTTAATTTTACTGTAGGTTTAATTCTACTTTAACCTTTGTAAACTTATCTGTTTTAATTTTACATGTTTCAACTTGTACAAGTAAATGCCTTGAGTCCCAGCCCTGGGATAAAGGTGGGATATAAATAAAATAATAATACTAATAATACTAATTGAAGAAGGCCTTTGAAAGAACACAGGCTGAAACACGTGTAGCCTTACATTTTATTTATTTGTATTTTCAACCAACAGGAAGATCAACCTAGCCCCAACAATTGGCCAGAGAAAAAGGAGTTGCGGGGAGTTCTCTTTTCCTTCCCTCCTCTGAGTAAGACCATGGATCCAACTTGATGTTGCCCTGGAACTGCAATTGTTTGCCTCTGGTCAGACAACTATGGAGCACCGAGGTGGTGTGTGTGTGTGTGTGTGTGTGTGTGTGAGAGAGAGAGAGAGAGTTAAAGAGAGAGAGATTGGTTTTATATTATTGTAATCTATTGGAAGCCACTCTGAGGATCATTTGATCAAAAGGCCAGGGATAACTCTTGAAAAGAAAGAAAGAAAGAAAGAAAGAAAGAAGAAGGAGGAAGAAGAAGAAGAAGAAGAAGAAGAAGAAGAAGAAGAAGAAGAAGAAGAATCTTTAGGATTTTATCATCATTAATAATAAAAATAATGACAACAGCAATAATAACATTAATATGTTATTATTTTATCATTATAATTATTGCCATCTTTATTACCAGCATCATCAGCCTCTGCCATCTTGCCTCCAGAATGCCCTTGGGTTCTGGCATGAATTTATTATTTCAGATTGGCTTTTATATTGTATTTTATATATTTCTTATATAAACCACATAGAGATCTTGGGCTTCTCTACATTAAGCAAAAAACTTGCACCCTTACCAGGCTTTCTTCTTGAGGTGACTTTTCGGGATTATAGATGGGCACAATACACATGCCTCCCCCTTTCCTCTCCCTCCCTTTTGGGGGCAGTTTCCTTTTTGGGGAAGTTCCAGATGTTCCATTCATACAGCCAGCAGATGGCGCTGTAACATTATAACAATATTCCGCTATCCCTGTTATTACTGCATTTTTTGAGAAGTAAATCATGGCAGAATAAAGCTAAAAAATGGGGAGAGAGTCAACAGAAGATGGAGATGTCCTCGGGAAGGTGCTGGAAATGCGAAGAACAGGAAGGAACTTTATCATCTATGGTGGACATGTAAAAAAGCAAAACCTTTTGGACACAAATGCATAAGGTGATGCAAAATGTATTGAAGATTAAAATACAACTACGCCCAGAGTACTTTTTGTTGGGGATAATAGATGAACAGTTGATGCAAGGTTATGGAACTTTATTCTTATACATGACAACGGCAGCAAGATTAATATATGCCCAGAATTGGAAGACTGAGAAAGTACCAACAGAGGAGGAATGGCTGTTGAAAATTACAGAATTGGCGGAAATGACAAAACTCACTGCGATAATAAAAGATAAAACAACAACCGAGTTCATCGAGGAATGGAAGCCTCTGATAGACTTTTGAAAAGAGAGAGAAGGGAAGGACATATCTGCATGCAGATTCAGCAATTAAATTGGAAGAAAAACAATTGCTAAAGATAGGGAAGTCGGGAAATTCACTCACTATTTTGTTTCATTTTTTATTTGGCTTATTTTGATTAAGCATTAAGAAAACATAGATATTTTCATATGTTGAAGGAATTCGGAAGTCCATTTTCATGTTGTATGTTATATTGTTGTATTGTCTGTGTTTTATTTTTGTTTGAAAAATAAAAAAAAGTTTTAAATTTGAAAATGAAGATGGAGATGTCCTGAAAGGGACCCGTAAACTTCAGTGAGTAACCAGTCTTGATCACACTACATAAGCTCCGTATGTATGAAGGAGCTCCTTATGATATCAAGTGATATATAAGTCATGTAAATAAATAAACAAGGGCAGCTGCAGCCTCAGCTGGCGCTTTGCTTCAGAGATGATGATGATGATGATGATGATGATGATGATGATAAAAAGCAAAAGCAATGTCAGCAACCACTATTGGTTCCAATGCCCTCCACCCCCTCCAGGAAGGGCCTCGGTATTTGCCTGGTGGTGCCGGATGGTGGTATCAGACCGGTAAATCATTTCCAGAAGGATTCAAGTGTTACATAAGTGAAAGGAAAAGGAATTGTAAGCCCATAAAGATTCCATTATCATTGCCCGTCAGTTTCCACAAACCCCACAGCAAGAATAAAAGCAGTTTTGACATCTTCTTCAAAATACCTTTTTATAATGTAGAAACATGTTACATACCATAGACACTATTTCAAATCTTTCCAAAAAAGTCTTTTTAAAAACGCACAGAAGTTTTTAAGCTTTTGATCAGAAGCACCTCTCAAGAAGTCTCAGTTCCACAACCTCCTAAGTCTTTTCTGATAACTCACAACATACATCACAATACCTTTACAACTCGGGGGGGGGGGGGAGTTTAAGGAAAACTGCCTGAGGAAAAAGAAGAGGGGTGGGGGAGAACCCGCTGTTCCATAGAATCTGTCCTCAAAACTACTTTACACTCCTAGGTTGAGATGTTGGAAAAAGCTGGTTTTAGTTCTATCAAGCTTTTCTAGCACAGATGTTTAAAAACAAAAAAGAAAACAAAACAAAAATGCAATTTGGAAGGATGCCAGTAACACTTAGCTGTTTTCGAATTTGGGGGTGGGGGGAGGATAGCCTTTGCAACCATGTTTACTTAATATTTAATGTAACTGGATGATTTTAGCCTCTTAAAAAGGTCCCCCCTTTGTTCAGATGCATTGCAGAGAGGAACAAACCACATCATTATTCATTACAAGGTTCCCAACTGTGGAGTCCAATATCCATACTGGATAGAATCCAATGTAAGTCCTGCTTGGAGTAGACCATTGAAATGAAAGGGGCTTAAAGTAGTCATGACTAGCATAAGTTCATTTCATTTCAATGGGTGTACTCTAAGAAGGAAATCAAAGGCAAAGGAGTGGAAACGGAGATGAGGTTTATTGGAAAATAAATTTACCAACATGTTTCGGATTACAAGGTCCTTCTTCACGGTAGTCTAAAAGAAACAATATAAATCTATATATAATATTTACAAAGATAAAAAAACAACAGTTGCAGAAAGAAACGGCAGGTTTATAAAACCTCAATAAGTGATTGAAAACAGCTGTTTTTCAAAGCAGTACTGCCAAATCAAGAGATTCATTAAGGCTAAAGGGAATAATTGTATTTAGCAAAGCATAGGAGATCATTTATTCATGAGAGAATTGCTATTGTATCTTGGTTTGAGTAAGTATCTTTACTAGGGGTGTGCGCGGCAAAAAAATATTGTCATTTATCATTATCATCATTTCGGACCCAAAAAATTATCATCTTCATTCGTATTGTACGTGAACCATATCGTCTTCACGATAATTATCGTGAAAAAATGATATTTTTGCAGCCCTATTTTTAAAGAAAAAATGTCTATAACTTCTGTATTTTAAAAGTTAGAGGCTTGACACTTGGTCATAGTGCTTATGGGGTATGCCTAAGTATATGTATGAAATTTGAGACCGATCCCTCCAACCCTTGATTTTATATGAATTTTTCAAAGATTGTTTCCGTTCTGATACGTCTAAATGAATGCACGTGGCGAGCTGTCATTCTGATCTGTCAGAACTGAAACGATCTTTAAAACATTCATATAAAATCGAGGGTTGGAGGGATCAATCTCAAATTTCATACACATACTTAGGTATACCCCATAAGCACTGTGACCAAGTTTCAAGCCTCTAACTTTAAAATACAGAAGTTATAGGTATATTTATATGGCAGTCCAATAAAAACAATAAAATCACCCGAAAATTATAGTCTCCGATGATTATCGTAGGTTTTTGTATCATATCGTCATCGTTAAACACATGCATGATAACGACCCTATCGTATCGTTATTGTACATTTTAACGATACGATACATATCCCTAATGTTTACTGTTATAATATAGAATATATTCCTTGATTTTGAGCCTCTTACTACTTTTCTTTTCATCAGTTTTTACATGTATTGTTTTAAGAGTTGTTACTTTTCTTGTAATGAAATTCCTAATGTCCTGAAGCAAATTGAATGAGTTTATGTGACTTACAATGTTGATTTTTTATCTTTGTAAATATTTTATATAGATTTATTTTGTTTCTTTTAACTACCTTGAAGAAGGACCTTATAGTCCGAAATACATTGAAAAAAATATTTTCCAATAAACCTCATCTCCGTTTCCACCCCTTTGCCATTGGCTTTTTTGGCTTTCTTCCTGGGGTTCCTTCTCTTTTCATTTTGGCTCCTATACTCTAAGAAGGACATCACCCTTGAAACCACCATTTAAATTTCCCACAATGCCCTCAAAAGAAGAACTGCAATTGGGCATTTATGGGCAATTGTGCAGGACTGAGGGCATAGTAAGGGTAGCCAATTTAACTTCCCACAATGCCCCAGAGCTACACTAATATGGGGGCATTGTGAGATAATAAAAGGGTGGCTCCCGTGGTAGATCTGGGAGCCCCAGCAACTGCCTGACACTATTCAATGGCAGAATTATCTCAAGTCCTCCACATAGTTGTATGAATCAGCCCCATGGAAATTACTTCCAAGGGCCAGATTTTATTTTATTTTATACTCTTTTCCATGATGGCTTGGAATATTACAAATGAGCCAATGAGTTTGAAGTGAGAACATAAGAAGAGCCATGCTGGATGAGACCAAAAGTCCATCTAGTCTAGTACTCTGCTCACACAGTGGACAAGCAGCTGTTGACCAGGGACCCACAACCAGGATATGGTGCAACAGGATCCTCCAACCCATGTTCCCCAGCAATGGGTATACTGCCTCTGATACTGGAGGTAGCACATAGCCATCAGGACTAGTAGCCATTGATAGCCTTCTCCTCCAGGAATTTATCCAGCCCCCTTTTAAAGCCAACCAAATTGGTGGCCATGACTACATCTTATGGCAGCGAATTCCACAGTTTAACTCTATGCAATGTGAAGAAGTCCTTCCTTTTATCGGTTTGGAATCTCCCACCAATCAGTTTCATAGGATGACTCTGGGTTCTAGTATTATGGGAGAGGGAAAAAATGAGGGAGTGCACAAGCAGAGGAGAGGCTGCTTCAACTCAACAATGTTGGTGACGACTCTTAACAAGAATTTTGAGGCTCCATGGCTTCAGTTCTCCGAGATCAGCAGGTTTTATTTTAATGCAACAGTATCCCTGCTTATCTCCTACAAGTTGTACGACTCGTCACTTCAGCCTGGTTTGCTACTGTTACTAATAGATGATTACTGGGATGTTTGCATGCTGCCAATGAACGGTTCTGGCAGGTTTTCAAAAGGAAGCAAGCAAGCAAGCAGACAAACACAGAAAGGCATGTGTAATAAAAGAACAGCTTTAGACAACTGTGAACTGTTGACAGCAGCACCAACCAATATAAAGGGTGCATCTGTCGTGGGGCATTTCACAAGCTTTGCAGCCTTGTCTCAAAAATTGCTCAAAGGCTTCTTTCAAGACATACCATGGGGCAAGGATGCATTGACTTCATAGCTATAGACTCTGGGGAATCAGTCACACAGCTGGGACCTAAGGCATGTCTCGTAGGGTTTCAGCCTGGACCTCTTCTGTTGGCTGAAGTTGGGTGAGCAACAGCATGGAGATCAGCCACATAAGCTTTTTAAAAAGAGGCAGGGGAGGACCTTGTGGTGCCCCTTAACCTGCATAAAGCTTGCTTGCTGGTTCAGACCACATAACTTGGCCACTTGTAAAGAAGAAGAAGAAGAAGAAGAAGAAGAAGAAGAAGAAGAAGAAGAAGACAAAATCCTTGCATTTCTATAAAATGTGCATGTCCAACTTTATGATGCAAGCATAAAACTAATAATTACTATACTTTAAATAGAAATACAATACACCCTACGATGGTGCCGCAGACTGTGAGTAGGTGACCTGTATGCCTGCTCTGTCTCCTGCCCAGATGCTAACTGTTGATGGTCAACTTCAAGCCCCTGCTCTCCTGTCTTAGGCTTCTTGGGGCGGTATTCAACAGTGTCATTCCACAAATTCAAATAGCGCTAGGGGAGTTCTGCTGAATCTTTCCATTGCACAAGCGCTTGCGCCTTATGCTTCTGCGGCTGCTTGTGCAATGGTTTGCACAACACGTTCACAAACATACCTTCCAGAGAAGTCCTTAGGGGCCACATTTCAGTGGTGGGCAGGGCCGAGGTCGAAGTGGTCGAGGCCAAAAATACCAGTATCTTGTAGCTTACAGCTCTATCTGCCAGTAACTAAGCCTTAGAAGAGTCAATTCAATTGCCATAGAATGGAGAAAATGAGCAATGGCTGGGAATCTTCCAAACAGTCATTCATTGGGGTGGGGAAGCGTTGGGTGCAGGGGAATGGAATGTGGCTTCTGGGGAAGACTGGAGGGCCAAACAAATGGAGACCCCCCCGATCTAAAATTCAGCACTTATGTTCTATCAGGAACTCTCCAATACAGAGGTCCTCGATATCACCATAACAATTGTTGTTTTACTCCTCAATAAAAGTCTACTGGACTTTAGAAGACTTGAATGATCACTATGAAGGTTTGAGGCCTACTGAGGCAAGGTAATAAAGCCAGGCCTTAGAGGCCTGGGGGTTTTCTGGTGGGAGGGGGTATCCCTGAGAGGATTGGCTTCATTTCTCCAGTTAAGATTCATGAAACAATGCTTTCCATTTTAGAGGAAGAGGGAATAAATAAAAAAGGAGAGAGGCAGCCAGAGAGAGAAAGACAAGGAAGACTTGAGCATAAGGAAGGAGGAGAAGGATGAAGCTTAAGAAGTCTAGATGCAGCTTAGGATGAAAGAACTTGATTTTTGCAACTTTTATTTTATTTTAATGGCTTTTATATCACTCAGCTGTATAGACTAAATACATTTAGTTGTAAGTGACTTGTTTTACTTTACCAGTAAACTGTTGTGTTAATCCTAAAGTGTCTAGAGTGTCATTCTCCCCACATCTACAACCTAAACCCCATGTTACTATGAAAGGGAAGATGGGATTCTTAAGGAGGCAGAGATCCTTAAGGAGTTGCTCAAGGGTTCATTGAATCATAGAAACATAGAATAGTAGAGTGGGATGGAGCCTATAAAGCCATCGAGTCCAACTCCCTGCTCAATGCAGGAATCCAACTTAAAGCATATACCTGACAGATGACTGTCCAGCTGCCTCTTGGATGCCTTTAGTAAGGGAGAGCCCATGACCTCCCTAGGTCACTGGTTCCATTGTCAGGATTTTTTCCCTGATGTCCAACCAGAATCTGGCTTCCTGTAATTTGAGTTCAAAATTCCGTGCCCTGTACTCTGGGATGATCAAGAAGAGATCCTGGCCCTCCTCTGTGTGACAACTTTTCAAGTATTTGAAGAGTGCTGCCATATCTAGGCTGACCATATGAAAAGGAGGACAGGGCTCATGTAACTTTAACAGTTGTAGAGAAAACAGAATTTCAGCCAATGTTATTCGTATGCAATTAGTTCCTGGTGATATTCCCTCTTCATCAGAACAGTTAAAGTTGCAGGCAGTATACTAGAGTGACCATATACAAAAGAAGGCAGGGCCCCTGCAACTTTAACTGTTGTGATGAAGAGGGAATTTCACCAGGAACTAATTGCATACAAATGACACTGGCTGAAATTCCCTTTTCTCTACAACTGTTAAAGTTACATGAGCCCTGTCCTCCTTTTCATATGGTCAGCCTAACCATATCACCCTTCAATCTTCTCTTCTCCAAGCTAAACATGCCCAGTTCTTTCAGTCTCTCCTCATAGGCTTTTGTTTACAGACCCCTGGTCATCCTTGTTGCCCTCCTCTGAACCCCCTGCATCCTTCTTGAAGTGTGGTGCCCAGAACTGGATACAATACTCAAGATGAGGCCTAACTACTGCTGAATAGAGGGGAACTAGTACCTCACGCGATTTGGAAGCTATACTTCTAATAATGCAGCCTAAAATAGCATTTGCTTTTTTTGCAGCCACATCACACTGTTGGCTCATATTCAGCTTGTGATCTACAATTCCAAGATCCTTGTCGCTTGTAGTATTGCTGAGCCAAGTACCCCATCTTGTAACTGTGCATTTGGTTTCTTTTTTTGAGGTGGAGACCTTGTCATTTATCCCTATTAAATTTCATTCTGAGCCAGGTCATAGAAGGAACCCTGACATGCACACATTAGTGGCAACCCACAGATCAGAAAATCTTAGAGGTTGCCTCCATTTCTCAGATGTTTGCATAAGATGAAAATAAATTCTGAATATCCTGCCTTTTCTTTTCTATTTTTAAATCTCTGGTAATTAGAATCACAGCTTGTAGCTGGCATAGATTCAGGGAAGAGAATGACAACATTCAGAACAAAACTCTACAATAGATATATTAATGGCATAATCAAGCTTTTGATGCCATGAGGGAGAAGCATGACAGCCATGGAAATAATTATTAATATGAGGCAGGGTTTCCCCATAAGGGCAGTTTCAATCTTACCACACATCACTTTCAACTCTCTGGGAAGATATCTCCCGAGTACTGCATGCTCAGTTCTTAGTTTATAACCTGCCTGTGACAGATATCATGAGTCAAAGCTATCAAATAGAGGAAGCGAAACCTTTGCTCCATTAAAAAGTATGTGAGGGGCGGTAGTGAAGAAAACCCAGCAAAAAAAACTTGATGGAACTAGAGAGAGGACCTTCTCATTACTGGCTCCACACTGACCCCGGGAAAATTTGCCTAGTGCCAATATCTGTCATCCCCCCCCCCCCACATCACCAGGTTAAAATACTTTTGTTCTGCTAGGCCTTTTAAATCTTTGCTGTTTTAATCCCTATTACATATTGGTGGCTTTATCCTCTGATTTCACTGGTTTTAGCTCCTATTTTTTTAAAATTGTATTTTGTCAGGATGGCTTTTGTATTTTGTTTTGTATTTTTATTGTGCTGGTTTTGTATTGCCATTGTTATATTTTAAAAGAATGCTATCGCACCTAAATAACTTGTTTTGTAACTGTCTGGTTGATAGGCTTCTTATCATTCAAATCATAAAGAAAGGAAGAAAAAATGTTAGTTCCACTAGGTTAAGATCTAGAGCTTTCATTTAAAAAGCATCATGTTTAAAAAGTTTCATTGAAACAATTACTTCAAGCCTGGATTCATTTTCAGGACATGCCCTCAAACAAAATGAGCATTTTCCTTTATTAATCCTTTCACTTTGCAACCATTTTTTACCCACACAAAGCCACCGTTCAAGTTGAGGCATTGAAGACCTTGCATTGAGGGTTTATCGAATGGACTACAACTCCCATCAGACACATCCAGAATGGGATGATGGGACATGTGGTCCAAAACATCAGGGGCGTACCATTTTGGGGAAGGTTGGTCTACACATTAAATATTTCTTTCTTTTTTCTCCTTTGATTAGGGTTTTAAAATATATTTTGAGATATTTAATGTGGAGCGTTTATTAAGATCGCTTTGCACAGTTTAAAAAACTTATAATTAAAATATCAAAGCAGTAATTGTTGTCATTGCAAGTATATCAAAAAGTCATTATCATGATGTGACTTGCGTAATGAACACACACTGTCAACCATAGAATTCGTTCTAAATCATTCTTTGGACTGATACTAATTATCTTCCAGGGGAAAAAAAGAGAAAGAAAGAAAAAGCATGAGAGCAAGAAAGGATTCCTGTTATGGTTTGAACGCTACAAAAGAAATTATGTAAACCTTTCCGGGTATAAAACTCTCTCAGACAGTGTCGAATGCCTTCCTGTTTTGTGCTGAATAGAACGCAATTAGCCTTTTTAGAAAGGCAGGTAGGAAATGTATTGACTTTTGCATTTCTTCAAAACAGAAGTATAGGCGAGGGGGGGGAGGATCTCACAAAACAGGTAATTAGAGAGGAAAATAGAGTACTTAATTGGATTGTGGTTAAAATATTTTGAATCCATGCACTCATAGGCAGTTCGCTCGCAGGAATCAAGCCCCCAATCTTCTCGCTGCATTGGCAAAATAAAACAAGATGCCCATTTTCCAGGGGAAATGTTCCTGCCCCCTGCATTATTGATGCTCAGAATTATGTAACATCTTTCTCTTGTTCACAGGATGTATGGAAATGTATTAAGCTGTAATCACGAATGAACAGAAAGGCTCTCCAATAAGCTGAAAAATTTATGGCCTGGTTGAAGCTTTAATCTCCACATCATAAAGTCCATTTCAAGTAGAAGGACTTTTTTTTTAAAGGAAAGAACATGGAAGTTGCATCTACACCACAACCCTGTTCCTTTCCCTGGCTCTGCACTACAGGGGAAGGGCATCGGCTTGCGTAAGGTGTGTGCCAGGTGTGCCGAAGCACACCCTAATGTCTCAAGCAATAAGCACGGAATTGAGGGGGGGCACTGAGTAGGGATCCAGATGCAACGGCTGCCCTTCAGCTGTGCTTCATCTGCTCCACTACCACCGCCCCCAACAGTACACCATTGCTCCAGGAAGCAGGAGTAAGCAGGAACCACTCTGCCATGAGCCACACTTCAAAGAGGCCAGGAGGAGGGCCCCCAAAGGCTAGTATCACCTCGTAAGCCCCTTCTTTGGCCAGTATCAATACAAAGCCCCACCAGTGCTGGGGCTTTGTATTGATTCTCCTCCAGGTTTTTGTAAAGCAAATTTTCCAACTGCACAAATGCCCTGTCAGACACCCCTCCCCACCTCCCTTGCCCAAGCCAAACAGATTATTTCTATTTCACAACTGGACAGATTATCGCCAACAGTGCCTTAAACATAAAGACAGATTGACAGGGCCATACGGATACCCAGGAAGAACGACAGACCAAGGGAAGTACGCCACTGGTTGTCACCTACAGCCCCAGTTGAAACCACTGCAATGGATCATCAGTGAACGCCAACCCATCATCAGCACAGACACTTCTGTCTCACAGGCCTTGGGAGGCAGACCAGTCCTGGCCTATAGACAACCTCCCAACCTGAAGCGGATGCTAACTAGCAACAGTATACAGGACAGAGACACAAACAGAGGTACCAGGCCATGCAATAGACCCAAGTGCCAACTCTGCCCCCACATCTATTCAGGCAACACTGTCACAGGACCCCCCCCCCCCAAATCAGTCACACCATCAAGGGCTCTTTCATGCACATCCTCCAATGCAGTATATGCCATCATTTGGCAGTAATATGTCCCCCTGCAGTTTGCATAGGATAATCAGGTCAATCTCTGCACAAGAGAATGAATGGACACAACTCAGACAGAAGACACAGCAGAACCCAGAAGCTTGTGGGTGAACACATCAACCCTCCAGGGCAGATACCATTGCTGATTTCAAAACCACCATATTACAGCAAGTACATCACAGAGGAAGAATCCAACGAGAAACCGCTGATCTGGAAATTATCAAGAAACTGGACATTATGCAATATGGTTTGAGCAAAGATGATGACTTTCTATCATGATGATTTAACAACTCCTGTTGGGACACTGTAACTGCTTAACTCCCAAACCTCACCTCGGGGGAACCCTTCCAAGCGAACAGTACAAGCCTATGAAATTTCCTGGGAGTGAAGTTAGTCTGTTTACAAGCAAGCAAAGCAGTTAAGGCAAGCTACTTCGTTTTTCTTTGCAAGAGGGAAGCTTCTCTCAGGACCAATGGCATCAGAATGGCTTTTGAGTCAGCTCCTGAGCAGACAGGAAGAGGGAGAGAGGTCGAGAGAACAGCACGACGGGGATGGCATCATGCCAGTCCAGCGCTGAAAAAGTGGATCAAAGTCGCGGCAGATGTGCATTAAACTTCCCGTGTGATGATGCTCTGAGTCTCCATTTTCTCTGACCTCCTAGAGCAAAGAGGCAATTTAAAATTGGTTCAGTTGAGTTCTCTGACCTCCTAGAGGAAACTGCCTGGGTGGGCCTGGGGCAGCTTCAGTCTCTGAAAAGAGTGGCTCAGGAGGAGGACGCTGATGTAGGTAAAGCGGGAATCCTTGCAGCTTAGGGTTAGTAGGGACACAAAATAAGATGTGTTAGCCATTAATTTCTTTTGTTTGCTTATCCCAATACAAGCCTCAGAACTGTGTGTCTGGTAGATTGCCCCAAAGGAAGAGAGGGCCAGAGGGGATGGATCCCCTTGTAGAATCTATGGTATTCAGTAATTACCCAGGAAAGAGTTAAGGTACAGCAAACTTATTTATTAGGGATGTGCACTGGATCGGACCCGATCCACGATCCGAGTCCGGTCCAGTGGGAAATCGGATAAATTATCCGATTTCCGATCCCGCAGCTGGATCGGCCGATCCAATCCGAACCGGTCCGAAAAAGCTCCGAACCGGTTCGGCGGATCGGCGGATCGGCGGGCGCCCACTGGCGCCCACCGCCGCTTCCATTGGCGGGCGCCAGCGGGCGCCCGCCGATGAAAGTGGACAGCGGGGGGGGGAGGAGGGGGGCACTTACCTTCTCGGCCCGGTGGCTCCCGTCCGGCGCCGGCGCCTACTACTCCCAGCAGGCTCCGCGGCCTGCTCTAGGGTGGCGCGCCGGGTGATGTCATCACCCGGCGCGCTACTCTAGAGCAGGCCGCGGAGCCTGCTGGAAGTAGTAGGCGCCGGCGCCGGACGGGAGCCGCCGGGCCGGGAAGGTAAGGAGGGGGTGCGTGGAGGGGAGGAGGGGGCGCGCGGAGGGGGGAGGGGGGAGGGGGGCCCTTACCTGCCCGGCCTGGCGGCTCCCGTCCGGCGCCGGCGCCTACTACTCCCAGCAGGCTCCGCGGCCTGCTCTAGGGTGGCGCGCCGGGTGATGTCATCACCCGGCGCGCTACTCTAGAGCAGGCCGCGGAGCCTGCTGGAAGTAGTAGGCGCCGGCGCCGGACGGGAGCCGCCGGGCCGGGAAGGTAAGGAGGGGGTGCGTGGAGGGGAGGAGGGGGCGCGCGGAGGGGGGAGGGGGGAGGGGGGCCCTTACCTGCCCGGCCTGGCGGCTCCCGTCCGGCGCCGGCGCCTACTACTCCCAGCAGGCTCCGCGGCCTGCTCTAGGGTGGCGCGCCGGGTGATGTCATCACCCGGCGCGCTACTCTAGAGCAGGCCGCGGAGCCTGCTGGAAGTAGTAGGCGCCGGCGCCGGACGGGAGCCGCCGGGCCGGGAAGGTAAGGAGGGGGTGCGTGGAGGGGAGGAGGGGGCGCGCGGAGGGGGGAGGGGGGAGGGGGGCCCTTACCTGCCCGGCCCGGCGGCTCCCGTCCGGCGCCGGTGCCTACTACTCCCAGCAGGCTCCGCGGCCTGCTCCAGGGTGGCGCGCCGGGTGATGTGATCACCCGGCGCGCTACTCGAGAGTAGGCCGCGGAGCCCGCTGGTAGTAGCCGCCGGCGCCGGACGGGCCGAGAAGGTAAGCAGTGGCGGGGAAGGGGGCTTACCCCCCCCCCCAGAGCCGTCCGCTTCTATCCGCTGGCGCCCGCGGGCGCCAGCGGATGGAAGCGGGCGGCCCCAGGGGGGGTAGGGAGCGCGGGGGAGGGGGTTTACCTGCCGGGGCCGTCCACAGCGGACGGCCCCGGGGGGGGGAGGGAGTTAGGCCCCCCCTTACCCACCCGCCGCCATTTTTTCCTCATAGACTTGCATTGCAATGCAAGTCTATGGGGAAAAAAATGGCGGCCGATCCAAAAATGTACGATTTTTGGGTCGGGATCGGACTCGATCCGGTCCAGGGGGCCTCCGATTTTGTCCGAACCGGTCCGGGACAAAATTGGAGGTCCCGATCCGGGTCCCGATCCGATCCGGGGGGTCCGTGCACACCCCTATTATTTATTATGAAGTTGGACTGTTATGTACAAGGCCGGCTGCTGCCAGACTCCATCAGGGCTCTCCAGCCCAGTCTAGCTTGTGTGTGTGTGTGTGTAATTGCATGAGCTCTGCCTAAAACCTGGGCTGGAGGAATAGCAGAGTCTGGCTGGCCTTAACAGCTTCTACAAAGAAATGGACTGGATCTGTTTGCCTAAATCCAAGGAATTCTGGTTTAAAGAAAAGCTTAGACTTTAGAGCAGATTACAGACATACAACCCCCAGTTCTAAGGGAATGTTGGTAGAGGACGATTTTCCAGGCTTCCGAAACAATTTCAAAGTTCCCCCGCTTGAACAACAAAGTGGCGGAACAAAATCTGGTGGCATAAATGCAAATGCATAATTGCATTCTGTGATTGTTTCTTTTGCCTTTTGGGTATTTTTGGCACCCAGACTTTAAATTGTATTTATGCTTTTTTGGGGGGAGGGGGATTCATGAAATGTATAAAACCCCTGCCTGGAGTACCTCATTAGATTCAGGTTTGTGCTGCAAACACTCCTAGTTTGCTCATTATTAGGCTGACCGTATGAAAAGGAGGACAGGGCTCATGTAACTTTAACAGTTGCAGAGAAAAGGGAATTTCAGCCGGCGTCATTTGTATGCAGTTAGTACCTGATGAAATCTCCTCTTCATTACAACAATTAAAGTTGCAGGCACTATACTAGAGTGACCAGATACAAAAGAGGGCAGGGCCCCTGCAGCTTTAACTGTTGTAATGAAGAGGGAATTTCACCAGATACGAATTGCATACAAATGACGTCAGCTGAAATTCCCTTTTCTCTACAACTGTTAAAGTTACATGAGCCCTGACCTCCTTTTCATATGGTCAGCCTACTCATTATGCATACCAGTGACCAGGAACACAGGGAAGGTAGGTTAATTAACAAGGTGTACCCCCAGGAACACCATAATATACTAATGAGGCTGCCTGGATTTGAAGGTCTGTAAGGCCCTTTCCACACCTGCCATTTTTCCCGGGACTGCCCCTGACTGCTCGCGGAGAATTCACATGATGCACAGAGCATCCCAGAAGCAGGCCGGGGCCAGCCCTCCATTTTTGCGGGGCAGCAGGAAACACTATTATCCTGGTTTATTCCCTGTTCCCGGGATGGCAGCGAGATGGGCGGCTGGTGTGCCCTCCCATCCCAGGCACAGCCGCGCTTACCCCCGAGTAAGCGAGGCTGCACCAATGGCTACGGAGCCACACCACGCAGCTTCAAAACCATCAGGAGAAGGGGGACCCAATTTTGCCATTCCCAGGATGGCGGGGGAGGGGGCGCGATCGCTTGAAGGTATTATATATATATATATACTCATATATATGCTCTCGTGCGCTCTTCCTTGGATCTTCGGGGGTGGGGAATGGCCGTCACAACTTGCGATGGCCCGGGAGAAGCCTGGGTGATCGCATTTCAGCATGCTGAACCCGGAAGTGGCTACTTCCGGGTTTGCCCACTTCCCGCTTTCTCCACCCCTCTGGTGTGGAAAGAGCCTAATACTCAACCCTATATTCACTCCCATTTACTGTTTCCTTTCTTTCAGTTGCAAAATTATTGTTACAATATTTACATTCAGTAATGGCCGAGAGGAAGGGACAGCAATGCCTCACAGAATGATTGCTCCTTGCCAACCAAAGTCAGGTGCTGGTGAACATCAAGCAAAACCTGACACTAGAGGGACAAGATACCAAGGGCAGTTCTACAGCACTTGTTGTGCTTCAAGATGGCGACATCAGTAGTAGTGGGAGTAGGGGACATTGCAGCAACCATGTCACCGTAGAGGTTCAAGCAGCAGCAGCGCCATGGAACAACCACAGACCACAGCCATCACTATTGGAGACATGGGATCATCGTCAAAATCATCGAAGGGTGAAGGGAAAAAGTACAGGTTTCTTTGATATGCACTTAAAAGGACATCACTACGTTCGATACATCCCATGTTACAGCAACCAGAACATTGTAAAGATCTTCCTGAATACTTCCAAAATGCCTGCCCTAGCCACAGAAAAAGGGACAGTTTATCGGAAAGAAACTGTAAATGCCCATTTGGCGGCCAACTATTTATTTATTTATTTATTTATTGCATTTTTATACCGCCCTATAGCCAAAGCTGTACCATGATGAAGCTGTAAAGGTCCATCATATCGCTTCTCTCCCCATGGGGGAAGCTTTTCAGGAAAGCAATATGGGCAAAGCTATTAGTAAAGCAACAGAAAAGTTGGCTGACAAGATTAGAGGTCTCATGCTTCATGTGTATGGAGATGCCAAAAAAAAAATCATCTTGAGTGGACCCTCCTTTCTTGCATGTGTTGTTATCAGTCAGTTTCCCCAAGCCTTTTCATTCAACTTTCCGAAGCTGCTGAACGATGTTCCTATTGATCTTCAATATGTGAGTCCAGTGCATTGTAGAAAGTGACCAGGAGTGTCTCCAGGAAAAGTTGTGCAAGGACACACTAGCCCTGTCACTGCACAGTCAGTGATGGATCAGTAGACAGGACACACACGTCATGTTTCCCAACAGCCCTCACTTTATTGGGAGACAATAAAGGGGTCTGACATGTAATCCACAAAGCTTTATTCAGGCAATAAACATCTCCTCCCACCTGAAGGGACTCTATTTTTCTAGGGCTCGCTTTAGTCGGCAGCAGATTCTAGGATCTACTAGGATTCAGTGCCCCCCTCCTCGGAAGAACACTGATTCCCAGCCTGTGGGTTGTTTACACACTCAGAGATAAGGGCTGGTGAAAGTTCATTCCCAGTTAGTGAAGAGCCCGTGAGAGTCACCTTCCCACTCCCTGTACAGGCTGGTATGTTTCTGGTGCCGTCTCTTCTGCATCAGAATCTGACTCTGATTGATCACCTGAAAATCCTTCTCCCAGCTCAAGGGGAACAGGCTTAGTCACAACAATGCATAGACAAAATATATGCATTGGCCAAAGTGGTTCTCAAATTTCTTGCTAACAGAAATTCTGCAGACATTATCTTCTAACAACCCCCTGAGAAAGGCCTTTGAATAAAGTACAGGCCGAAACATGTTGGGCTTAGTGGAAATAAACATTTTGCATCCTGAGAACCCGTTTCTCCCATTTTCTGATCAGTGGTAGAACACCTGCTTTGCATGCAAAAGATTCTATTCCTGGCAACTCCAGGTAGGGCTGGAAAACCTCCTGCTTGAAACCCCGGGGAGCTGCTGCCAATCGGTGTTGACAGCACTGGGCTAGATAGACCTCTGTTCTGATTCAGCATAAGCCAGCTTCCTATATTCCTATAACTTTGCACCTGGTTCCCAGTGTGAGATATATGCATTTTTCATGGGCACTTTCTAAAAAACTGCATCACACAGTTGAAAAATGTATGGATTTTCATGACAAACTGCATTCCGGTTAAGAGCGGACACACTCCTCATAATTGGGTTTCTCTGACATTTGCTAGAGGTTCATATCTCCATGACTAATTGCGATTATGATGTCTTCATATCTCCCGTCACAATCCATTGCATCAACATGTACTACTTCCTATAGTCTCTAGTAATTGCTTTCAATTTAATTAAAAATAGTATCACAGGATTTATTTACTTTTTTTTTTTTTGAAGGATCACTGGATCAATACCTCACAGTTTCAGGCAAGCCTCAGTCCTCACCATAAATGTTGTACACACAATTACACAACAATCCATTCATTAAAAATAGTAATTAAAAGCACAATGTAGGAGTGTAGCTCTGATTAAAATTAGCATCACCTCTGTAATTTTACTTTTTTTAAAAAAAAATACTATTTGTTTTCCAGAGTGAACCTAGATTCTTATAATGCAGGATGGACTTTCAACGTTATGCTTGACTTGAGTAAGCAGAGAAAGGATTTCCCCCAATTTGTAAAAGGAAAGGGTCATTCAAAAAAGCAGTGACACTTTTGAGTTCCATCACACCAGCGATTTAGTGCTTTCTCACCATTGCCTGGTGTGCGGATCTGCAGCACGGTACTCACATGACACCGTGCCTGTCCTGCTGACAACCTGCCTCTTCCCCACCCATTCAGAGAATACTAAAAGTCTGGATTATTTTTCCCTAAGCGCATTTAATGCTCCCTAAGCCTCCGTGTAGTTTTAAAGGAACTGGGGGCTTGAATGGATTGCATTAGGTCCTGCCAGGGAAAAGCGATCTCTCCCAGCAGCCGGCTCCAAGCCTCAATATAAAACCCAAATCTTGCATCCCAGGCTCCAAAGCCTTTTTTAAAAATCATACAAGGCTTGGATCTCTGCAGGGACAGGATTGTACTCCCTTGATGCCCCCACAGAGCCAGACTAAAGGGTCGTTCCATTTTTGCATGGGAGAAAGTTAGTCTGGTTGAAGTGCTCATCTGACAGGACCTGATGGAGGGAGAATGAGAAGGGGAGGGGTGGAGTGGAAAGGAGTGGAGTGGAGTGGAGTGGAATGGAGTGGAGTGGAGTGGAAGAGCGAAAGAGCAGCTATTTAGGTGAAAGGGATCATTATTTATTTATTTATTTATTTACTGCATTTTTATACCGCCCTATAGCCGAAGCTCTCTGGGCGGTTCACAAAAATTAAAACCATAAAATCATTTTAAAAATATAAAACAAGCCACAATCCAAAAACAACAAATAACATATAATCTAAAAACACAACCAGAATAAAACCAGAATAAAACCAGCAGCAGGAATTAATACAGATTAAAATATAAATTTAAAACAGCATGGATTAAAATTGAGTTAATTTAACTGTTAAAATACTGGGAGAATAAAAAGGTCTTCACCTGGCGACGAAAAGAGTACAAAGTAGGCGCCAGGCGAACCTCTCTGGGGAGCTCATTCCACAGCCGGGGTGCCACAGCGGAAAAAGCCCTCCTTCTAGTGGCCACCTGCCTCACTTCCTTTGGCAGGGGCTCACGGAGAAGGACCCCTGTGGATGATCTTAGGGACTGGGCAGGTACATATGGGAGGAGGCGTTCCTTCAGATAACCTGGCCCCAAGCCGTTTGGGGCTTTAAATGTTAGTACCAGCACTTTGAATTGGGCCTGGACCCCCTTCACACGCTTCTCCCTCAGAGGTAAAAAACAACAATGCGGTGGCAAACCAGGGAGGGAGAACTAAGTGTGATGCAGGTGTTTGTGTTAGAATAATTAAATGTCTTTGCATATGATAGAATAGTGTATGCTTATTTTTGATGCTGAGTTTCTGGAATTTCAAATTATTTAAATATACAGGAATGGAGCAATCTTATGCTCCCTTTGAGGTTGGCTGGGTGGCTACCACATGTGTCAGGCTTCTCTCTACACTGATGGAGAGGGACCTTAAGCAGGAAGTCCAGTGCCAGAGGCTGTCCCTAGATAGTGATGAAACCACTATCTAGGGACCATCACCATAGCTGCCAATGCAGGATGATTTTGGGGTGTGTGGGTGTAGCTGAGGATCCATAGGCCCTGGTCTCCTGGGCTATCCCAGCACATCCTCAAGAAGAGGGGCATAGTTACATCTCTCCCATTGGAGTCGTTGGGAGGATAAATAAGGGGAGGGGAAATGCTCTGCCTGCCTGTCTGTCAGTGGCATAGCTTTAACAAACCTAGGTACCTGAAACTTAGCATGCATACTAAGGGGGGGGGGGGGTCACCTTGGGGTTATTTAGTTTTTTAAACAAATTGATTACGCTTAATGTGTCCATGTGTTTGAAGCTTGCAGTACCACCATCAGTCACTAAGTGGCAGACTTCACAAATCAGCACAATAGCTATGCAGTCAGCACAGTTTGAGGATGGGGGTAGAGAAGTTCAAGGGACAAAGTTATTCATCTCCCCACTGTGGGGCAGCTCCCCCTGGAATAGAGTGGGCAAACCCCTCCCCTGCACCATGGCAGGAGCCATGCATGACTGAGGATGCCAGTGCCTGTGATTTTACTCAAAGAGGACAGTCACAATGTGTTCGATTCTGACAGCTGTGTATGTTTGCTTCAAGGCTTCACCGTATCAAACTACGGGCGATTCTGACCCATGCAAAGCCAGGTCCATTCACTAGCCATTTAAACAGCGCTATCACTGTGCATGGCTCCATTGTTAGAAGCTGATAAATGTACACAGAAAAGAATCGAATACAGAACAATTTTAAGAAAGTACACGTTTTCTATTTCCATTTCAAAACACATTAAGAAAAAAAGTCAGCAACCCTTCTAGTTATGTAGAAATAGTTCCTTTTAATGGAATTTACCTCCAGGTATGTATGCTTAGTATCACAAGCCTTCTTCAATCTAGTGCCCTTCAGAGGCTTTGGACTACAACTCCCAACAGCACCAGCAAGCATGAGCAGTCATCAAGGATGATGGAACTTTAAGTCCAATGCATCTGAATGCCCCAGAGTGGGGAAGAATGCCCTAACCATCAATCCATATAGACGTTTTTAGTAGGGATGTGCACTGAATCGGACCCGATCCACGATCCGAGTCCGGTCCAGTGGGAAATCGGATAAATTATCCGATTTCCGATCCCGCAGCTGGATCGGCCGATCCAATCCGAACCGGTCCGAAAAAGCTCCGAACCGGTTCGGCGGATCGGCGGATCGGCGGGCGCCCACTGGCGCCCACCGCCGCTTCCATTGGCGGGCGCCAGCGGGCGCCCGCCGATGAAAGTGGACAGCGGGGAGGGGGGAGGAGGGGGGCACTTACCTTCTCGGCCCGGTGGCTCCCGTCCGGCGCCGGCGCCTACTACTACTAGCAGGCTCCGCGGCCTGCTCTAGGGTGGCGCGCCGGGTGATGTCATCACCCGGCGCGCTACTCTAGAGCAGGCCGCGGAGCCTGCTGGAAGTAGTAGGCGCCGGCGCCGGACGGGAGCCGCCGGGCCGGGAAGGTAAGGAGGGGGTGCGTGGAGGGGAGGAGGGGGCGCGTGGAGGGGGGAGGGGGGAGGGGGGCCCTTACCTGCCCGGCCCGGCGGCTCCCGTCCGGCGCCGGCGCCTACTACTCCCAGCAGGCTCCGCGGCCTGCTCCAGGGTGGCGCGCCGGGTGATGTCATCACCCGGCGCGCTACTCGAGAGTAGGCCGCGGAGCCCGCTGGTAGTAGCCGCCGGCGCCGGACGGGCCGAGAAGGTAAGCAGTGGCGGGGAAGGGGGCTTACCCCCCCCCCCGGAGCCGTCCGCTTCTATCCGCTGGCGCCCGCGGGCGCCAGCGGATGGAAGCGGGCGGCCCCAGGGGGGGTAGGGAGCGCGGGGGAGGGGGTTTACCTGCCGGGGCCGTCCACAGCGGACGGCCCCGGGGGGGAGGGAGTTAGGCCCCCCCTTACCCACCTGCCGCCATTTTTTCCTCATAGACTTGCATTGCAATGCAAGTCTATGGGGAAAAAAATGGCGGCCGATCCAAAAATGTACGATTTTTGGGTCGGGATCGGACTCGATCCGGTCCGGGGGGCCACCGATTTTGTCCGAACCGGTCCGGGACAAAATTGGAGGTCCCGATCCGGGTCCCGATCCGATCCGGGGGGTCCGTGCACACCCCTAGTTTTTAGTTATTTCGAACATCAGTGAGAAAATTCAGTTAAAATCTCTCTGTTAAGGAATAGATTTTGCTGCATCCTATTAATTTAAAAATAAATAACCATTGGATTAAAAAATGACCTAGATTTGGTCGTGTGTGTGCATGTTCTAACTACAGTAAGATGTACTACAGCAGAAAATTGTTTTTCCATTAAGTGCAATGAAGCTAGGCTCTCACCTCCTTAATTTTTTTTTTTTTGTAATAAAGGCCTCTTACCAAGACTCAATTTTATTTGCATTACAGCAGTAGTTATATGAAATGCTCCATTTTCCCCTTCTTTACCTCTTAATCCCACATTAAAATACAGAAATACTATCTTTCCTAATGGTGGGTAGACCGAATAGAATCTTTAAAAATCCACAGGAAGTAATAGCTAGGTCTTTGCATGACATGAGGTTGGGCATTCGAAGAATTTTGGTAGGAACAGGGCTTGCAGTCCTGCCTTCACCCGAAGCCTGTAGCTTTGTTATCATTTCCCATGTTTCTGATTTGGGGACATATCCTCTGTTTGAAGGGCAGTACACCCTGTTCGGACAACACATTAAGCCATGGTGGTTAAGCATTTTGAGCTAAACATTATGGCTTAGAGTGTCATGTGAACCATTCCTAACCATGGGAGCTACATAAACATGGTTTAAACTCACTTACTGAACTTTTGCTGCAAAAGGTTTAGCAGCCTAACCATGGCTTAGTGCCTCATCTGAACATGCCATAAGTCTGGTTTGAAGATAAAGAGCTCCATCACACCAGAGCTTTAGTGCACTCTCGCCATGCCTGCTGCGCAGATTTGCAGCACGGTACTCACATGATGCTGTGCCTGTCCTGCTGACACCCTGCCTCTTCCCCAGCCTTTCCTAGAATGTTAAAAGTCTGGATTATTTTCCCAAAGCACATTTAATGTGCCCTAAACCTCCATGTAGTTTTAAAGGAACTGGGGGCTTGAATGGATTATATCAGGTCCTGGCAGGGAAAAACAATCTCTCTCAGTAGCCGACTCCAAGCCTCAATATAAAACCCAAACTTTGCATCCCAGGCTCAAAAGCATTTTTTAAAATCATATGCCTGAATCTCTGCAGAGACAGGAGAGTACTCCCTTGATGCCCCCAAAGAGCCAGACGAAAGGGTCATTCCACTTTTGCCTGGCAGAAAGGTGGTCTGGTTGAAGTCCTCATCTGACAGGACCTGACTGGAGGGAGAAAGAGAAGGGGAGGGGTGGAGTGGAGTAGAGAGGAGCGGAAGAGCAAATGAGCAAAAGAGTAAAAGAGCAAAAGAGCAGCTATTCAGGTGAAAGGGATCTTAAGTTTGACACACTTCTGCATCAGAGGTAAAAAAAATGCAGAGGCAAATCAGGGGGGAATTAGGTGTGATGGAGGTCTAAGATCAATAAGTTGGGAGAGCAATAGGGGTCTTGAAGTTGCCCATCAACAGTCAGCACCTGGACAGCAGACTGAGTAGGCAAATGAGTCATTTGGCCCCAGTGTTCCCCCACTACGGTGAGATGCTTTGCATATCTTTTTTTTCAGTTTTAGCAATTGTTTCTAAATGTGTAAGCTATACAAATTACTATGTGCAAATTTAGTGCAAATTGTGTCCTCTTTTATCCCATATTTTCAGTAATACACTTCCTCTTTCTTTGGCAATGCAAGGGGGCAACCCTACACCTTGCCAAGATGTGTCCCAGCATGAAGGGTATTGGCAAGGTGTGTTGGGCTGGATTGTACCCTCCAAGGTGCCTCCTGGAACAACACACCAAATACTCCTCAGGGGTAGTGGGGAAGTTGCCTTCTATGGAAGCTGGTCTGACATTACCAATCTTCTCGTTGAAGGAATGTCCTGAGCAAAGTAGCCCAATGTGAGCTGTTCATCTAGTGATAGCCTGGGTGAAGATTGGATGCTTATATACTTGCAGACCCTGATTCACCAGCTGCTGCTTCATAAGCTACAACTGAGTTTCCTCCTCATGAGTAGAACTTTGCTCTTGAGTGCACCCTTCCTCCTGAGTAACACTGGGCTAAAGGGTCTTCTAGTGGCCAAGTGGTTATTCCAACAAAGACTCTGGGTATTCCAGAAAACTATGGAAAACTATGTCACAAAGGAGGATCAAAAAGGTTCTTTGGGACCTCTAGCATCCTTGCAACAGAACTCCTCAGGTTGTCTCTTGTCTTCAGTGGGAGTAAGGTGTGCTGAGGGATTGAAATCTTCCTCCTCCTCCTCTTCCACCTCCTCCTCTGAGGTCCCTCCCCCAGCCTGGAGCCTGACTGGAAACCCAGTCATCTTCTATAAAATCCCAGATTTCCTCAGAATGCATAATCTGAAAATTAATGCATTGCAAAGCACATTGGCTCTCTTCTTCCGTGTATGACTAAGATTGTAGTCCATGAAATAAGCAGGCTTTTATTTTAAGTGTACATGGGGGACACTGATTGTTATGGGGGGCATAAAGAGTTTTATAAAATGATGCATTATGTAGTGACAGGAGATAGAGATGTTCCCGTTCTCATTTGTTACTAGAGCTTGGAGTCATCAAATGAAGCTGATAGGCCGGAGATTTGGGACAAGGAGAAAGTAGCTCTAGATCACACCAAGTATGGTTAATTTATTAACTTCACTGCCACATGATGTGGTGATGGCCACTAGTAGATGGATACCCTAGGGGATGAGACAAACGTATGAAGTATTGGGCTACGAATAGCTACTAGTCATCACAGCTGAATGCAGCCTTCAGGATCAGAGGCATGTGGTCTCCAAATATTAGCCTATTTTCCCAGTATTTTGTCATTTTACCATCTTAGTCATTTAACACTGCTGTTTTAAATCTGTATTTTAAACCTGAATTTTAAATCTCTGTATTGCTGCTTGGTTTTATTGTGGTTGAACTTTTATATTGTGTTTTTATATTGCAGTTTAAGTTTATACTTTAAATTGCACCTCATGGTTCTAATTTTTGTGAACTGCCAAGAGAGCTTCGGCTATTGGGTGGCATAGAAATGCAATCAATCAGTCAGTCAATCAATCAATCAATCAATCAATCAATGAACTAGCTGCTGGGAGCAACAATGAAAGGGGGGCTATGGCCCTCATGTCCTGCATTTTTGTGGTTGGCCACTCTAAGAAGCAGGATGCTGGACTAGATGGACCATTGGTCTGATCCCACAGCCCTCTCTTCCTAGGTTGTTATGGAAGCTATATGACAGTAGAGTTCTGCATGTTCAGCCTAATAGTTCATGGTGGAAAATGCTCCCTAAAATGGGAGGAGGTTGACAGAACCATCTGTGGAGGGCAAATGTCTGATTGCTGGTCAGCAAGCTAATGGCCATCTCTCTGAACCTGATATAATTCACTTGTACAGTTTATAATTGCTACTCACATCCCTTTCTTTCAGGAATCAAAGGTCAGCACACCTGTCATGAGCAAATCCCACAGTAAAAGACATAGCGTTAATGAAAATACACACCATACCAGCAAACGGCTCTGTGATAATTTTGAAAAAGTGTGAACGAAAACTCTGGAAATGTAGGATGTGAAACTACTACAACGTAGTTATTGTTAGGCATGAAAGCTAATCATAATCATCTTGGTAAATACTGATTATTGAGATCCTTAACCACCCACATCCAAAACCTAATTTTTCAAAACTAATCTAACATTATTCCACACTGCTGGCAATCATTTGTCTAATACCAATGTACACAATGTATTCTAACCATCAGAAACTCAGATAGCTGTAAAAGGGGGTTAGACAAATTCCTGGAGGAGAAGACTATCCATGGCTACTAGTCCTGTTGGCTCTATGCTACCTCCAGAATCAGAGGCAGTAAGCCTGTATACACCACTTGCAGGGGAACATGGGCAGGAGGGTGCTGTTGCCCTCATGTCCTGCATGTGGGTTTCCCTGTAGGCAGCTGTTTGGCCACTATGTGAACAGAGTGCTGGACTAGATGGATCCTTGATCTGATCCAGCATGGCTCTTCTCATGTCCTAGGGCTCCGGTTTCGAATCTCAGGGTCTGAGCTTTCTGGGGCTAGGAAGAGTGAGATACTGCGTCTTGCGTGTGCTTAGGCCACAAGCACAGAAGGGACTAGAAGCATTGGCCTCTGTGATTGGCAGACAATATGGAGCCTTCTAGATTGGCCAGGCATGGGAGTAAATACTAACACTGAGCCACAATTCAGAACCTTCAGCTTGAAACTGGAGGGGGTGATTTTTGGATGGTGGTGGCATGAGTCTGGACTGGTTTTGGAACAGAGCAATTTTTTTTAATTGGATTGTGGGATGAGGGCTTAGTGGGCATCAGAGTCTGCAGAACCATTATTATTATTATTATTATTATTATTATTATTATTATCCATCATCATCATCAAATGGTGTTTTGCTGCTTCTAAAAGTGGCTGTTGAGCCACTCTTGGCTTCTAGCTCTTGGCAACTGCTCCCTGCCCCAATGTCTCTTAGAAGAATGTTCCATCATAATATAGCATCATTCCAGGGGCTTTGGAACTGTGGTGCAGGTTGCAGCAGAAATGTTTAAGCAGCTCCCTCTTGACTTTGCATTGTTTCTAGGGATGGATCTCTCAATCTCTCTCTCATTGAGATGATTGGATTTCTGAGCTCAAGTTCGTTCCATCCTGAATCCACACAGAAATTTGTATGTATTTTTCTTAATGTACGCATTACTGTATTACTTTTTGCATGCATTTTTAAACACACACAGTTTTGACACATGCACCCATTGACTAAAGTATGCGCGTGTGCATTTTGGAAACGTATGCATTGTTCTTTGCACTTAAAAAAGAAACACTGTGCACCTGTTGCCAAAGAAATAGGGGATGGGGTGATTGTGGAACATATACCAAGCTCAGAAATGGATGGATTTCCAACCACAAATTGTGTTGTCCGTGTTCAGGCCCGTGAGGTGTGAATTGGGTAATTCTGTTTTTAAAAAATGATGTAGCGAATTTCTCACACATTCCTAGTTGCTCCACAGGATTGTGGAAGAAAATAAAATGGTAGCCATCCTCCCAAAGTGGTGCCACCCTCCCACAGGTGTCCACCTTTTTCTTTTCAATGGGATACCCCAATATGAAGCAATCTACAGGCATTCTGAGATAATAAAAAGGCATCTGCTGGAATCATCTCTGCTACTGCTGGAGAAGGTTAGTAGTCCCCATCAATGAGTAATGAACGGGTGCACACGGTATAATGAAACTGAACTCCATTGGTACCTATTCATTACTCTTGCCATTTTTTCCCCCTGTAACAAATGAAAATGAACTCAAACAAGGAAAATACACACTCTTGCTTATGACTGTAGCATAAATGTTTAAACAGAAGGTTGGGGCCCATAACTAAAGCAAGTATATATATATTTTCCAGTGTATATGACAAGTTTATATTCCAGAGGTATATTTTAAAAGATTATATTAAGGTACATAGATATTGCTCCTGTAATGGAAAGAAAGAAAGAAAGAAGGAAGGAAGGAAGGAAGGAAGGAAGGAAGGAAGGAAGGAAAGTCAGCCATGATGACCAGAGGAGGAACACATGGACCCCTTAAGAAATTTAAACCTTTTGTTTTAAATCCCTTTGAACTCAGGATGTCAATTGCTGGGAGATCCTATTTGGTTTGTTTGTTTTTGTGTTTGGGGGTCTTAGCAGAGTTCCGCGGTGTGCCCTACTTGGTCTACATTTATGGGACAAGCCGTGGCTTTTTCTCCAAACTCTGGGGACATTTTGTGTATTTTCTCCCCAGAAGACTGAATACAAAGCAAGCTTTGGGTCTGAGCCTCAACACATTGAACAACTCTATTGAAACCAGTTTTCAGCACCAACAGAAAACTATTTCAAAGCAAACCCATAGTTTTATTGCCATTTTATTGTGTTTATGTTTTTATTGGTTTTAATATTTAAACTGGTTTTTATGTATTTTATTGCTGTAAGTCGCATTGGGGAGGGCTTCTGCCCTGAAAAGAGGCCAAGGTTTTTTAAAAAATAATGAATGAATAAATAAATAAATAAATAAATAAATAACTGGGCAAGTTTAGCCTTGAGAAGACTGATAGCAATCTTCAAGTACTTGAAAGGTTGTCACACGGAGGAGGGCCAGGATCTCTTTTCAATTATCCCAGAGTGCAGGACATGGAATAATGGGCTCAAGTTACAAGAAGCCAGATTCCGTCTGGACATCAGGAAAAACTTCCTGACTGTTAGAGCAGCATGACAGTGGAACCAATGCCTTAAGGAGGTCGTGGGCTCTTCCACACTAGAGGCCTTCAAGAGGCAGCTGGACAATCATCTGCCAGGGATGCTTTAAGGTGGATTCCTGCATTGATCAGGGGGTTGGACTCGATGGCCTGATAGGCCCCTTCCAACTCTACAATTCTATGATTCTATGATACAAGCTAGAGGGGGTTTAGAGGAGGGCAACGTGGAAACAAAGCCTTATTATTTATTTATTTATTTATTATTGCACTTGTATACCGCCCCATGGCCAAAGCTCTCTGGGCGGTTTACATAAGATGAGGAAAGACTGAAAGAACTGGGCATATTCAGCCTTGAGAAGAGAAGACTGAGGGGAGACATGACAGCACTCTTCAAATACTTGAAAGGTTCTCACACAGAAGAGGGGCAGGATCTCTTCACAATCATCCCAGAGTGCAGGACACGGAATAATGGGCTCAAGTTACAGGAAGCCAGATTCCGGCTGGACATCAGGAAAAACTTCCTGACTGTTAGAGTAGAATGACAATGGAACCAGTGGCCTAGGAAGGTCGTGGACTCTCCCATACTAGAGGCATTCAAGAGGCCACTGGGCAGCCATCTGTCAGGTATGCTTTAACATGGATTCCTGCATTGAGCCCCTCGTAGGCCCCTTCCAACTCTTCTATGATTCCATGATTCTATGATTCTAAGTTATTATTACCAGGTGAAATTCCAGCCTGAACATGAAAGCTAAACACCAATCTGGGTGGGTAGACTCACTCTAGATCATGGATGAGCAGCCTCCAATGAAGCTCTCCAGGCTTCTCAGTCCATATCTCCAGATTCTCCCATTCCCCATTTCTCCAGGCCATGTTCTCCTCACTGGCTCTGCTCCAGGTTATTAATATTATTTACTCTGTCCTGCTCTGTCTCTCAACTGCAAAGCCAATTAAGGAAACTTTGTACAAAAACTATGCCTGGATGCAATTTTCTTTTTATCCCCTGCTGCATACTGAAGAAAAGTAAGAGTCACATCCATAACTCTTACCATTTTTGGCTCCCACCATGGTGACTGCTGGAATGCAAGCCATGAAAGGATTCAACCAAGATAATGGGGACCTCAACAGTGGGGTAAAAGCCTTCCCCATCCCACACCTGGGAAATGTTCCAACCTTCGGCCCTGGAAAATCATCACATCACAAGTTTGTTTAAAAATTGTACTACAGCTGAAGTTGGGTAGCAACTCTATGCCAGGCGAGTTCATTGCTAGAAGGATAATATGTAAGAACTTTCTAGGAAAAGACAGAAAACAACTTAAGTATGTATTTCTTCTAAAAATCACATGCTGCTATTTCTGGCCCAATAGACCCTCACAGATACCACTAAACTGTATGGATTCCCAGAGTAATCAAATCTGGGTATGTTTGTGAATGTGGCTCTGCAGGAAGGAGAAGTATCATTATGGATTCTTTTGGATCTGGTTTGTTGTCATTCTGGGGCCCTGCACTGCATGCCTGCACCGAATTTGCACCCACCAAAAATGGGAAGCACCACTTGATTTAATCACATGCTGTTTTGCCATTTCTTCTTTCTCCAGTCTGTGGAACTGACAACACACCACACATTATAAGGCGGTCCCAGCCAATCAGGGATTGTGTCAGCAAAGTGATGACATCATGTCATCAGGAGGGCTTCCTGACCATACCATGTAACCAATCAGCTTTGGCAGTGCGGTGACGTCTTGATGCCAAAGCTGAATGAAGTCAATGCTTTCTGCCCTTACTCTGAATGGACAATCATTATCACTCTCTTTTGCACCCACCCCTGGAATTCACTGTCACAGACTGTGCATTTCCTGGAGAAGGAACCTGTTTTTCACAAACCACAAAGTCTGCTCAACTCAAGGCAAAGTTTCTTGAAGCAAGAGGGGAAAATCAGCACCAAGATTACACCAAGGAAAGATCTGGGCTAACTACATTACACACGTGCAGCTCTCCAGAGAAGTAAAAGAAAAGAAAAAAGAAAATCTTCACAGGCAATTCATCTGAAAAACATTGGCTCAGCAAATTTGTATGCTAGCTCCTATTGTATTATTAATGGTAGCTGCTTCAAGTGTTCTTTCCCCTCATATCTCTCAGGGGAAGCAGGGAAGCCAAGTAGCAGATTGTTAAAAGGATGGAACCAAATTAAAAAATAAAGCGCATGCAAATGATTTGCTCTTGATATGGATTCGAGAGCTTAAGATGCCACGTCTTGCAGCCCTGCCGTGGAGCCGCACCAAACGTAAATCAGGGCAAAATTATGCCTACAACCAAATCTATCGTCTCTGAACTTTCGAGCATGGATGGGATGGATCGGCCAGAGCACTTACTTTTAGAACTATAAGTATGGTGGCAGGAATGGGGAGGAGGAGAAATTTATAGACATACAGCCTCCAGACAGATGGCCTCTGAAATTTGACAGGTGAAAATAGTTGCATGTTTTCTATCGTAAGAAAACTATTATTTTTCCATGCTTCTCCTTGAAAGCATGTATACAACGAGAAACCATTGTACTCATTTCAGACACATCTCTTCGTATCCCACGACCTTAGGGTGACCAGATAAAATCCAGGTCAGGGCTCATGTAACTTTAATAGTTGTAGAGAAAAGGGAATTTCAGCCAGTGTCATTTGTATGCAATTAGTTCCTGGTGAAATTCCCTCTTCATCACAACTGTTAAAGTTGCAGGGGCCCTGCCTTCTTTTGTATATGGTCACTCTAGTATAGTGCCTGCAACTTTAACTGTTGTGCTGAAGAGGGAATATCACCAGGAACTAATTGCATACAAATGACACTGGCTGAAATTCCATTTTCTCTACAACTGTTAAAGTTACATGAGCCCTGACCTGGATTTTATCTGGTCAGCCTACACGACCTCCCTCGGTCATTGGTTCCATTGTCGTAGTGCTGTAACAGTCAGGAAGTTTTTACTGATGTGCAGCTGGAATCTGGCTTCCTGTAACTTGAGCCCATGATTCCACATCCTGCACTCTGGGATGATTGAGAAGAGATCCTGGCCCTCCTCTGTGTGAAAACCTTTCAAGTATTTGAAGGTAACAGTAGTATTCCCATACCAGCACTAAACATATGCTGGAACTCTACACATTTACCAGTGGTTTTTATAAATCTTTCAGATTTGGAGAACTGCCAGTGACCCTCTACACATAGCCTGTGGTGGAGGAGGCTACCCCATCACCATTGTTAACGCAATATCTGACTGCCAATTCAGCCAGTTTCTGAACACAGACTGGAGAGAGGATGCCATCTTGCCCTTCACCTCATGCAGCAAAATGTCTTGGGCTGGCTCCTAGAACAGCAATTACTGTTCAGTTGGGGGAGTAACACAAATGAACCTATGCTGCAATCAGATTTATGATGCACTGAATCACAAAGTTATATTGACTTTATGATTCAGAAACTCAAAGTGTGGCCAGGGATGAAGACAGTCTTGAATTATAGCATTTTACCAATGTTCAATAGAACAAAAGGAGATAGAAATCTCAACATTTAACAGCTATTGTGTACTCTCTCTGATGTACCTTTATAGGCTCAGCTAGGAGATGCATAAATTCAATCCACTTACACCTATTATTAGCCTCTGGGTGGACAATCACCTATTGATTAACAGCCTCAAGCACGGTTAAAATTGTATGCTCCCTCTTTACTAATCACCTAGAAGGATGAAAGTGTACTCTTTTATTTTTCCTAGTGTTCTTAATGTGAATAACTAATTCAGTTTAGATACCACTGGTCCCCAGGGCAAATGTACCTATATTGGCTTTAACCAAATTTGTCCATTTTAATTGGAGCTTTGACAACATTAGCATTGGTTAAACAGCAAAATAGTCTGTAATGTCAACAGTCTCAAATTGCTGGATGTTTTATATGGATCCCAAGGTAAGTGAGCTGAACAGGATCCCTATTTCCTTGGGGAAAGAGCCTTTCCGTCCTAACTGTAGACAAACTCTGCTATTACTATATAGGTTCATGAGCATTTATATGATAAATATGCAGCTTTAATATCTTAGTAAAGATCTAGTAGAACAGTGTTAGGCTGGCCCTGCTAGTTTCTACTGATTCCCTACACTGCCTCAGTTGCAGCAAGGACTTCACCTCACTTGGCATTGTTGTAGCTTGGATTGCAGGGCTCTTCTATGGGTCAGATGTTTAGCAGAAATCTGGCTAGGTTGGGTTTTGCAGGGAAGCAAGATGGAATAGATCCACATCATGGCACTGGAAGCCAGATTGGTTTTGTCTGTATGTTGCTCCAGCAAGGTACAGATCAAGACTGAGCCTTAAGTAGGAGCTTAAGGAGACCCATCTCCACACTGACTGAGGCTTTGTATCTTCAAGGGGTCTGACCTATTTTAGTAACCTCAAGCTGCAATGACATAGGAGTGGCTGTGCATGCTAGTTTCTTCATGGGCAGAATCTGAGGATGACAATTCATTCTCCTTACAATACAGGGAAGATGATACCTGGGGTCTTTCACTAGATTCTGCAAACTCTAGGGCAGACGTGATGGACTATAATGGATGACAGTTGTAGAAATACTGAGCTTTATGCAAGCTGCTTGGAAATATTTTATTTTATTTATTATTACATTTATATCCTGCCTTTTTCCTCCAAGGAACCCAAGACAGCATACATAATCCTCCTCCTCCTCTCCATTTTATCCTCACAACAAGGTAGGCTGGGCTGAGAGTCTGTGACTGGCCCAAAGTCACCCAGTGGGTTTCCACGACCAAGTGGGGACTAGAACCTGGATCTCCCAACTCCCAGTGCAACACTTTAGCCACTACACCACACTATCTGAATCTTAGTGACAGGATTGTTTTTTTGAAAAAGAATGTGGATATTAGGCAAAAAAAATCATTAAAATGCACGCATTACAAGAAATGTGCATCAAAATGCCTATGAACCAAACTTAAGTCTGGAAAACTGAGACATGGAGAGGAACTGAAATTTACAGATTCATCTATCCCTTTCTGCGAGTCACCCTTTAAGTGTTCCACAATGCCCTGAAGTGACTACAATTAAACTGGAGGCACCAAATTCAGCTTCCAGGCCTTGTTCGGAGCACTGGACAGTGGGCCAAGTAGCCTCTTTTACAGAAGAGGGGCAGTCCCCTATTTCCAGAACTGCTGAGGACCATCATCTATTTGAAAGCACCTTCTGTTTGAAAGGCTGTCCAGTCCAGTTCCAGCTTAACGATAAAGGACACTAAGAACTGTTTCCCCATCAACACTTGAGCACCACATGAAGAGGCAAGCGCAAGGTTTGCTGGTCACAGTATCCCATATTATGGTGAGACCTATTGTATTTTTCTTTAATTATAATGATTATTTCTAAATTTGCATGGTGCCTATATTGTGGTCTTTTCGATGCCGAGTGAAGACTTTTTTTAATTTCCCCCCCCAGGCATTTTTTTTAGTCCTTCCATTTTAAAAACAACAACAACGTGTGAGTGGGTTGTTAGATCTTTGCACTGCTGCTGAATTCACCCCTGGTTTTTAGTTTGGTTTTAATTCTCTTTTAAACTTAAGGTATTGTGTTATGTTTTACTATGTTATTGTATTTTATGGTTTGTTCTGTGCACCACCCAGAAAGCTTCAGCTGTTTGGCAATATAGAATGTATTCAACAAATGCATTAATGTCCGGTGCTTTTTTTTTTTTTTAAAAAATTTATCTTTGTGGTGATAAAATGTAAAAGAAACTGTAGATATTTTTGTAACTTGGAGAAATTTGGAAGTCCATCTTAATATTGTATGTTGTATTGTTTGTGTTTTATCTTTGTTTGAAAATAATAAAAAAAACCTTTAAATCCAATGGTGAAGAGGAGAAGGAGCAACCCCACGGGATAGGTTGCAATGGTGAAGAGGAGAAGGAGCAACCCCACGGGACAGGTTGCAATGGTGAAGAGGAGAAGGAACACCCCTGGGGACTGGTTGCAATGGTGAAGAGGAGAAGGAGCAACCCCAGGGGATGGGTTACAATGGTGAAGAAGAGACGGAGCAACGCCTGGGGATAGGTTGCAATGGTGAAGAGGAGAAGGAGCAACCCCGCAGGATGGGTTGCAATGGTGAAGAGGAGAAGGAGCAACCCCAGGGGATGGGTTGCAATGGTGAAGAGGAGAAGAAGCAACTCCAGGGGACAGGTTGCAATGGTGAAGAGGAGAAGAAGCAACCCCAGGGGACAGGATACAATAGTGAAGAAGAGAAGAAGCAACCCCTGGGGACAGGTTGCAATGGTGAAGAGGAGAAGAAGCAACCCCAGGGGACAGGTTACAATGGTGAAAAGGAGGACAAGGAGGGTCAACCCCAGGGGCCTCTTGTCAATGAACCCTCAGCAGGTGCTCCACCATGCCAACCTGTGACACTGGGCCTGGTTGCACTTGGACAGGAGACTGGTCATCTGGACACATTCTCCAACACTGTGGTGAGGTGTAGTGTATTTCTATTTAAATTATAATAATCATTACCAAATTTGAATCTACATGTATAAATTAACATATGAAAATATTACGCAAATCACTATCCTTTCTTTTTCATGGTGATTCATAAGTGGCCACTGTAACAGTGGGCCCTGCCAGGGGGCTTTGGGCCGAGCAGCTGCTTGAGGGTGCTACACACTGATGTCCAGCCTAAACTGCTGGCAGAAACACCTGGGGGCTGGGGGCAGCATTTAGGCCACTCAATGCTTCCCTTAAACTAGAGGAAATTTTAAATGGGCCATTGAGTACAATACCTTGTTGCAAAATGAGGTTCTAGATAGCCCCAAACCACTGCCTCTTGCTTTATCTCTGCATATATTGTATTATTCAAGCCATATGGTATCTTCCATTCTGCCCGTATACGTGTTAGATAACTTAGCAATGCATCCTCTTTTGTAATTAAGCACCACAAGGTTATCTAATAGGACAGCTTGTGGCGGAAGACCTGCACATATATATTTTAAATATTTCGTGGAAATGTAATTATTCCATTTGACAAGTTAATGAAAATTGTTGACTCACATTAAGAACATTATTTTTCAAGGCTATTTGTTCTGTATCCAGTCATCGGGTGACATTCATTTATCGTGACTCAAATAAACCTTTCCAAATATAGGTTTTAATAAGGTTCAGGTAGAAGAGGGTATCAGCAGAAAAGTAGTGGCAATATAATTACTTCAGGACTGCAGCAGCAACCTAAAGTGTTTTATTAGTTCATTACATTATTAAGAAGTTTGCACTTCTGTGTGCTTGACACTTAATAAAGAAATATCTTAGAAAAGCCTGATGCTGCACCAGATACTGTTCCTATTTGATTTGACAAGTATTTGAACCATGCTGGAATTTCATTTTAAATTGGATAACAAATGTTTTGTGAAATTATTACCTAGCATATTTATTAATGCCTGTGTTGTGCAATTAATGATGTGACATTTGTTCGTGGCAGTTGTCGGGGCCATATCTGAATCTGGGACTAGAGTTTTCTTTCTCCAATCTAGGCTCCTTAAGAGTTCAGTTGCTGAAGCTAGAAGCTTGAGTTTGATGGGTAACAGGTAGAAAATGCTGCTCTGTTGAGTAAGTGAGGCCAGAGTGGCCTTCTTCATGGTGGCACCTACAGTATACTCTTTTAGACGCCAAGTGAAGCCCTTTGAATTTTCTCAGTATTTAAACAGTTTATCAGTTTAATTTTTAACTTCGCTGTTTTAAATCTGTATTTTAAATTGGTATTAATTTTTGCATTGCTGCTTGGTTTTATCCCGCTTGTGTTCTTATATTGTATTTTTATACTGTTGTTGTTTTATTTATTTTTAATGGTCTTTATGGTTTTAATTTTTGTAAACCGCCCACAGAGCTTCGGCTATTGGGCGGTATAAAAATGCAATAAATAAATAAATGCACCCACCCACCACTGGCAGACTGGCATGGCGCAACATTGAGTGTTGCACTCTCATGCCAACTCTATTTGGGTTCAAAGGAGTGGTTTTGTGTTTTGGAGCTCAGACCCCACCTCTGCCTTATACTTAGGTTCTTGGGCAGGTTCATTTTCTTTTAGTCTCACCAGTTTGCCTTCTTGGAAAGTTAATGTGTTGTGACTGGTCATGCCCACCATGGCAGCCATTTTGTAATAGCACCATGGCACTCTCAAAATCCCCAATGTGCCCACCAACCCAAAAAGTTTGGGGACCTCTATTCCCCACTGATTCAATAACAGTGTCTGGTAAACACCAGAGAGGAATGTTGTAGTACCGGGAGTTTAAATTTTGGAGTGTTGGGTGAGAAGCAGGGAGATCAAGATTTTAATCCCTGCTCAGCCATGAAGCTTATTGGATGATCTTGGGCGGTCACCTCCTTTCTCAACTCGAACTACCTTATAGGGCTGTTATGGGGTTAACATAGGGAAGGGAAGACACCTACACTTTCCTTAGAGGAAGGCCTGGGAGAAAATATAACAAAGTGAAGCATGGATGATGTTCTAATCTTCAACCACAACAGAGGGAGTCCCCTAGATGTACAGTAGTTTCAAGTTTCTTCCTGCTGCACAGATCAACCATTGGATGAAAACAACACACACACACACCAGAAAACTCATGAGCAAATATAAAGTACAAGGAGCAGGACATACATGGTCTAAAACCAACCTGATGAATAAGCACACAGGTCATATGGGTCAGGGGAAGTGGTCCTCTCTCAAGAGCAAAGTGAAGCTGCCATTTCAATTATGTTGGCTAAAGAGGAAAACACACACATACACCAGCAATCATTCCAATTTGAAATCTGACATTTTATGGCCGTGATTTAAATCTATGATTCCTGGCTATTATTATAAGTCAGTTTTATTGTGCCTTGTCTTCTCTTTAAGCGTAAATATGAATAACATCAAAAGGAGCTGCTCCTTTAGTGCCCATCCAAAGGACAGACACTTACAAGTTTAATGAGCAGAGAAAGCTAGAGAAGTTAATTAATATGATAAGTCGCCAACCTGGTGGGAGAAATTATTTGTTCACAGAAAGTTAGATCCTGCTGCTGTTGCTGCTGGTGGTGGTGGTGGTATGCATGTGTATATTCCCTTTTTCCTTTTAAGGAAACAATTCTAAATTACATCCCTTGTACACGAAAATGGATCGATCTAAGAGCACAGATGGGTAGATGAGGAAGGGCGAGTGGGCATCGTCTTTCGTACTAGAGTCCTCTGGCTTCCAGACTGCTTTGAGTCTGCTCTAAGCAATAGTTCACTCTAATTACCTAGCCATGTAGAAGATCTATATGGCAGTAATTCTCTTTTTCCTTCTTTCTTTTTTTTAAAAAAGGAACATATCAGGCTCCATCACACCTACTCCCCCCCCACCCCCGGGTTTGTGTCCATGGTTTCCCCCTCCATTGACTTAGTGAGTCAAGCGCTGGGCACTTTCACGTCTCTGTGTTGCTGCGCTATTTCAGCTCATGTGTCTTTTCACCTGTATCTCTACCATGCCAGAGAAATCTCCCGCCCTGCCCCCTGCATTTGCCTTTCCCCTGCATTTACATCTTAATATATATTTTTCTTTCTGCACAAATGCAATAGTATGGCAGCTTGAAACTGCACAATTACTGTAAAACATCACACCATGCTTTACCCCAAAGTCACATTAAACCAGGTAAGTGAAGAGAAAGTATTACAATTAGTTTTTGGAGAACTTTGTGGTCAGTGTTGGCATGGCAAGGGGAAGCCGACATTGTTCTGGTCAAGAAACCTAGACATGCCTACTCAGGAGTAAGAACCATAGCGTTTAATGGGACCAAGTCCCGGGCACAGGCGGCGGCGGCCTCGCTTGCCTTTTCCGTGGGGTGTTCAGGTGCCCTCTCTCCGTCCCCCGTCACAGTTGAGCAGTTGAGTGGAGAACCGCTCTGCCCTCCTCTTTGGTCAGTGAGACCGTCCTTCAACACACATGCCCCCAACAAAAAATGGGATGGTCCAATATAACGCAAGGAAGCAATACATGGGAGGGAAGAGTGGCTTTATTGTGCAAGGAGGGGGGAAAAACAGACTTTCCCTGCTCCAAAATAAGATGGAAAATGGAAGGGGAGAGGCGAGTTGAGCGCAGGACAGGGATGACCTCATGTGAGTACCCTGCTGCCAAAACACATACCAGGCATGCGATAAACCGCTGGTGTGATGAAGCTCATCGCTGAAGCCTAAGGCAGTGTCAGCAGCATCTCATACAGCTGATTTAACAGTTTTAAACACCTTAGGGCTAGGGTAACCATGTTTCCTCTTTTACAGAGGACAGCCCTCTGTCTGAAGGGCTGCCAGAAGGCCATCCTCTATTTGAAGGTGTCTTCTATTTGAAGGGCTGTCCTCTCCAGTTCTGGTTTAAAGGTATAGAACAAAAAGAACTGTTGCCTACCAACACTTATCACCTGGACAACCGATTGAGCAGGCACACAGAACTCCTATTCACTGGCTCAATTCGGACGACACATTAACCAACGGTTGTTAAGTTAAACAACCATCAGTTGGTTAGCTCAACTTGTCGTCCGAATTCAGCCACACTACGGTTAACCAACCCACGGTTGTTTAAGTTGCAGTTTTAAACAACTGAGTTAAACAACTCGCTTGCAAGTTGTTTAAAAGTTAGTCAATTGACTAACGTGTTGTCCGAATTCAGCCACTTGAGGTGCGTTGGTTAAAACAACTGAGGTGAGTACATTAATGCAAAAGACCATAGAGGAGAGCGGCAAGAGCGGCAGAAAGCGGACGGGAGCTCAGGCGCGGTTGCAACAGATCGCTGGTTTCGCTGCCATAGCAACCAGGACGCCCGCCTCCCCCACCAGGCAGCCAGCACGGAGCTCAAAAAGGAGCCAGCTCCTGCAAGCAGTCACGCAGGGTGCCCAGTCAGCTACCCAAATGGACAGGGAAGCGCACCAGAAGGGCACTACGGCAAAGGGGGGAGGGGGAGATGGAATATGCAACAACCCCAGGTGCCCTGGAGCAAGGGGCAGCCCCCCCACACCAAGAGGAAGAACAACACCCCATCCAAAGTAGACCCCCCACTGCACTGCCACCTCCACCCTCACATCACCCAGAAGGACAAGGGCAGGGGAAGCGGCGACCAAAGAGCCCACCCCTCATCCGCCCCACACGGCTGGACAGTGAGTCTTTGCCAGGCCCCGAGAATCCCGTTGGGGAGCGTCGCGCCCGTGCGGAGGCGTCCCGGGTGCGTGAAAGCATCAGTGTCTGGATCTGGCTGCGCTACCCCCATCCCGTGTGAGCGTCGGCTGTGGAGTCCCATCTCTGGACTGGCATCTCTCCCTGGCATGCCCCCTCTCCACCTCCTCCCCTTGGCATGTTCCGTGCTTGGCTCCCTGGGGGTGTGGCGTTGGCCATCCCCTCTTCACCGCTGTGCCTCCCAGCCTCCTCCTCCTCCCTTCCCGGGGGCGCCTGTCCTCTCCGTAGTTTCTGCCCTGGCATAGTGGTGCCCATGTGCCTTACTGCCCATGTCTGATTTTCCTGCTGAATAAAGATTTCCCAACCGCCCCACTCTCGCCTTCTTTCCTGTGTGTGTGGGTGGCTGCTCTAGGAGGGAGGTGGGAGGGGGCTGGGGGAGGTGGGTGACTCTCGCAGATGCCAGGTGTCCCATATAGGGTGGGCGGGGGTGGCTCCCTGGGGTGTGGGTGCCAACGTTTGGGGAGCATTGCTGGTTGTTACTCTTGTGTAGGTGCTGCAGTTCCTCCTGGCTGCCTCTTTGCCCGACTGAGGCGGCCAATGGGGTTTGGGAGGCGTGTCCTGCATCAGCTTCAATGGCGGCGCCCATGGTTTTCGGACGCAGTGCCTTCTGGGATACCTGCTGGAGGACTAATGGGGTTTGGTAGGCGGGGAAAATGGCGGCCGAGCTGTCAGTCAGAACCGAGTACGTTATTAACCACTAGGGTGGTTAACTTAACTTTGCATCCCCTGCTGCAGCGTATCGTCCGAATTGAGGCCGCCTTTTTAACCCACTGTCAGTGGGTTAAGTCCTCTCAGTTGGTTAACGTGTCGTCCGAATTGAGCCACAGTCTTGTGGTGAGATGCATTGGATTTCCAGTGAAATTATTAATCAAAATATATATCTAAGTTTGCCTAATTCTCACATGCATATTTTCTGCAAATCGCTCTGGTGATACATTTCTTTCTTGTTTGGTGATTCACGAGTGTCCACATTACTTTGGGCAGTGTTTGTTTTTCTGAACAGTGAACATTTAGACCAGGCCATGGTAACATTTAGGCGCAGAGTGCTGCCCCCTTCATGCTTTACCTGCATAATGGTGGGAAGGGTCACACACTCTAGGGGTAGAGGAGCTGCCCTTCTGGCTCCACCTCCAAGATCACATGGCTTCTCTCAACATGGAAGCATTTCGTGTGGATTTTCCCAGGGAGGACGGGTATATGCACAGAGCTCTCTGCATGCATAGACTTCCCCAGTACCCAAAAACTCTGACTGTAGAGCATTCTGGGTCCCAAAAAAGTTTATACAGGTAGAAAAGTACAGCAATAGGCTTTCGCTCTGCAGACTTTCTCCGAGGGTGGCTATGTGTCCTGCTTTACACAGGACAGTCCTCTATTTGAAGTATTGTCCAGTGTAAAGCTGTAGTGACCTTACTGAGGAACACCTGGTAAATGTCCAAGGAACCTTGAAACTCTCAAAAAACACAGTTTGAGAAACCCACTTAGCTAAAGAAAATAAGTGTACAACACCAGGATGTCCTATGATTAAGACTGAGAATTCAGCATTTTCTGTGTGAGGGAATCATTGGAGCAGTAGATTAAATGACCCTTGCTATGGGTCTTGCAGCAACTATGGTGCTCAGAGCCAGCATCTGGTCTTTATTGGTAATGACAGCAAACCATCTACCAGAGCATAATTTTGGCATGTCAGCCGTTCCAGACTCTGCTTGGCACGGGTGGAGACTGTTTGGGTTACTGACATTAGCATCCCTCCCCTTGCAAAATTAATGTAGAAAACAGCCTTTGGAAAACAAATACAACACTGTCAACTTCAAATAGGAAATTGGGTCACTAACTCGAGAAGCAACATCATTACCCGGCTCCTCAAGTACCTTTCATTTTCATTTTCATTTTTGTCTTAATGACTGATCAAACAATCATGGACTATGGGATCCGGCAACTGCAGTCTTCGTGACAGTATCCTTACAGTTAACTGTCTGGGGGGAAAAAAGCCAACTTTTGAATTTGTTCTCCGGGTAAATAGCTAGGAGATCAGCAGTGGTATAAAAGAGTCCAGAACATCAAAGAGTACTGATGGTACTCAAAGCAAATTGAGGGTAGCATCGGAGGTGGGGGTGGCGGGGAGCACCTCATAATAGAAATGCTTGATGGATTCTGATGCAAGCCCGACCCAGTCTCCAGATCCCGGTGCAGGGCATCTCTGAATTTCACAATGCATTTCTTGGCTCAAAAAAAGGTACCAAACATGCACTAAAGAGTCACTACTTTAGGATAAAACACCTTTAGAAATGTATACTTTGGGATAACATATATTCAGAAATCCACATTAGTCACATATGAAGTACAAATGTTTCTGTGGATTTCTCCCCCCTTCTTTTAATTCAGACTGCACAGCAATTGCAGTAACAGGACAGAATGGATGTGAAATTGACACAGATGGGAGATAGACTGATCTGTCCATCCCTACTTACAGGAAAAACACACTTTATATATTATACACATACTATTGACCTGTATCCAGATATATGATCTATTCATATTTTTAAGCCCCTATGTAAAAAAATCAATAAATAAAGAAGGGGGAAAGTCAGCCACCTCACTGCCTTTTTGGCCCATTTTGTTTCCTTTGCTTCCATAGCCCCTCAGCCTCTTTTATCCTTCCCAACAACACATGGCCCTCTATCCCTGGACCCTTTGAATTTTGGCTTCAGCCTCATCCAGTTCCTTATCGGCCTCTTCAGCCCTCCCTGCACTGTACAGCTCCTCTTAAACCCTGGTCTCAGGTGTTTGACTCCCCTCCCTTCCCAGTTCCCAAGCTTGCTGCACAGATATGGAACTGAGTGATAACATTTCATTTGCACCTTTCCCCCTTACAAATTTGACTATTTTTGAACATTCCATGACATCACAATAATTCATATAATGGATTGGAGGAGCAAATTCACAGCAGAAACACAAGAGGAAGCAAATAGGCAGTGTGTGTGTCTATGTGTGTGTGTGTGTGTGTGTGTGTGTGTAACAAATGAAAAATCCATGTCCAGAGGATTCTAGGTTTTTAATGCAAATGTCTACAGTACATGCTAAAATGGATAAAGGGCACAAAACCCAAATGCATTTCATTTTACTTACATTTTGGACTGAAAATACTTGTGTTTGCTCCCAGTCCCTGCTCACAGAAAATCTGTGAGCAATACTGTTTTGCATGGGTGAAATGGGGGGGGGGGGGAACCTGGAGCATGGGTAACTCAGCCACAATCATAAAACCATTAAGATGTCATTCCATCATTCACTAACTGGAAACAAGTTCAGAGACCCATGTATATATATATATATATATATATATATATAGTCAGCATACACACTCAGATTTAGATCTTTTCTCAAAGCCAAATTGCAACCAGAGGGGGAAAGCTACCCAACTCTTTAACAGCTCAGAGTAGTACTGAAAGTATCTACTAACACAAATCCAATGTTATATCCCTTTGCCTGGAAGATCTAGGAGCAATATAGATGTATGAAAAACAGAAAAAATGAATTGAAGTACTTCTTACAGTGTTTTATAAAGAGACCCTAATTTAATAGATGACAATAATCACACATATATTCACTTGCTAAACAGTCTTAAGTCATTTATTACAGCAGGGGAAAATTACAGGCGATTGATACCCAGATAGGGATGTCAGAGAAGTCTGAAACAAATTCAAATGATTTCAGGTTCCTATGAATTTGACTCATGGATTCTGCAGCAGATAGACAACTTCAAAGTCGCATGGACTCACTGACCTTTTTTAATATATATATATATATATATATATATACACACACACACACACACACACACACACACCATTCTGGAA